>JAYKKI010000047.1:16057500-16567500 GCA_039881145.1 Druceiella hillmani | reverse complement strand
CAATATTTTCGTCACTGGTTAAGTAAAGTAAAATAAAAATAATTCAATCCAGAAGTGAGGGGGCGCTACGTCCTGCCACCACATATATCTGACTGCGTAAAAGACAAATTTGAATAAAGTCCACCACATCAGCATGTCATAATATTCCGAATTGGAATAGGGCACAGTAGACATTATAAGTTATCAAAACAATAATTAAAACAATAAAAGCGAATACTCCAGAAAATTGAAACACGTTGAATGTCAACATGATACATTTAAAGCGCGGCGTTTTACTGATTGTTGTTCTAAGCGCACCGGTTCGAATATTACTTTGCGCCAAACATCATCCTTTCTCAAACTGGGGGTTGCGTTTATTATTAAAGGGGTCGTTACCTGTCCAAAAAATAAGACCTGTATACGAAACATTTGTTTATTAAAATTTTTATGAATGAAGTGTTACAAAATTGAATATTAACAGGTAATAATAACATGAATAAATAAACTTATAGCTTAGCCTTAGTTAAATTAATTGAAATATTACTTTAATTTTATAGTATAGTATAGAGGTCGCAAGGCTTTTTACTTAACTTTTTGTTTTTTTTCGTGGCTCGTGACATAAAAATGGTTGAGAAAAAATGGCTTACACTGTTCATTGTTTGGTCAGATGAATGGCTAAATTTCTAGCTAGAACTTATATTCAGCTGTTATTTGTTACGCTAATTATAGAATACTCATTGCGTTTATTTTTTATTAAACTAATTATTTTTAAAAGTGTTATGTCACTGTAGTCAGTAAGGTAGAAATAGATTATAATATAATACGAAACACCTATTTAAGAGAAAAACATTTATACTTTACGAAATAGTAAATCAAAAGAATTGTGGCCAAAATAAAATAAAAATAATTCAATAAACGTTTAAATTAACATGTGATCCAAAAACCGATGTATAATTATTGATTATGATTTTGATTAGAAAGAAATGTTTCTATTAACAAAGACAAAATAAAACAAATATAAAATTCATCTTTAAAAATTACAACTTTACAGTTTTTTCTTGAAATCAACGAGATACCTCCATAATTTTACGAACTTAATGTTGCACAGTTTATGTAACGTTTAAAGCTATATTCCGCAAAGGTAATAACAAAACTTATTCAAGAATTATCTTTTTTAATCTTTTCTTTGCAGGGTTACTTCCGGATCTGGTATAATCATTGACATCTATAAGAATCATTTAATCCGATTTAAGGTATATATATATATATATATATATATATATATATATATATATATATATATATATGTATACATACATAAATGTATATATATATAAATATATTGATACGATAATAGAATCAAACTAAAGGCTAAATTTCAGAACATAAACCTAAATGCAAATACATCTGAGTTACTATCAATTATTTTTGAGTTGACTTGTCTAAACGATTTAATTACTTTAATATCTCGTCGATAAAGAAATTTAGCGAGTTTTTATGCTATTTTCGTGCTAGAGTCTGAGACACAACGTTAAAGGATCGCGGGCGATTGTCGGAGACCGTTTCGCCCAATAAAGAGCCTGTTGTGGCGATAATATTAGGAGTAAAAGCATGGAAAATACGTTTATCTCAATATTTTGATAACCAATCCATATTTCGAAAAACCTGTTGTCCAGCCATTACATATTATTAAAGCCTTTATTTTAGTGTGGGGGAAAGGTGTCCTTGTTGTCACAAGTACTAGTTATAATATCCAAACGCATCCCAGTGCTACCAACCTCAGAAAGTGTCATGGCTGCTGGCCGCTTGGATCACAGCGAATACACAAAAATAAAAAATATTGAATAGTGAGTAAAATTTTATACTAATTGTTTATATGTTCTAAATACTACTTTGCATTAATGTTGGCGAAGATTTTGGTGTAATCTAATAAGGAGTTTGATCCTTTTTATCATACAAATAGTGTTATGTTTACATTGCAAATTTTTGAGGCCATTGTTTTTGTTTTATTGTTAATGGCGGATTAGGTACATGTTGTCTCAGTCGGCCGGGGGGTAGTTGTCACTGTGACAACTAGCCCCAATAAAGTTTATAAATACTGAAGACTTTGTTCTTTTGTTTTAGATACCTGTCAAATATGCTTAGAAACCGCAAAAGAAAGAACAATCGAGGCCAAACGTCTGCTGATGTCATGATGCAATCTGTGAAGGCAGTAGGTCCTAGGAAATTCGATTCGAAGTGTTGCCAAAGATTATATTATTAACTATCGCACACTCTCTCGCTATTGCAAGAAAGTAAAGGAAAATGAGGTGACGTCTGTGGGCTATGTAAAAATTAGACAGGTGTTCACTAATGCTGAAGAGAATATGTTATCAGAGTACATACAGAGGGCCGCAAATATATATATTGGGTTGACTCCAGTAGAAATCCTCAATTGGCATTTCAGTACGCTGTTGCTTTGAAACGTAAGTTTCCTGACACGTGGACTAGAGATTCTATTGCGGGTGAAGAATGGCTTAAAGGATATCTACGTCGCCATCAACAACTTAGCCTCCGAAAGCCACAGGCTACAAGTCTCGCTCGTGCAATCAGTTTTAACTTTCATAACGTCAATTTGTTCTTTGATAGTCTGTCCCATGTTTTGGAGAAATACAAGTTTGAAGGAAGTGATATCTGGAACGTAGATGAAATAGGTATTACCACCGTTCATAAACCGAAAAGAATTATTGCTAGAAGAGGTATGAAACAGATTGGTGCCCTAACGTCAGCCGAGCGAGGCACACTGGTCACAATGGCAATTGCCGTGTCAGCTACTGGGAATAGTATACCACCTTTCTTCCTTTTTCCCCGGAAGAATTATAAAGAGCATTTTGTTAACAACGGACCAACAGGATCGGTCGGTAGCGCAAACCCATCAGGATGGATGAATGAGGACTCTTTTATGCGTTTATTTTGCATTTTGTCAAGCAAACTCGTTGCAGCGTTGAGCGTCCACTATTATTGCTATTAGACAATCACGATTCTCACCTATCCATTAAGACTTTGGATTATTGCAAAGAAAACGGAGTTGTAGTCCTGTGATTTCCGCCCCACTGCTCTCATAAGCTACAGCCATTAGACCGCAGTGTTTATGGGCCACTAAATAGATATGCAAACACGGCCTGCGATGATTGGATTAAAAGTCACCCTGGCAAGACAACGACGATTTATGACATTCCTGCAATAGATAAAATCAGTTTACCACAAGCCATAGGACCGCATACAAAACATTATGTCTGGATTCACAATGAGTGGCATATGGCCCTTCAATCGCAATATTTTTACAGAGTTGGATTTTGCTCCATCTTATGTAACAGATCGACCAGAATTAACCATGTCAGAAGTAAATGACAACAACACTACCTGAGAATTGGCACAACCAGACCCAGTACAAAAAACACCATCTCCAACTCCTGAAAATAGCACGCAGACTCGTCCTCTAGTATCTTTGTCAAACCCTGGGACCCTAGCTATTGGGGGAAATCCTCCTAATTTCAATATGAAACCTCATACATCTAGTGTAACGGTCGTACCTTTGTTATCACCTCAAGATATAAGGCCATTTCCAAAAGCTTCCAAAAAAAAACTGTGTTTAATAAAAGAAAAAGAAAGAGTGCCATCTTGACTGACACTTCAATAAAAAATGAATTAGCAGAACAACAGAAAATGAGAAAAATAAAGCCGAAGATACCTAAAAAGAAAAAAGTTCATGGGAAACAGAAAAAGCAACCGATCAGCAGCAGCTAAGAGGATGAATCTGACGACGTACTTTGTTTGATATGTTTCGAACCTTGGTCTGCCAGCAAACCAAATGAAGAGTGGGTACAATGTACTAAATGTAAACTCTGGGCTCATACTAAATGTGGGGGTCAGAAAGTTTTGTTCTATTGCTGCCCAAACTGTGCTTCAGAGGACGAGAGTGACAGTAGCAATACAGTGTGATAACATGGACCACTTGCTCTAGACTTAAGTTCGAACTCGCAAAATTTTATATGTTAAAACTATTTGATTTCTTTGTAGTAAGTGGAATTATTAAGACTGATGAACCAAACATTATGATTAAAAACTTTAAATAAATAAATCCGTTTTATTTTGCCTATCATACCGGTTAATGTAATTTTTGTGACTACTAGCACCTTTTCCCCTATATTCCAATGACCTAGCTATAAAAATGGCGTCAAAACGTCTAAACATATTTTGAAAACAGAGTTATTTCAACAATAAATTCTATCGAAGAAAGTTTTATTTGTCATATTTCTAGTCATTCGGTTCCCTTCGGCATATATTATACGTTATTTTTTTTTCAGAATAAAAATCGATAATTAGTGCGTAAAATTTCAAATCGAAAATGTTCAATTTGGGTATATCGGCCTCTTAAGCTACGTTGCTTTATCTTACGAGTAACTAATTTATGATAACTAATCACACGGCGTGTATATTTCTTACTTCGATCAATCTTTGATTTGTCTTGTTTACAATAGAAGTACTTGTGTATAGTACTTTGAAGTATTTTCATTCCACTTGTAAATAAACAAGTTAAAGTTAGTACATAGTTTAATTCTGTTTAATAATATTGATTATCGCTTTTACATTTGTAATTACTTTTTCTAGGTACTGATATCTTATGCACTGTTTATGAAAAATTTTGTTTACGTTGTAAATTAATGATTAATTTCCCTATTATCATATCGTATCTAGGATTAATTTTGCACTATCTCATCGGGTTGATCGATGGTCATCGATGTTGAGGAATACACGTTGACGTTGAAGTGGGTACGTAAATATCGAAACATAGATGTTAAAAATAAAACTGACTGACTTTCGCCTCTTGCCAAATTCTCCACGCATGCATATAGTCAGGGTTCTTTCACCTCTTTCGGAATGCATCTCATACGACTGTAACAGAGCAGCTAAAAGTCTGAAAACCTTCTTCCGTAGTTCTTAAAACCTTCGAACTCAAAACTTTCATGTTTTGAGTTCGATTCTTATCGCTTATGGATGTTCTATCATCGACCTTGATAATTTGTCAGCATCGCTCACTCCTATTTGAAGTTAGAGCTGGTGGATCAATCATTTTAGACGACCCGGGTTTATCGCGATTCACTGGCTAAACGATTGGGTTGCGAAACCTAAGTCGACTGTTAAAACGATCAGGTCGCGAAAGTGCGATACACAGGTTGGCCTATTTATAGTGGTCCAAAAATATTTTTTGTGTATCGTAACGAATCATTTCAAAACAACGTTAGTTCCACGAAAATTAATAGTTTAGAAGTTATGATTTTTTTACTTTCTTTCTGGAAATTCCCCGATTTAGTCACATAAACGACTCTAGTTATTTTACCAGCAAATCGAATGAAATTAGGTATAGAAGTAAAGAACATATGTAGGTAGCAACTAATGTTTTTTAAGTTTATTCCTAGATTGTACCGTTGTTTTAGATTTTTTAAAGTCTAGTTTAATCTACATAAATTCTGTGTAATCTTTAAAAAATCACCATGAAAAAAATGTATTACCGGCGATTTGCCTATAGCCTTAAAAACTACCTTAAGATGACGTGATTGTGTAGATATTCAGAAACTAATATTATGTGCACAAAGACTCTAAAAACAAAATTATACTGATTTGCTTAATTAAAAAAACGAAGGTTTAATTCATAAAAAACAGCGTTAGTTTAACTACAATTTACATTATTCACAAACTGATCTCCAATATTCATAATTTCAACATCAAAAAACTTACAGCACTGCCAAATCAAAGAGCTTTCATTTTGTTATGCACGTGTTGGCGAGAAAGAGTCTCTCTCTCTCTCCTATTCGTGTTCCTTGGGCGCTCTTCATTCTCGAACTAAACAATAGTTGTTTGTTGGTCGCTTGCGCAAAGTAACGTTTTTAAGTGATTTTCTTTACGATTTTGGCGTCTTTATTAAATTTTTTTTACTCACTTGATTATTTGGCTTGATGATTTCGACCTTTGAATTTAGCAAGTGATAGGAACTGAAGATCATCGTCTTTATCGAGAAGATCGTAGACTCTATGTATGCAGGAAACCTGCAAAGCCCAGCAGTCCAGCGATTACCAGATCACCGCGTTTTTGTGAGACTGCATAATTTACTTGTTAAAGGAGTAGTGCCCAGCTTTCGTGATCGAGATCCTGCAATGGTCGAAGGTGAAGACGTCGCCGTAACGAACGTCGCCGTGAAGACGTCATCTTGAAGGAAATAAGACGAGATCCAAACGTTAATCAAAGGCGATTGGAAAGGCATACTGGGATTCCTACATCATCCATACAAAGGATTATTAACTCTAATGAAGAACATCCTTATCATTGTGAAAAAGTACAAGCGCTAAAACCCGAGGATTACCCGAGAAGGGTGGCGTTTTGTAGAGCAATGTTAGCTAGAAATCGGGAAGTCACTTCAACGATTTGGCCAGTTCAACACGCATAATACTCATTATTATTCGCCAGTTAACTCGCATTTGATTAGAGAATCAAGTTTCCAAGAACGATACAGCGTCAATTTGTGGAGCGGCATAATTAATAAACAGTTTGTGGGCCCGTGTGCACTAGCACCACGCCTTAATACGGATGTTTATTTAAACTTTTTACTAAATGAGTTGCCCAATATTCTCCGAAATATTCATCCAAATATGCGAGAGAATTTGTGGCTGCAGCACGACGGCGCAACGTGTCACTTTGCGCTCACAGTGAGAGAGCATCTGAATGCATCATATCCGGAGAGATGGATCCTTTCGTGGAGGTACAATCCTTTTATCGCCA
The DNA here is from genome assembly GCA_039881145.1 of Druceiella hillmani. NCBI lineage: Eukaryota > Metazoa > Arthropoda > Insecta > Lepidoptera > Hepialidae > Druceiella > Druceiella hillmani. Next base: position 16,560,705 of record JAYKKI010000047.1, on the reverse strand, counting down.
CTATCACCGGATCTAAATTCGACCGACTTTTTTTTGATAGTTTATTCCAGGGAAAATATGTCAGAACGAGAGTTACGCCAAAAAAATCCAAACGGCAATGGGAAAAATAAGATAAAATCGACCGCCATTTAGCAGGTTGAAAAGAAACTTTTTACATCTATATCGTTTGTGCATTGCAAACCAAGGAAGGCACTTCGAAAATTTATTGTAAACTGTTCTTTTTATTTTTTTAACAATCGTTTATTTTCTAAGTTTTTTTTAAAGTGCCATTTTTAATAAATATTTTATATTATTTTGCTGTCTGATTTCGATCCCAAATTACATGAACACTTAACAAAAGCACTTTTTATCTCATCGATGTAAGAATACTAATGTAAATGGAAGTCGGAAAGTTATTTTCTTAGTGATAAAAGGAGATTTTCAAATTTACGCTTATGGTACAATTTTGTTTTTAGCGACTCTATGCACATACTGTTAATTTCTGAAGCCATCGTAATTGCTACATTATTACAATTTTATGTCCACACAATTACGACATTTTAATTTATTGGCAAATCGCCGGTACCACATTTTTTTTCAACAATGATACACTCAAGATTTTGATTTCCAACTAACTAACTAAAATGTTTTATGTGACTGAATCGGGGAATTTCCAGAAAAAAACTAAAAAAGTCATAACTTCTAAACTATTGATTTTCGCGGAACTAATATTGTTGCGAAATGATTCTATACGACGTCCCCTGCACAAAAAAAATTACACAGTATTTTGCATACTTCTTTATTAAAAAAGTAACCAGTATTATAGAGAAAGTAAACAGAATTAAAGTATAATACTGTTTTTAACAGTATGGTTGGCAACCCTAGTCAGTCTCGATCGATCAAGCACGCGATCCGTTGCGTTCGGTATAAAGTCAACTTATTAATATTTTCCATAGTAAATATTTCCCGGTGAACACATGACCTAAAACTGACGTCATGACCAGATCATATGAATGGAACGAAGCAATTCGATGCGAGAAGCACAGAACTGGTCGTTCTGGAAATCTTTGGGGGAGACTAAGTGGATGTACATAGGCTGATATGATGATAAAACAAACATAAGAGACCCACGGTGATTGCTAGAAAAATCAAATATTAATTATAATCTTACTTGAATCCGGTCTGCAACAAAAAAAGCACATTGAGATTGTATACAGCCCATATAAAATAAATTATCATACAAATAAGGTAACAATTTTTCTACGTGCACAATTTACAGCATAATGTTAAACGGTTTCGACTGTGATGTCTGTTACATTATAAACAATAAATGCGTCAAATTATTCAGTACATGCGTATATCAATAGAAGATTCAGTTTTATTTTGTCATCCCAACTTTTAGTAAAATTATAAATGTGGTGGAGAAATTAAGGACATACCATATATTTTAAGAATTTTTATTCGATATTGTGGCCATGTATCCTCAGGGTCAGCCATTTCTCTCAAAAATTTGGTTTTCATCTGTGCGTCCATTTGGGTAGTAACAAATGATTCCATTTGGGATTATCCAATTCGAAGCTACTATACGTGGAGCATCATCTGCATTTACAAATGTGACACTGACAAAGTTTATGGTGTGCCTTGTATTGAATCTTTAAAAATACATTTAATATATTAAAATGGATTGAACATATTATGTGAATATCTATCCACATATGCTACAAATATATGCTTACAGAAAATGGACATAACAATCTAATTAAATAATAAAATGATATAGGATAAAAAGTACTATTAATATAACATTTTTATAGCGAGATGATTATCATGGAAAGGAAGGAGAACAACTTTACGTACAATGTCAGTAACTTCTTTTTCACACAGGTTCTATTCATTTTTTCCAACCTTTGTGTGAACTTTCTATTAATGGTGCTTCAAAGAAGTTTTCTTTTATTGAAAATTCTTGAAAAAATATAACCAACCTCTGTGTATTTGTGGAAAATACAATGTTGCGTATTGTAACAATATTGCCATCTTTAAAAACACAGTGAGAATTTGAATGTGTTGTCGTTATTTCAAAGGAATGAAATTTTACAGATCTGAATTGTGAAATTTATCACAGTCTGGTCTGGTCTTATCATGTCTACGTTCCCACATTTCTCTAAACCTCATTCAAAAATAAATTTGATGAATGAGGTTTAGAGAAATGTGGGAACGTAGACATTGTGAAATATTTTTGATCAAAACACATGGTGAAATATTTTTGATCAAAAAAGTTAGTATTAGATATTTCCCTGAACCTTTTTATAATTTGTCGGAGGGGTCTGTCCCCTTTTCTGATACTTCTTGTAAAAATCTGTAAAAAGTTTTCAAAGGGAAAGGCAAACCATGAATCAAGCGCTCCAAATCATCACTAGGTGTGTGAGACCATGTAAATTATAAGTTGCAAATTGTGGCCCATGTAATTCTATGTAAAATTTGACAAAATGTTTTAGGAGATTTTTAGCATAGTCATTATATTCAGAGCAATATTCAGGATTTAATAATACTCCGATCGCAACAGTAAGGCTGAGAAAATTGTAATAATGTGCTAACTAGTCAGTCTTTACTTTGAAAAATATTATTGGCCCTAGGTACCTATAAGAGAAATTGATGAAATTCAGTTGCCTTCCATTTCCTCACATCATCCAAAGAACGTGGTTTCCTATTAAATTCTGATGGCATATGTTCAGCGAGATCATCTAAGTCAGTGCTAATACAATTTATAATTTTATGAGGAAGTTTGAAACTTCCTCATACACATGACACTGGCCCAAACATCCATAAATAAAGAAGACGGCGCGCAACTCCAAGACAAATAAAGTGCATGTAATCTAGTGAAAAACTATTAATACAATTTATCTTAGGAATTTCAGTTAATGAAGTTCTTGAAATATGAAATTCTTCATCATGCATCTGAAGAAATTCTTCATGGGTTCTAGGGGATGCACGACATTAAGGGAATGACATGCGGTTTTGGAAATAAATATCAGATTGTTTGCATTTTGCACAAGAATAATAACCAGTATGTCCCTTGGCGCCTAATAAAAACGACTTTGCTGGAGCATCACAGACAAAACTTTTTATTTCAACTTTAATGCTTTTGCCACCAAAATCTAAGCCTGCCTTAATCAAAGTTCTACTTCAGTTAGAAATTCTTACATAAAAGATGTGCAACTACAAGGCTTCTTAGTACCACAGTAAACACCAATAGGGATATACACGGATTTTATGGAAATAATATTATAAATTGATCCTAAAATTGGCCAGAACTCGGTTGAACTAATTTTGAACTAGGGTACACCATTAATGTTAATTAGTAAAAGAATTTCACTTACAGATTCAGTGACATATTCCAATATTTTCCGTAAATTTGACTCTAAACCTATAGGTATGCGAATATAGTTCCGGTTCTATAACTCGAGTACTAACATTTACTGGAGTCTTAAGTAAAGTTATAGCATCTGCTGGTAAGCCAAAATGCTTGCGACTTCTTAAATACTCAGCAATGATGTAATGACATTGTGTGTTATTTGATGTTTAAGAGCCCAATGTCTTAAATTGCCAACAAACATATCATTCACATCAGCAGGAGTTTAATATTGAATGTGATGAATGCCCCCTGAAGGGCAGACGGTATTTATACCGCGAATACATTTAATATCAATTGGATTGCCCTTCACTTTTAAGCGAATATAATTCCCAGTAAAGTCGGCTTACAGCATGACCATCAACAAAGCACAGGGTCAAACATTCCAATACTGTGGTGTTAACTTAAAGGAAACATGCTTTTCACACGGCCAATTGTATGTTGCGTGTTCGCGAGTTGGATCACCTCAAAATTTGTTCATTTACAGCCCAATCCATAAAACTCTAAATGTCGTATTTAAACAAGTGTTGTTATGATCTGTAAATCTTAATATATACAATAAAATATAATTTTTTTATCGAAAAAAGTATTTTTAATTCAATTATTTAAATAATTAATTAATTTCACAAATATTATATACATATATATTACGTTTAATAAAATAAACATGTGTATATATAAGATGAAAACTGATATTTAAACCATTAAGCGTGCAATATATTTCGACTCGGGCAACGCCGCGTCTCGCAGCTAGTGTTTATTATAAAATTTTGCTTGTACTTTTTGTAAATTCCTAATTATTTTTAATAAAGATTTTTGAACTTCCTTTGAGTCTTGTTATACATAATATAGGAAATATGTCAATATTAAGATAAATAATATTTATCTTAATATTTACATGACTTATGTTTCAAAACAATATCGTTTAACTTAAGCGCACTCCACATTCCTGCTATAACTATACGAGAATAGCCAAATACGAATGTGTAGAGGCCCTATTCGGCAAGTCTCACATATGTTCGTGTAGTCCCCATTTTTTGTCGATAAACGTGCCCGAATCAAAGAGGTCACGTGTAGTTTCGTGTTTGCGCGAGACACTCTCCACATTCTCGCCGTTAGTAGAGATGGGTAACTCAACAATACTCCTTGCTTCAAAACAGTAACTAAGACGCAGCTCATTGCGCCGGCTCTTTGAGGTAACTCAAAATTGCGCCATGGCACAGCAAAATGGTTCATAATTTGGTCGTATATCTTGAAAATAGATCACTCCTTTGACAAATATATACGACTAAATAAAAAGTGTCGCTGTGATATATATATTATAGCACCACTTTTATATTTCACCGAGTTATAATTTGCGGTTTGGAAACTTTCATTTTTCCTCACTGGTATAAGTTCAGTTTGGCGAAAATGTAAATTTCCCGGCTTTTTTCAATATCAAATTAGGGCTCGGATACGATTATTTTATTAATGTAAATTTCCCGGCTTTTTGAAGTGAAAACTTCTTTAGCATCGTTGTGATTTGAAAGTCGATGAAGCGAATTGTGTCCGGAGGAGGGGGACAATTATAAAAACTTTTCTAATTATTTTAGTTTTTATCAAAATTAAAAATTGATATTAAACTTAAAATTTTGGAAGGTTTCACTTCTACCACGTGTGAATTGCACACATGATGTTTTTTTTATTATTAAATTAAGGCTCGGACACGAAAATGTTCTAAGAAACAGTTGTTAATTGGCTGTCAAACATAAATTTTATTTTTTGTGTTGAAATTTTTTTATATTCATTCCTCTTTGTTACAAAAGTTTATATCATTTCCTTTTTTATGTCAATTTGTTGACAAAGGGCACTTTTGTATGGGAACTTCTAATAAAATAATCGCGACCGAGACCTATTTTTGGATAATGCTTCGTTTTTATCTACATTCTTTCATTCAAAACAAAAAAAGATTGGGGATTCACATTGTCGCTAAACTGAACTTGTTCCACATGAAATATAGTTAAAGATTTGTGCAATATCACAAAAAGTGAGTCCCTAATAACATTTGATTTAAGCTGCGCTGTGTGCCAATACATTTCGAAGAAGTGATTTAACTAGAGGTGAGGCGTATTTAATGTCGCCGGTAAAAATAATCGAAATTTCAGATCAAAATACGTACGTTTTACTAGTTTTAAGTACGGTACTCTTTTCGTCTAATGAATCGTCGTTTTCTATTGGAACAGTTGAGCAGTAAGTAGTATATATAAAAACTAACTAGGTTAAATTCTAACTTTGCCATTATGTCTGTGTTATTTTGCTTCTTGCAATATTTTATGGAAAATTATTATGTAATGAAATATTTGAATAGAAAACATCCAACTGTAACGATAATTAATACGGAACAAGGTGTTTGTTCTGAACATGTTACATTATTTAAAAAAAAAAACAATTAAGTTAAATAAAGGTGGCAAAAATAATTAATTTGTTAATAACGTGATCCATTTTTTAAATGAAAGGGAATTATGGTAAATAACAAGATTCATTGTTTAAATACACTATTTAAATGTTTATACGTAATGAATAATTTAGCTACCAGTTCTAAGCCAGGAGCCATAAATATTTATGGTAGTATGAAGGAAAAATTAAACATTATATTTTATTAAAATTGTCTCATTTAGAAATGATAGTAGTTTCTGCCAATTGCAGCATTAAGAAATAAAGGATATCAGTAATGAACTCTTCATAATAAGTAGCAATTAAGATGTATTGCACCTTTCCTGTGAGTCCGCAAGTCTGTAGCGATTTGTAATATAGTCCTCTCGCAGCGGATTGGACTGCCCATACTCGTCGAATATTTTGTCACCGATATTTTATAATACTCGCACCCGTTGTGCTCAGTATCTCAAAATACTCATATCGCCCAAGTCTAGAGTCAACACATGTGACACAGTGAAGTGAGTTGGGGCAATTGCGCAGCGCAGCGTTACCCATGTCTAACAGTCAGTCCACCGCACATAATGCTACAGCGATAAAAGTTTCTAACACCGAAGTGAGTTGGGGCAATTGCGCAGCGCAGCGTTACCCATGTCTAACAGTCAGTCCACCGCACATAATGCTACAGCGATAAAAGTTTCTAACACCGTCTATGTCCATCTTGTATGAGTATCGAATGGTCAACAAGAATGTGGGGCGCACTTCTCGGGTCTCACCCTGAGACGAGAATGTGGAACACGCTTTATATGTAATAAATTAAAAACTTACATGCAGCACTCAGTCAATTTGTCAGTGTGTGAGTTTATTCAGATCGCCCCACATAATACAATTCTGCGTTTTGAAAAACTTTTTATTATATTCTTTAAAAATAGTATTTGATATTCATATTTATACTGATAAAATAAAGGAATATTCTGAAATGCAATACAAATTATGAAAATATGGATGTAAAATGACCATCTAAGACATCAAACGATTTAATTATGTTGACATAAATACAATTTATTTTGTAAATTGCCCTGAAGACTATTTTCATATAACTTGGCATTTAAAAAAACCGTAATAAAAATATGAGTAACAAAGTGTGGTCTTTTAATAAGCAAAAAGTATCCCAAATGGAGATCAATCACTTTGGTAGTGCCTTCACTAAGGTAGTGCCTTTCCTAAAATATATTGACACCGTTTTTATTAACCGCCATCATAACAAGCAACTGAATGCAGATCTGTAATTTTTCCACAAATACTGATCCTAATTATCAGGTTGGCTAATAAGTAATGAGGATTTCTGAAATAATATCAAGAATTTATGAGAACTTCAGGAACATTCTACAGTCAAGTACAATAAAAAGTGTATAGCATCTGAATAAAAAGTATAGTCATTAATAGTTTGACTATTGTTGAGTCAACATCGAGAACATATGGACGATGTTAAAACCAATGAATGCTGTTGAAATTATTTTGCAATAAAAGTCTATATTAAACGTCAGCAAGTAGCTACTACAAGATAATGGTTCCAGCTGTTGCAGAGTAGTATTTACATGTTTAAGTCCAAAATGTCAATGTTAGGCGTCGGCACGTAGCTACAGAGTAGTAATTACATGTTTAAGTCATCTGTAATAAAAGTCTATGTTAGACGTCAGCACATAGCTACTGCAAGATGAAGGTTCCAGCTGTTGCAGAGTAGTAATTACATGTTTAAGTCATAAAAGTCTGTTAGGCGTCAGCACGTAGCTACAGAGTAGTAATTACATGTTTAAATCATCTGTAATAAAAGTCTATGTTAGACGTCAGCACATAGCTACTGCAAGATGAAGGTTCCAGCTGTTGCAGAGTAGTAATTACATGTTTAAGTCATAAAAGTCTATGTTAGGCATCAGCACGTAGCTACAGAGTAGTAATTACATGTTTAAATCATCTGTAATAAAAGTCTATGTTAGACGTCAGCACATAGCTACTGCAAGATGAAGGTTCCAGCTGTTGCAGAGTAGTAATTACATGTTTAAGTCATAAAAGTCTGTTAGGCGTCAGCACGTAGCTACAGAGTAGTAATTACATGTTTAAATCATCTGTAATAAAAGTCTATGTTAGACGTCAGCACATAGCTACTGCAAGATGAAGGTTCCAGCTGTTGCAGAGTAGTAATTACATGTTTAAGTCATAAAAGTCTGTTAGGCGTCAGCACGTAGCTACAGAGTAGTAATTACATGTTTAAATCATCTGTAATAAAAGTCTATGTTAGACGTCAGCACATAGCTACTGCAAGATGAAGGTTCCAGCTGTTGCAGAGTAGTAATTACATGTTTAAGTCATAAAAGTCTATGTTAGGCATCAGCACGTAGCTACAGAGTAGTAATTACACGTTTAAGTCGTCTGTAATTAAAGTCTATGTTAGACGTCAGCACATAGCTACTGCAAGATGAAGGTTCCAGCTGTTGCAGAGTAGTAATTACACGTTTAAGTCATCTGTAATAAAAGTCTATGTTAGACGTCAGCACATAGCTACTGCAAGATGAAGGTTCCAGTTGTTGCAGAGTAGTAGTAATAATAATAATAATAAGATTTTATTTCAGACATAGTCCATACATAGTAATTACATGTTTAAAATCTGTAATCGAAGAAGATCCCACACTTTCAATGTGGGCTTTTGACTACTTAACTTGAATGCTCTCAAGATATAATAGGAAAATATTTACACAATTTTTGTGCGGACCTATATGGACAACTTTTATCTTTTTGGTATATGTTCAACTGTTTAAACCACATCTGCAGTGAAGATGAAAAGTGGGTTGTATACTACTGGTAGGGATTGGGACAAAAGGAATTGGGAAAACCGGTGCCAAAAAATGAATCTCATCCCAAAAATATAATTTGTGTTTGGTGGGATATTCATTAAATATGTATTGAAAAATGCTTCCAAGTATTATTCCAACATTGTACTGCAGCAAATTTGGGTCTTAAACTTAAAATACGACAAAGTCATCTTTTTGCATAACAATGTCCATCTACATATTACAAGAATTACTCAATTAATAGATTTGGGATGGGAAAAATTTTCCTTTCCATTATTCACTAAATTTAGCGCCATCCGACGTTTGTCTGTCATTATCATAAAGTTCTTTGTAGGTCATTTATCATAGAGTTCTCACAGAAACTGTTGATTTGATTCATCTCCAACATTGACAAATTTTTCAATTCAGGAACTGTAAGTTTCCATCTTGATGCTGTACATTTTTTGCCAAATACATGGGGATGAATATATCGACAATGATGGTGCATATGTCAATATGTTCATTATTGATTAACCAACCCAATATATTTTAATTACTGTATTGTCCCTAAATTTATATATCAGTATCCATAGTCAGTATAAATTTAATCAACTCAACAAAGTCCAGGATCATTATTATTGATGGTGAGATTCTTTTTAAGTTGTCATTAAAATGCACCATCATCTTTATATCCCAAACTCGAAAACATCTCCAAAAATTTTATGTCATTTAAAACCAAAGCCTAGAGAGCTTTGATAAAGGATTTTAAACAATCAGTTATAAAAAAGTATGCTATCTCGATCTTGATGAAAGGTTCCTGAACAAGGAATACCTGTTACATTTGTGGCCTTAGAAAACGACATTTTTGAGTATATGATGTTCTAACTAAAATGGGTAGAAATTTGTGATTGCTACCAAATGTGTAATAATTTCACTCTCTAGTTTTATATTTAGAGAAATTACACACACTCTTTATTCTCAGACACTACTTTATAAACACTTGTTAATTCTTTACGCTGTCAAATTATAGAATAAACTAGTCTTCAATGCCAGGAATTCATGTCGTATAAAAAAAAATCACTCTTTCTATACAGTTTATACTCTCCTTCCTGTTCACCACCTTGCCTTCTTATCCTTGATTTGTTCCTTTTAATAAGCATTAAAATTTCATTGTCATTGTTAACCTTTAATATTTTAATTTCAAAACATATTAAAACTTTTGATACTTATTATAAATGGACCAAATTGGTAGCTGATGAATCTGTGTACTGTCTTCATTGCCTTTCCCTATATTAATTTACTATTTTGAAAAATATCTGGAGTAAAATTTATTTGTATGCATATGATTTACAAATTTACCATCTTGCAATCTCAACTATTAAAATGGCAGCTACTCCACAAGCTCACTCATACCACCACCACTGTAATCATTTATATTTTCTCCTACATATAATTAAATTTAACTATATGATGTTTTATTATTTATTGTACAAATTTTATTTCTCAAGGAATCACTGAAATTAATCATTTGTTTATAAAATATTTAATTATGCTACCAAATAAAATAACACAATTGCCAATCAGTGTATTTGTAGGTATATCTATATACAACAATTACAAGGTAGGCCTGGCCTTATGAACCATTTGAGACAAAAGCTAGCATGATCTTCAAATTTATAATTTCATTTGAGTAACCTAGCAGTCACATATTTTCTACTTAATCTTCCAAAAAGAAGAATTGACCAGCACGTTTCTGTTCCATATCCTAGAAATGAAAATGTATAGTTAAAACTATGTTCCTTAAAATGCATGTACACATTTTTTTTATTTAAATGAAAGGATATTGAAATATTTATAAAAAGTAGGGCTGGGTCGTGATTATTTTATTAAAAAAAAGTGATGTTATGTTTGACAGTTATTGGAAAACCATTTTTTTCATAGGAAAAACATATTTCAAATATTTTATAATAAAATAATTGAATTCAAGCCCTAATTTTATGAAATACGTGGTTTTTATGTATAATCTTTCATTTAAACCAAAAAATTAGGAAATAATAATTACATTATCATAATCAAATTTGATAGCAGATAATATGTGAAACATATCTAATCGGATATTTGATTTATGTTTCATAGTATAAAATGTAAAATGAAATATATTGCTTTTTTAGAAAAACAATTTAAACTTATAAACATAATTTTTTTTCTCTTAAGCTTAATGTAAGGTGTAATCTTAAGATTGTGACTACACAAAATTATAGAAGTATGTAAAAATCATAAACTTAATATTTACTAAGTAAAAAGCAAAGAGATAATAGAGAAACATGAACACTGATACTGTTTATAGTACGGAATATGTAGTGTAAGTTTGGAAATTCACCTTTACAGAAGCGTTCTTATTAATCCTTGGTCGGAAATTATTGGGGTCTCGCCGGAAGGTGATGCCAAGCAGTTCGAGAAAACGGTTCATGCCGTTAAGTAGGGACTGTGGTGCATGGGCAGTGGCACGCGTGGAAGGTGTGCCCTCGAACACTATGACGCGGTCTGCCAGATATGTGGCCATTATGAAGTCGTGCTCGACCACAAAGCCCGTACGCTTGGCGTGCAGGATAAATCTTTAATGTTAAACATATAAACTCAGTCATTAATTTTCAATTCAATATTAGTATTCATTTATTAGACATTTATGATTAAACAAAAATTTTCATGGCATTTTTATAAATAAAAATGAATCGCCGAAATGTATGTACGCGCATAACTTCGGAACGACTACACTGAATTGGATAATTCTTTTTTTTAATGATTTGTAATTGTCAGGACAAGGTCTATATAAAAGAAAATGTAAAAAAAATTGTCTATATAAATAAAAATGAATCGCCGAAATGTATGTACACGCATAACTTCAGAACGACTGCACCAAATTGGATAATTCTTTTTTTTAATGATTTGTAATTGTCAGGACAAGGTTTACATAAAAGAAAATTTTAAAAAATTGTCTATATAAATAAAAATGAATCGCCGAAATGTATGTATGCGCATAACTTTGTAACGATTGCACTAATAATGAAATGAAAGCAGTTAATGTATAATAGCGTAACGTCACTGTCACGTTATTTACTGCTTTTTTAGAAATTCCCAATAGCAAAACGGTGTTTTGTGTGTTTAGAGGTTTATTGTAGTGTTATTTATTGTTATTGATAAGAGAATGCTACCAGTTAGGCGTCAAAATATTGGTCGGCATACGCGTAACGAAAGTTGAGTTCACAATCTTCGAGACAATGAGACTAAAGAAGAGCGGAGGCAGCAATTGGAGGCAAACAGAATAAGAATTTCTCAAGCTTCAAGCGAGAGGCAACAAAACAGACAATCAAACGTAACAATTACTTATGAACGTTTGGCATTTAGATATGATACAACAGTCGATTACGTTAGCGATAAATCGGTAGTAGATTTTGGAACAATGAGTGAGGTTTCGCCTCGAACCGCCAGGATTATGTTCATGTTATGTTTAGGAATGTATGTTATGTTTACGAACAAAAACGTCAGCTCGATGAATGTTTATGCATACCGTTTCATGATTCGTCTAAATGTGGGTACCTAAATTTGTGCGATGCAATGAACACAGATGGAAATGGAAAGAATGTCAGCCAACTTACTATGTTACCAGCAACGTATGTGGGAAGGCCGAGATACATGCCCAAATACGCGCAAGATGCTATGACCTACGTGCGGTAATACGGTCGCCCAGATTTATTTATTACTTTCACATGCATCCCAAAACGGATCGAAATCACTTATCCTTTATTACTCTGTCAATCGTCCAGCGATCGTCACAACATAACAGCACGAGTGTTCAAGCAGAGACGCAAAGCACTTATGAACTTCATTGTAAAATAATGTCTTTGGAGACTTCACCTATGGATGGTTGAAAAAATAAGACCGGATGAAATTGATCGACAGCAAATGCTCGAAGCGTTATCCCCATGTTTTGTTGGCTGATACAATTACAAGCAATGATGGTTACCCTCTGTATCGTCGTCGCTCCGTAGAAGATAACGGGAGAACAATAACGTTGCAAGTCAAAAATAAGGATGTCATAGTCAACAACAGCTGGATTGTTCCATATTCGCTGCTGCTTTCGAAAACATTTAAAGCATATTGCAATGTTGCTTACTGCAATTCGGTGAAGTTGATTAAATACGTTTGCAAGTATGTCACGAAGGGAAGCGACATGGCTGTATTTGGTATCGCAGCTTCAAATAATAACGATGAAGTTTCACAATATCAGATGTGAAGATATGTTAGTAGCAATGAGGCGCTTTGGAGAATATTTCCATTTTCTATACATGAATGTTATCCCATCGCAGTCCATTTAGCTGTTCACCTGGAGAATGGACATGAGTTTATTTTACGGCAGAAAACGCAGCGCAAAGAGCTGAACGACCACCAGTGACATCGCTGACAAGTTTCTTCGAGACATGTACAAGCGATCCATTTGCAAGAACATTGCTTTACTTGGAAATGCCAAAATATTTTACATGGAATGCGTCATCCAAAAAATTCCAATGTTGCAAAAAAGAACAGCCTGTACCGGGATACGTGAATATATATTCAACCAATGCATTGGGGCCCATTTACACAGTTCATCCAAGCAATGACAAATTTTTTTACTTGTGTTTGTTATTATTTAATGTTTGTGGACCAACTTCATTTGAATTTCTACAAATGATAAACGGTGAATTGTGTGCAACATATCGAGAAGCCTGTCAACGTTTACATTTACTGGAGGATGATATTCATTGGGTCGCTCGCTGAATCGCTGATGCTGATATTTCGTCTATTTCGCATCAAATTCCATCACTATTTGCCATCATAATTTCAATGAGCTTTCCATCGAACCCACATAATTTGTGGAACAAATACAATGATAATATGGCTGAAGACATTTTGCATCGAGTACGTTCCACAACAGCAAATCCTGAAATTGAAATCTGCACAGAGGTACACAATGAGATATTGATATCTTTAGAGGATTTGTGCGTGATGATGTCTGGCAAGATGTTGCACAAATTAGGAATACCTGCTGCTGATGAATTAAATGCTTGTTTGAAGGCATCAAATTTATGGAGATACGTGAAAAATCTCAAGTTAACAACGAATATGCGAATAGCGTAACAAAATGACATATTGACAGAATTGTTTTCAAACATTATTAGACATTGGCAATGGGAAAATTCCTGTTGATACTTGTACTGGCCTCATTTAGTTTCCACAAAATGTTTGTCAATTCACAACGTCAAAGAAAGAATTAATATCGAAAATGTTCCCATATATGAGTGTGAATTATAAAAACCATGCTTGGTTGAGCGAATGAGCCATTTTAGCAGCAAAAAATAAGGATGTAGATGATTTAAATATAAAAATTCAAAGTCAAATTGATGGACAAATGCATTCATTTAAGTCTATCAATTCCATCATCGATTCAAAAGAAGTAGTCAATTATCCAACTGAATTTCTAAATTCATTGGATTGGTCAGGATTACCGCCACACAATTCACAGCTCAAGGTTGGCTCTGTGATAATTATGTTACGCAATCTAAATCAACCAAAATTGTGCAACGGAACAAGACTCGCTGTTAAAAAAATTATGAAAAAGTTCAAAGGCGAGGATGTGCTTATTCCAAGAATACCACTAATGCTGACTTTCCTTTTTAATTTAAACGTGTCCAGTTTCTAGTACGCCTTGCATTCACAATGACAATTAATAAATCACGAGGCCAATCGTTAGAAATGTGTGGAATAAACCTTGAATTTCGTGTTTCTCGCATGGGCAAGTTGTACGTTGCGTGCTCGAGAGCCAGCAAACCATCAGCGCTATTTGTTTTCTCTCCAGAAGGAAAAACTAAAAATATTGTACATTACAAGGCATTACAATAGTTATGGTCGAAATATTTAATTGTAATTTTATTTCATTATATCGTCGTATTGTAAATGGAAGATTTTGTCTCATTTTTTGTGATTAAGTATGTAAAGTGTAACATTTCCGGTAATTTTTAATTGGACGGATTAATCACTTTCGATACATCAAACATGTCAATATATAGAATAAGGGTTACATTTCCTTAGTCTGACTAAAAAAAAAAATGGTGGTACTAAGTTTGCCGGTTTCAGCTAGTTTTGAATTAATATTGATGAAAATGGAAGATTGTCATTGTTTTATATTTACCTTTTAATAACTTTAGCAGCTACAAGACGTTGTTCGGAATCTAAGTAAGCCGAAGGTTCATCAATGAGGTATACATCAGCTGGCTTTCCAAGACACAGAACTAGAGCAACTCGCTGTAACTCACCTCCCGAGAGGTTCTGTACTTCTTGGTCCATTATCTCTTCTATCTTCATAGGCTTCATCACATCAGTTATAAACTATAAAAATTGAAAAAAAAAATTTAGAAAAGACCATATATAAAATCAATAGATATAAAAAAGTAATTGATTAAAAAGTCATTGAATAAACAGTTGTTATTGAATATTAGAGTGGATCGCATGGAAAGGAATATATGATGGTATAATTTAAAAATAATATTTTGTCAAGAACATCATATTCATTTCGATCCTAGGAATAGATATGGCTAAATAGTTTGGTGCTAATAAGCTATAAGTATGTATTTACTTATTTCATCTTTTATTCCGAACTGTGATTTTTTTAGTTAGAAAAAGTAATTTTATTCAAGTATTAAAATTATTCCATGTTCATCTCCATGACACAAATATTATATACATTAGGCATGGGCAAATTTCGTGATTGCAATCATTTGTGAATGATATCGAAAGTGATTGATTCATCGTGACCCGTTCATTTCAGTGAATCGATCACAAACTTCATGTTATGAGCGTCGACCGTGCCGCCGTCGGTCACAATGTCGAGTTGAATGTTTATTTTTTACTATATTGCAATGTGTGCCCACTTTTGCACCATAAATATTTATTGTTCCTTGAAGTAGCAATAATTGATTTGTTGTTTTTAAAATGAATGATTTGATAACATGGTTTCTTTTAAAAGAGAATCTTTAAAATATGTCAACAATTTTTACTATTTGAAATATAAATAGAAATGAAATATAAAAGATTTTTGAATTGGTTATTGGTCTCTCAGTGATTACTCAGCTTGCGTAGGATCTATGAGAATAGTGATCTATGTGATCTATGAACACTTTTTAATTAGGGAGAAAGTTTAGACTAAAAATATTACTAGTGGTTTTTATAATAATTATAAAATGGCAGGCAAACACTTTCAATTTCTGTGATTCCAAAACTGTATTCAAGCAACAAGGAAAAAGTAAACGATAAGTTATTACAATTCCAAGCAATTTCTTTAACTAAAGAAGATTGAACGTCGTGGTTGGTTAACAATCCAAGCTATATAGCTATAATCATCTATCATTTTATTGATATGAATATGAGAATCATCAACAGATTAAAATCAAGCCACAACTTTCTAAATTCTACCAAAAATAAGAAAAACACTTCATGTAATCTGTAAATATTAAAAGTTAAATAATTAAGTGAATGCGATTAATCCAATAAATTAATTACTGTAAACTAATTATATATTGAACAACAGTTTCTATATACAGAGGGATACACCATTATAATATATACACAGTCTGCAGTACAGCATTCTTACGAAAAATGAATATGAATATAAGTTATCGTAAGTCAATCGATAAAAATTATCTATATATTAGTTCAAGTATTCATCTGTTATACTAGCCTACAATGAATGTATTCATTTATAAACTGTTGCACCCGCTAACAGTAAACAATTGGTAATACCTATTTAATATTTATTGACATACAGTATCCAACTTATCGAAGTAAATGCGTACGCCTTGCGGCTGGCGCGATACGTGGTATAGCCATCTAACGAAATGTTCGCTAAGAAAAAATTACCTGTGAACCAAATCAAAAGCAAAATATCAATCACGACCGTGCATGTTTCTACTACGGTTATGTGTAACATGTGATTTGAGCGAATCTATAGATCCAATCAAACAATTGTTAATGAGATTGTAATATTGGTGTTGACGAAAAAGATCTAATCATTCACAACTTAGTGATCTTAAACTCTCCTTCATTTAAAATCATAGGATCCCACTGATTCGTTCAAAAAATGCCAAATTGTGTAGTACCACCCGTGAAGCAAGGCGGTGATTCCGTTATGGTCTGGGGTTATTTCTCGGACCATGGGACTGGCGTTTGGGCCCAAATTGAAGGAATAATGAAAAAAAAGCAATATAAAGTAATTCTACAGCAAAATACTGTTCCTTCCAGGATAAGATTAATTGGTAAGGGGTTCATTTTTCAACAAACGGCCCAAAACATAGTTCTAAATTATGATGAGGTCATTCTAAACAGTTCTAATAGGTTCATTCTAAATAGAAAGAAAAGAGACAGAAAGGCTGTTAAAAAACATGGGATGGCAACGTCAGAGTCCTGATCTCAACCCGATCGAACTTTTATGGGAAGTACTTGATAGAAATATTCGAGATCACAAGAAGACATGTGGAAAGCTCTACATGAACGGTGGAACAATATCTCCGAAGAATCAATTCACATATTGATTGCTCATATGCTGACACTCGTGAAAAATGTGATTAAATGCAAGGGAGGATTTTTTTATGAAAAAGCTGTACAGATTATTATGGCCGTTTTTTATATCAATGGCTGATACTCTATGAATATTTTTAAGTATTTCATTTGTCAATGAATAATAAATGTGATAATTAAACTTCTTTCTTCACACTCTTATTTGTTCCAATTTTATCTAATTTTCCAACTTTACTTAGGGTGATCTCATAATTTTCACCAGCAGTGCATATATATATATATACACATACACACCACATGCATGCACGCACACACACACACACACATATATCCAAAATTGTAATGGTATTTCTTAGATGTTTTAGAAAATGTAAAGTCAAATTAGCTTTGCTACCCGGGTCAGTGGGGTGTGTGGTGTGGAGAGAAGGAGGAAGTACTTGTCTCTATTTCAAAAAGCGTTACATGGAGAGATGTGTCATTTTTGGAAAATAATTTTTATATCATACTGTCTTTGATAATCAAGTTGGGTTTTATAAAAATATTGAGATTAATAATAAAGATAACAAATAACAATACAAATTTATAATAAAAATAAAAAACATGAAACTTCAATTAATTAAAAAAAATTGTAAATACAAATAAGAATTTACAATTGATCAAAAAAACAAACTCAAAAAGTTGAAACAAGTATAAAGGATTGTAAGTACAAACACATTTATTATTAAATAAAAAACAAACTCAAACATTGTAAAAGTTGAAACATATAAATAGTCTAGTACATTTAGGCATGAAAATTGAAAAATAAAGAAACCCACTGGATACGGTAAGGTAACTCAAAATCCCGTTACCATCCCGTGGAAACAAAACCATTCAGGTATGAAATTTATTGAATTGATTTTTTAAAATATAATCGCAAGTTGCAATATATATTTTTGAATACATTTTTAGTATATGTTCTTTCATATCATATCAAAAAGAAATATCAAAACATCACTGATTGATTAGCAAATGTATACTATATTTTCTAAAAATCATTTCAAAAATAATATTAAAAATAATATTCCACACAGCCGAAAGAAACATCTGCCATTCGGCTGTTATTTGCTCCCTCACCCTCTACGCTCCTTTGACTTTTTTCTAGCTCAATACCTACTTTTCACGGATGTTTACTTGTATCTGTTGTATGGTCTAGATAAAAATTAAATCATTTTCTAACAGATAATGCATGTTATCTATTGAAAAAATGCAATTTACTCCAAAAAACATAATATGCGTGTATGGGTAAACTTTTTTGTCTTGATGTAAGAAACTTGCTAAAAAAAAATTAAAAATTCATTCATTGTGACTGTGTTTCTAGGTATAAACTTAAATGCGCTGGGCTAAAAAGTATTATAAATATAAACACAAATTTACACTAAAAAAAAACTTGAAATAGCCCTGCCCAATCTGAAGTGGTCCGAGCACGTCCAGGCCGTTAAAAGAATATAAAGTAATTTTACATTTAATTAAGAACAATAATTATTATTTTAAAATACAGGTAACAATTCATCATTCAAGAAAAGGCAATGTCATGTTTCATTTTATAAAAAATACATGGAAAGAGGGAACTTCCTAACCTGCTTAAACTTATATTTTTAATTCCCATCGGGATCCAAAACTTGTTTCAGCATAAATAGTGAGAAGTTTAAGAGTATCAAAATTAATTTTCTCTTCATCATCACGGTAAAAGAGGGGTATCGTTAAAATGGTGGAATAACTGCCTACCCTACCCTGCCTCTCCCTCTCCCGGATTCAGCAATCCAATAATATCATTAAAAACGAAATGGCAATGTCATGCTTCGTTTTCATATGTTTAACTAACAATTTTATTGTTGATGGTATTTGTTACTTTATTTCATAAAAAACAATTTCATGATATTAGGAACAGAGACTTCCCTACCATCTTTAAATTACTATTTTCACTTGCCATCGACTTTGAAGTGTTTTATGTTAGAACATACAGCACAAAAATATTCAAAATTAATTTTCTCAAAAACTATATCTCTTCAGTGGGAAAGTGGTATCATTAGGATGATAAATAACCCCTTACTCTATCCCTATGCCCCCCTCATCAAGATTCAGATAGCATGTTTTTAAACCCTATCCTGAGGGTTGTTACAAATATAATCATAAATGGTATATAGATAAAAAATCAAGGAATTATTAACTATTTATATAATGTTTCAAAGAAATACATTAAATTCTAGCAATATACTAAATAATGTTGTAGTTCTATACCTGCGGATGAACATAGGCATCTCTGATTTTTTCATGAAGCAAATTTCGCACCATTCCTTGGGACTTCGGTGAAATCTTTTGAGGTTTATAGCTTATATGAAGCTGGGGTAATTGGCCCGAACCTGAAAATTATTTCATTCTCACTATAATGTAATTTGTTAGGCTTCGCATCTAATTATAATATTCCATATTTAACAAACGTAAAAAAATTCACCTTCTGTTGGCATAGTAGATTCTGCATGTTTTAAACATTTTTGAAAAACTGGGTGAAAAAATAAATCAAATAAATCGCTTCTTGCCATTTTTCCACAAATCTAAACAATGTTCAATTATATACGTACACGGAAGATTGTCTTCCGCAATAACCTCAAATTTGGACATATTACGATTTCCATTATTATTTTAAATATTTATATCGCGCGAACACTTTTTACTGTAGAAATTAATAACTATAAACAGCAAACACATCAGAACATTTTATGAAGCGACTGAATAATGAAATCGTTATCCGAAACACGCTTAGACTTTTTAGTTTGACATATCACAAATCCCTTCTTCTACGTAGCGGCAACGCAAATTAACCAATCGCGTTGTTGGCAGTTTTGAATCGGAATTGCGGGAAATTTAAATTTGACTCAACACCGACAGATTACATGGAATCTATTTTATATGATATAAAATGTGGAAGATAATACGTTTCATGTTCATATTGTCATCTTACGATGACATCTCCTTAGACGCTTGTTTACTTTAGCAAAAGTTAATTTTTCACTGTTTTTCTCTTTTAAAATAGAATTATTAAAAAACGATTTAATAATAATTATTAAAAAACGATTTAAAAAGTGCTTTATTATTGACAAATGCTGTTAAATTTTTAATTTCAAATCTCATTTTACGTAAATTTTTACTCATTGCATGTTTTGTTAGTTTTTTTGTTTTCAGGTTTTGATAGTTTATTTTTTTTATTCATATTAAGTGTTTAGTAAGAATACACATAAATTAAGCTGAAAAAACTAATTGATTTATCACAAAAATATTTGAATGAAAACGAAAGAAAGGCCTTATAAAATAAAAACAATATTTAAGTCCAGGGTGGGTTTATTACATACAAATATTTTGATTGGAACGCAAAAGCCCTACTACTTTCGCACACACGATATGATATATATTGTGTGCGCGAAGAGTCTATCTATATAACATCATTCTATAGTAACACATAAAATACTGTTTATGGAACGTAGAGCAGCGAATACTCTATCATACGAAATTTAAATTGTTGACTTTATTTGAATTGGCTTGTCAAACTGCAAATTTGTAACTTGAACATTCTTTTTTAGTACAATTTTACATTTGATTAAAATATTTGGTTATAATATCCATAATATCTTCACTTTTAATTGAAATTTTGTTGTCTTTGATACATTTGTTCGTAATAAGAGGATTTTATTTTAAAGATCGTTGTTGTGTATTGGGTTGTAGTCATAAACATTTTACGGTAAGTTGAAACTTATTAATTGGAAAATAGCATTGAATCAATTATACATTTTATCTTTAATATTGTTGAAACTCATCTTCAAAATTACATTCCCATTTTAATAATTAATAATAAAGAAGTCGCCAATAATTGAATTTTATTTTTAGACAAGCAGATTGAAGAAGTTGCGGAACATGGAGAATAGCAGACCTAGCCCCCGGCACTCGCAAAAAAAACATCGCCTTCATATGGCCCAACACCTAATAAAGCCTAAATATAAATAAAAATAACATTTAGTAAGTTTATTTATGAATTTGTGAAGTTGAAAGCTTTCTCTTTGTGAATCGATTAATTAATTTTATAGTAATGTAAGTACGTTACACTAGACGGTTAGCTTAAGATTTTATAGATAACCCACTGATTTCCAAAGAAAAAAACTTTCTATGTAGTATGTAATTATGATGAAACAATTATTACAAACCAAAAAGACTTTATTTGAAAATTTACAATATTATATATGCACATTGCTGGTTAAATTATCTATTCTTTTATATCCAGTTGGAGATTGGAATAAACAACCAAAAGTGAAAGTGGTACAAAAATTGAACAAAGAAAGATTATTTTTTTTTATAAGTCATTGGAAGGTTTAAGCAATTTTGAGAATATTTGTTAAGAGGTAATTATTGAATCAGAACTTGAAGAAGAAATGGCACAGATTTAGTATGGATGCAAAGTTCTTTGTCAATATTTAAGAATAGCTCTGTATTACAAGTTCCTACAAAAATTTTTCGCTCTACCATTGATATTGCATTCGTTTTTAAAATTTGCCAAATTTGTTAATTTATACCAAATACTGCACATGTATTAGGTTGCGCATAGGCTTCTGATTAAAACAAAGGATTGTGAAAATGAGATTTTTAGTAATAATGCTAATATATAATATACAACAGCTACGAGCACATTGATTTAAAAGATAAAAATAAATTGTTACTGCAGCCAAGTGATTTGTGCCAATGAATAAAAGATTATTAAGAAAATAATTTTCAAAAAAATAATACAATTGATTTAATACGCATTAGGTTACATTTTAGAATGTTTGTTTATTTACACAGGAATAATTATGATATTCTTATATTCTACTTTTTGTATTTGATTCTTTAAATCTTATCGATAATTTACATTGGGGATATTAAACAGAATGTATATGATAGATTAAATAGGATACAGAAATTAGCCTAAAATGAGTATAAAAATCTTTTAAATCAATAATTATGCCCAGAACCCTATCCTTTTTATTTTTTTATATTCAGTACATAGTTTCAATTTCTTTAAATTATCCCCCCGATTTTGCATATTCTTACATTTAGTAACACAAAACTGAAATGTAATGGCACAATAACAGAATTTTTTCTCGTCGTAAAGTATAATTTTCATAGTGAGTATATTTTATTCATTAAATAGATAAATTATTAAGTTCAAAATAGTAGGGAGGGCATCATTTTGTGTTACTAAGTTATAAAATAAAGCAGTAAGATATAGAATATTGATATTTTTTCACTATAAAGGTTATTAATTACTTATACGAATAATGTAAATGTCGAGTTAAATAAATTAATCTATGTTAAAAACACATTAAGAGTTTATAATACAGTAAACAGTAAAAAGAGAGTTAATCTATTTTTGAAAATTATTTTTGCAATTTATTTAATGAAAATTATTTTTGCAATTTATTTAATGAAAATTCATTTTACAATTGAAAGTATTAATATATTATTTTAATGATTGAAGCTATTTAAATTTATCTTGATATGTAAAAGCGGCAGATAAGTTTGTAAAATAGAAACGTTCATTTAATGTGTTTGTATGTGGGTACTAAGTTTTTGTTGCATCTTTTTAGTTACGTCGCTCGTACTTGCAAATTTTTTTATAATAGTCTTTTAATTTCAGAATTGTTGTTTCATAGAATTGTTGAACATAGGACCTATTTTCAATAGAAACATGTGATATTTCTGAGGAGATCAAGATCAATCTCATTTCATCAGGTGGCAACAATATGTATGGCGTCCTTTAAAAGCAGAAATGAACCCGAAATACACAAAAAAGTAAAACATGGAGTTGGAGTTGTTTTTTGAGACTTAGAGAGGAACCTTTAAAAAAAATTGATAGATATCAATACAATAAATATTACAGAAAATCATACTGCCTTATGCCGAAGAAACCCTCTCTTTCAAATGAATGTTTTAACATAATAACGATTCAAAACACAATGCAGTCCGTCAAATCTTTCTCGTAAAGGAGTCCATGTCGGTAATAGATTAGCAAACAAATAGCCCAAATCGATATCCTAGATAGATCACATGTGGCACAAAGTCAAGAAAAAAGTCACAACTTAACCCAATGACAGATATAAACCAGATTTATAACTCTTTTTAAGAAGCTTGGAACATTTTCATAGAAATATGTAGTAATTTGTTAATGTCAAATGGTTATATCCAACAATGGCAACCACACTGAATACAAATACACTGTGTTAAATTGAACTTAGTTTAAATTAGCAATAAAGGCAAATACCAAAGTGACGACTTGACTTTCAAACCTGAATGAAACCAAGTTGAAGTCCAAATGAATAAAACAAATTTGCATCTATGTTTGACCAAGTTTGTCTGGCTTATTCCATCTGGCTTGTTCAAATGTGTTTTATTACTTTATTTGGTTATTTTTTTTAGTTTATTTAAGTTTTTTAGTAGACAAATTTTGTGTTGAGATTATTAATTATTTAATTTACGTATTGCAAATTACAATGCTGGTCCTGAGAAGTAAACGTATAGTTTGGGTATTTTCGAAAAGCCACTAGACAAAAATATTATAGACTAGACAAAAATATTGCAGAAAAACTTCTTTCTTTCACAAATATTTTGTGAATATGAAAAAGATGATGACTTGTATAAAAAAGAACCATCAGGGTTACGTGGTCGCTTTATTATGTAGGTCACGTGGTTGAGGTGAAATTTCCACCTTGTGGATAATTTTATATAAAGTTCAGCTGTCAGTGATCAAAAACCTAAATTAAAGGGAATATTATAACTTCGGCGCCAAATTCAACTCAGGCGGGTACAATTGTGGATGGCATCGAAAATTTTCCAAAAACTGGGTGATGACGCTTTGAATGATTCAATACACCTTGATTTTCATCAGTTACAGAGGACAAAGAATGAAAGTTTCAAAGTTACTCACAAATATTGAATACTGATTATAAAATTCCTTCTAGAAAAAGTATTAACACAATAGAGGAGAGATACTAACATCAAATATTTGGATATCAGACAGTAAAATATACTAATAACTTAAAAACAAACTTTTCTATATAGTGCACATATAGAAAAGTTTGCAATTATTTCTTCTTTCCACTTCATAGTTACAAGATAATCATATTACTGAATCCAATCTGAATAATTTTAGAACAACATCAAACAAATATTAATGTAACGTAATAATTGATTTATAGCCCACACATTGAATCTTGCAGCTAAAGATTACACAGTAAAAAGAATAACTAATTTAGAAGACAACATGACACTTCTTTTGAGTACTTCTTTTGAGCCAATGCCAAAGCGTCATACCATATTTTAAATATAATGTGAAATCTTCGTATGCTTTCGCCATCGGTGCATGCATTTCAAAAAACACGACACCATCACTGTGTTCTTGTGGAACATGATTTTAGATGCGCTTAGATCAAAACCCCAAACCTATCATAAAAGAACTTGCGAATACAAAACAATACCAACCATCACACTATTTAATCAAGTTATTTTAAGTTCGACTATTACTGAAGGTTAAATTTTAATTACTTATGAAGTATTTACTAACATTATAATTGTAAGAAACATAATTAATAAAAACTATTTGTATTTGCATGAATTGTTTTATTCTATAACATTTTAAAGGGGGGTAAAATTTACCCTTGTAGGTCACAGGAGTAGCAAGATTGAGAAAGTTAGGCAACACTATTTTAGATGCTTTTTGAAGCTTAAAGTACCATTCTCAGCCACATTATCATCCATATAATCAAAATTCTAACGAATGGTTTTTAACAAAGATGTAGTTATGCTTTTGCAGACATTCAAGAAGATAACTTTTATATTACTCAGAATTATTTCCCTCCCTTTATTGTTCTGTGTCATACGGTTAGTGATAGGATTGCAAAAGGCTATCCCTAACAAAAATTCAAGAGCAGAATCAGGCAAACATTTGAACAAAATAAAAAGTAACAGAGACATTTACTAGATTTTACTAATAGAACAACTTTTTTGGATACATGTTCAAAAAAAGGCTTTGCTTTTGACTCCAGTGATGGTAATATCCAAAAATGGGTAGTAGACAAATTAAAAGATTACCTTACTTGTAATTTATCAACTGCATATGTTTAATCTAGCAAGTCAAGTAATTTGCCAACTGCATATGTTCAATCTAGCAAGTCAAGTAATTTGTCAACTGCATAAGTTCAATCTAGCAACTACAAAGATCGAAATAATTATTCAGGAAAAATATGAAAAAATATATTTTTGAAAATTATAAAAATATGAATGGGGTATTATAGGCAAAAAATACACAACCACCCCTTGCTTGCGTGCAAAGCGGCTTGTTATGCAATGAAAAAAGAAAGGGCCTAACTTCTAAAACGGTTTACCAAATATTATTCCACAATAATATGTTGGTATAAACGCACATACACCTATTTATGTCTGACACATAATAAAGATTAGTCAAACTAACATGAATTGTATAAGCTATATTCTATGAATTTAATTTGCATTTTTAAATTATTCATTATTTAGAAAAGTCAAGTAACCTATATAGTGTAAGGTTAAAACTGAATTGAAGATAAATACTAAACCACAATATACCTATTTTAATGGGATGATTTTTTGTTAAATTCTAAATACATTTTTAAAGTTGATTTTATATCTATCTCAATATTATAATTTTCAGTAAAAAAGTAATGCTGATATTCTAATGAAATTCTTATTATTTTGATTAGACAACTGTCTTTATTTTTTTTATCAACCCAATTAATATACCTAAAAATGAACAAGTGTTTAAATAATTGGTTCATTACATTATCAAATAATTGTCAAAATCGATTTGGTCAACTCTGTTAGTACATGGGTTTACATGAATTTTGAAATCGACAAACTCTGACAAAATTCCGAGTTTGCTCATCCCTATATATATATATATATATATATATATATGTGTGTGTGTGTGTATATATATATATATATATATATATATATATATTAGGTGATAATGCAATATCTTAGTGAAAGCATAAATAGAAGAAACCAAGTCAATAATAAAGTTGTGCTAAGAACACCACTGCCATCAAGAAATAGAATTATTATCTCGACGTATCGAAGAAAGTTTGGTTTCAAAATGAAGCAATCAAAGTTGTCAAGGCCATTTAAGTTGTATTCGGAATGTATGCAGTATATAGAGGACAGCCCAATAAATGATTACTTACAAAATTAGAATAAAGTGGTTAATATCATACTTTGATTCAGCATATAATCCATTCTTATTTAAGAGACATTATATATGAATATAAGACTATATGTTTAAGAATATTTTAGACCTCAAATTTAATAAAAAATATTAGTATTTATTCTATATTGATGGAAAATAAAAAAAATTGAATATTCATTTGATTTTAAAAAACATGGAACGGATGTTCAAGCTATCGTAGCGATTTTTCACAAGACATTCGTTCGTTCACCTGTTACAAGGTCAAATGGCATCTAGATCTTGAATCTGCAATCACAATCTTCACTAGTCATAATGAATGTTATTTTTTTTAATTTAAATCAGTAATTTCATTAAGGTTCATTTAAAAAAATTTGGTTCATTTAAAACACTTTTTCTTCAATAATTGAAAACTTACGTACCAACTTCTGTTTATACATTTTAATCTTTGTTACACAAGTAATTTTATCCTTATTCTTAATGATTGTTAGGACAGTAAGTAAGATTGAATTTCTGTGCTATTTCACTTGTGCATTTTCATCCTTTCTTCATAATTTTTAATAATGTGCTTCATTTCTAAAGTCAAAACTTTTTCTTTGTTGAATTTAGAGAATCAGATTGATTTCATTTCAATATAATGTTAAATTTGTATGTTTGAAATCATACATACAACTAAAATGCAAATACATAAATAGGCTAAAATATATATGACATTTCACGTAACAGATATGAATGCAATGTATGCGTGAAGTATGTCCGTAGAAGATAATGCACAAAATTGATAGATACATTTGGGAGCGAGTTTTTGTACCACGGAGCTAGCGAATGACAAATTACATAACTTCGAATTTATGTAAGTTGGGATATTACTGTATACGATCCTAAGCAGAAACATAATTTTTTAGAATTTTATTTGATATATTTTATCATCATTATTTATAGTTCATCTCTTTATATTATCTGGAATTTTTTTGATAATACAATTTAATGTTGTTGAAAACACTGTCTCCAATATGATCACAATTATATTATCTACTGTAACAATTAAAGTAAGCAATAATATTTTTTGTATTATCAATACAAATAATATTCTTTTGCTAAGGAGATAGCAAATAATGATTTTGACAGACATAAGCAAATGATTTTTGTACTCTTATGGGTGACCTAGATACATGACAGTTAGTCAAATTCGGAAAAGAAAAAAGGCTGAAAAAAACTATATGTATATTTACACGAACATTTCAAGCCATAACTCAAAATCTATTTAACTTACAGACTTGCAATTTCTCCCTGTTACCTAGAATCTTAAATTTTAAAAAAGTGATTCAAATAGTTCTTTAGATATTGATATCCAAAAATGTTTGTTTTTATGTTTGTTGTAAATACACAGAAATGTTCAATGCAATGAACATTGAACACGCCCCTCACATTCTCATAAAAAGAGACTATTCTCTAAGTCATAATGTCAAGGTAGCGATGTGATTAGTGACAATTCAATATCACAATGTTATTGATACTTGTACTTATTGCTCAGTATTGGAAATTAGCGTCGACAGCATAATACTAGTATGAAAGATAATATAGAAATAGAGCCAGCGCACTTTGGTTCACGCCAATTTGTGAGATTCATGAGTATCTCGATACTTCCACCGTTCTAAAGGAGATTGATAGCAGAAGATATGCAGAACGTCTGGCTACCCACTCTAATCCTCGGGCTATTGAATTGCTGGACAATACCAAATCAGCCAACAGGTTAAAAGAGGTACTCCGGATTGGATAACAGTGAAATTGGTCTCTGTACTTTAAATGCCAATGATCGCAGATACAATAAAAAATATATTAAAAATAGTATATCAACAATGTATGAAAGTGATGAGTATCAAGTAGAAATATTATAGATACTTTACAGAATTGTAAAGAACTATACACATACAAATAATGGCAGTTATAAAGGTATAATAAATGTTTTGCCTCTTCTCATTTTTACTTAATTACTTAATAACCAATTATATAGATTATAGTATTTTTACTTTAAACTCAAATTATTTTCAAAACAGAAGAATTTTTACTTTGAACGTTTTAACGGCGCACAATTTGCTGATTTCCAAGCCATATTATATAAATATATACAGGTGTTGAATTATTATAGCAAACTGGCTTCTATGGATTCCTGAGTATAAAATAAATGATTATAATCAATAACATTTTTTTCATATCTCAGAACATTCTCAAAATACATATTTCAACATTAACACAAGCATCTTACAGGGCACACACAGGATGTTGTAACAAACCCCTTACTTGGCAATATATTTAATGATATGGTTTCCAGATTGTCATAAGCTATACAGTACATATATGTCGTGTAACCATTGAGATATAAAATAATGTCAACATAGTTGGAGAAAGAGTCACCGATCTCGGTGCTTTCATAATGGATGCAAAAAATTACGTGTGGTGCAAAAATGGTGAAGTTTACGTTGATCCATTAAGTCATATTAAAATGTCATAAGTTGTCTTTTAAACATTTATGGAGATAAAAATTGCACTATTATACTTTATAATTTGGTTCAGTAGTTTAAGTGAAATTGAAAGATTTTTTATATAGTGAACATTAGCGAGGAAAGCTTAATGCATGGGTATGCTAAAGGTGAGACTAGATGATGCCTTCTAGTGGCGAACAAATTAAAACTTATGAACCGGCCGGCGTATCAGCCAAATTTTAGTACTAGTTGCTCGCCACAGTAGGAAAATTTAAATTCAAAACTACAAGTCTCCAAATTCCCGCAGGGTAAAAGTTGCCGAAATCTTATATACTATTATAAATTATGGCTGCCATTTGAATAGGATATAACTATTAAATGAATATTCCTAATTACTGTCTCCGAACTATTTATGTGCTGAGTGCAGAATTGAAATCTTTATACTTCTACTTGCACTTTTAGTGTTGTAATGATATGATCAAAGTATTTACAGCTAGATTTGTCAAAAATCTTATCTATTAGAACTTAATTTATAATTTGGTACATTTATGTAATAATGTATTTATGTAATATGATTTCATTTAAAGCAACCATCTATTATAATATGATCTTATTTAAATTACATGTAAATATTGCAATAAAAAAGGAAATTCTCGTATCTTTATACAAATTCATGACTTTCTTTTTCATCCTAAAAATAGTAACTTACAATATAAAAGTGATTCATTTTCAATCAAATAATACACTCTTTTGCATAAAAACGGGCGGTTTTGATTTTGTCATATTATTAACAAAATATTATTTATCAAGAGGTTGTATTAACTGTAATTGTTACTGGTAGGTATAGTGTATTCTGACACATAAAAACTAACGTTCTAAATTTGAAATTTATTCTTTTTTAATGAAAATTCTCTTTTACTGACAAAAACATATTTTTTGTCGATAAATGAAATCCACCTCTTGTTAAGTTCTTTTTCATTTGTTACATTTTTTTATTTTAACAAATAAATTTTAATTAAATTTCTGCTGTTTGCTGCATTAGTTCACTTCTGTTTGCTGTTCTCAGTATGGTTGAAAAAACGATAAGAGCTAGTAAAATTATTGCGCTGCTTGAAAAAGGCTGTAGCCAATATTATGTGTCTTAGCAGTATAATGAGAGCCGTTCCACCGTCCAAGGGACCTGGCAACAATACCAAGAAACAGGCTCCGTCAGTAGAAGGCCCGGTTCAGCAAGAAAACGGTGCACTGAGCCACGGGACGGCCGCATCATAGTCGGCCAAGCACTACGAAATCGTCAAGTAACGTACGTGGATCTCAAACAGAACCTCGAGAACGTCAGACGTACACGAGTAAGCCTATGGACAGTCAGAAGGAGACTTCAGGCCGTCAATATACATAGCTATCGCCCAGCTCGAGGCCATACATTGCTCCGTGAGCATCGAGTTGCCAGATTGAGATTCGCTCAAAATTTTTCATCGCGGACTCAACAAGACTGGAATAGTGTTTTATTCTCCGATGAAGCTTGTATATCGATTAATGGTGAGGATCAACATCGGCGAGTCTTACGAAGACCTGGAGAACGCTTCACAAAAGTGTGCTTTGAGAAAATCACTCCTTACGGTGGAGGCTCCGTAATGTTTTGGGCTGGTATTAACTCGGATGACCGTACCTAGTTAGTTTTTATTGAAGATGGCACACTTAATGCGCAAAGGTACATAACAGAGGTTATTATTCCTCATGCCCAACACATATTATCTCACCTCATAGACAACGCTCGCGCCCACTGCTCTAGAGACGTTGATGAATATATGCAGGAGGCTGGAATTCGTCGGTTAGACTAGCCAGCTAGAAGTCCTGACCTTAATCCGATAGAACACATATGGGATAATCTCAAACGATGCATCAGAGCCGTAAAACCGGCTCTAGAAACCATTCAAGTCCTTAAAAATGTGATTGTCACTGAATGGGAAAGTATTCCTTAGGAAATTATAAAAAACGTCGTCGAAAGCATGTTTAGCAGATTAAGCGCATTGAATTTAGCTAGAGGAGGCCATACTCATTACTAAATTTTGAAATTTTATGTTAAATTAATAAAAAATACTCAAAAATAAACTTTAGCCATTTTTAATGTATCAGTATGAAAATGCTCGTCCGTGGACTTTATCTCGTTTTTTTTATTTATTCTCATTTTTAATGACTGAAGTAGGTAAAAACGATATCTCAATAATAAATAACAATATTCTCATCATATCGCCATATAAAATGCATCAGATAATAATAAAATAACTCTGATATGGTTTATTCCTATAAGTGCCCGTTTTTTTTGCAAAAGAGTTTATTTAAGGGCAGGTAATAGAAGTTTTAATATAATGCCTCAAAATTTCTCTCGCTTATTTTGTTATGCTAATATTGTGTTTGGGTTTTTAACACAATGGTAGGCACTTCTTCGGTCCATATCTAAAATAAGAATTTGTATTTGTTAATAGCGGAGATACCAAGCAGGTAATTTAAAAAGCAGCTTCTCACATGTGAGAAATAGCTACGTAGACATAAAATAGACTATTTATTTTTGCATTAATTATATCTAAATCGTAATTTTTTATGTATTTTGAGTTCATTTCTGCTTTTAAAGGACGCTGTATGTAATGTCTGCCGTCTGTTAAAATGAGAATTATCTCGATCTAGTCAGAACATAATATAAGTTTCTATTGGGAATAGGGAAACATCAACCAGGTTTGTCAGTGTTCCCTTTTCAGAAATCACTTTTCGAGTCACTAATTGTGGTTGAGTGATCCTTTGCTGATACACAGCCATTTGGTTCTAGCCCAAGTACTTCCCCCTCAATTCTTCTCTTGGCAGTTATGATATCTTACAATTTTCTTGTGGGGTCATTTTCATTGGTCTTTTATTTCTTCGAACACTTTCAGTGTATTATGCGTTTACATTTAATTTTGCACTGCATTATAAACCATGTTTTTGGAACAACTTAGATGGTATGATATTTTCTGATATTATCCACTTTAATAAAAATGAATTATTATTTTTTGCATTGTTGCATCACAACTTATATATCCATATTTATTTTTAAAATTACGATAAAAACATGCAAATTAAGAAAGTGGTATTGAAGAATGATGCCAAAAGTATAAATATATGAAACGGAATGTTTTCTAAAATTTTTAAATTAGAACACAAATATTTTAATATCCTAGACACAGAATGTAGTAACTATTGATCTGAGCATTTTGTTTCTATATTAATTATTTATAGAGAGTTTTCCCATAACCATAAACTATAGAAACCAGTATTACATAATAATAGATAATGATATTTATTTCAATTCATAAATACAGGAACTTGAACAATATATTGCCCAGTGTCCTGTCTGTCCCTGACAGATTAGTTGATTGTACATATAAAGTATATGTATATTCCATTAAAAACATAAATGCGAAAAAAGTGTTCAAGTCTAGCCAAGTTCAACTAAAGTTTTTAAACTCTATAATTCGGAGATTTCAAATTTTCACTTACCTAGTCTCTAGAAATTAGTTTTTTGAAGATTAAAATATAATTTAACAGATTTTGTCTGTTTTGAATGTGCAAAGCTAGTGTTGTTACCCCGTTTTCAAATATACCGTAAGAAAATGGTACAACTATATGACTGAAAAATATAATTTTTATCTTTCTGCTTGAATGTTTAATGCATACCTTATAACATATGATAACATTCTTGTTATTCAGCAGCTTACCTTCGTCAGGTTCTAGATTTCCAGCTAACATCCGTATGAATGTTGTCTTCCCAGTTCCATTCTCTCCCAATAATACTAATATTTCAGAATCAGAAAATTCTCCTTGGTGGACCGTTAGTTCAAAATCGCCCATACATTTTGTCATTCTGGGATATTCATAATGATTCATTCGTTTCACCTATTGATGGAATCAAATGGTATATATATATCATATTTAAATGCCTTTTGAATGGTACTATGTTTAAAGTAATTCGAAAGGATTCTTTATCAGAGGCGACGGCAAGTCAAATAAATATAGAATATCAATCTTCAATATCAACTATAAAAGAGAATAATTTGTTTTAATAAGCTCACCTCCTCTTCTGTAGCAGACTCAGCTACTTTGAAAACCAAAGATTCAGTCCGAAATCTCATGTTTTCTGTAGGTACAAATCCATCTAAAAATATGTTTATCCCTGTGGAATATTTTTAACATTAACATGAATTGAACTTTAACAGTTTTTATAGCATACTACCATAGCTATTGACAGCAAGGTAACATTGCAATTTCAGGAATGCTGGCGAGAATACTTAAATTATACTGCACACCCTTAATTACAACTTTTAATGTGAATATAACGCTGGCAGTTTTTACACAATTTATATCCAATTGGAGATAAAAAAAATTAAGTGCTTTTTGAACTTAGAATATGTAAATGATTAGACTAACTAATCTCTTTGGTTAGTTAAGGTTTTTCATGTCATATTAAAGAAATCATAGAACAGTTAGAATATTATGGTCAAAGTAACACTAAAATGCAGTATAATAATTGAATTACATAGTACCTTCACGAACAGAGAATGGCATAGTGACAACTCCATAGGCACCAGGTAATCCATATAAACAGCATATGAAATCTGACAAATAGTCCAACACTGACAAATCGTGTTCGACAACAATTATGAATCTGTAAAATAGCCTCATCATTAGTTATTGAAACAACATAACAAATATGAGAAATTATCTGATCTATAAGATACACATATATATATGTATAAACAGTTGTAAAGTTGAACACGACAAAGCTGCGGAGGTAATTCTCTTCAATATACCCAGAGTGGAAACCATTTTTCGAGGTTTGTAGCAACTCAAATTTATTAAAGTTCAAAATTGAAATTTTTTTCAAAATTATTACATTTCTACATTTTTCATTCTCATAGCGTATATATATATATATATATATATATATGTATGTATGTATGAACGTACGTACGTACGTACGTACCTACATACATACATACATATATATATATACACACACACACACATAAATACAAATAAAAAATTTCAACCATCTTGAGTTATGATACTATATCATTCCTCAATATTCTACAGCATGCTATTCAGAGGGCATACTATAGCATGCCCTCTGATGCCTGGGCATTATAACACTTCAAAATTAACTTCCATATGTTGTTAAATATTTGTAAATCTCACACTACGAGTCTTCTACATAGTTAAATGAAACTACGTGATGTAATATTATTTCTACTTTCTTTAAGTTCTTTACCACAATCTAGGTTTTGTCGTATTACATCTTCGGGTGGGCTGTTAACAAAGATCTTTGCTAACTGAAGATATTGTAATACAACGAAACCTAGGTTGTGGTAAAAAACTTAAAGAGAGTAGAAATAATACTACATCATGTAGTTTCATTTAAATGTGTAAAATGAATTTCTACGACAATTGACGCCAAATATATTCAATCTTTTGTACATGTTTAGGTACAAAAGTTTTAACATTAATAGATACATAGTATTTTTAATAAACTATTTACACATACTAATTCAACTTTTCACTATGAAACTACATATGTACAGGATATATGTCCTTGAATGTTATACAAAAAAATGTAAGTAGTCTTTCATATTCTGAACAAGTTTTCCTTTAGAACATTATGGAAATAATCTATAAGTTATGAGAAAACATTAAAGTTTACAATTGGTACGTTTACAGTATGGCCACCCTTGTGTCTATGCGGGACGTCGAGAAGATTAAATCCGTCCAGATCTCTACGATTACATATGAGCTCTCCCGCTTTTCTGTCTGAGGCTAGCTAGCGAATATAACCAGATAATCGGCTCCTAGCTAATAATTATTATTGCTCTTTGAAAGATATCCTTAGTTGAATTCTTATTTATTAATATAATGATAAATCACATTAATTTTATAAAAATGTTAAATGTAAAAATAAAAAAATCTGCTTTTCCAATTTCATGAGTTGTCATGTGTGATACCCCAAACTACAAACCAGCTTTTAATGTATTCCTTATTAACATTACAATTAAAGAACTTTTGTAAAGATTATAACAATTAATAGAAAAATCTACCCTTTAAATTTCGTGCGCTATTGAGTATTCAAAACTGCTATTAGTAACTCACTGTTCAAATTTAATTATCAAAAAAACTAAATTTAACACTAATGTAAAAAAACTCACTGCATTATGAAACATATTCACTATTCCAAAATTTAATTTTTCCATTTACAATGTGCCTTATTTAAGAAAAGTGCCATAAGCAAATTAGGCCACATCTACTTGCTGCAACATTGTTTAATTGATAAAAGGGCGAACACATTGTAAACAAAAATAAGAGTGTGGTCCAAGGCTCTTTAGATAATTGTAATCAAATATCATTGAAGATTTTGAGATTATATGATCAATCCGTTCATGATTGTTCATTGAATTCACAAAAATATTATTATAATGTTTTGCTTAGATATGATAAAAAATATTATTTCCATTTTCATGATCTATAACCTATTATCTTGATTGTTAGTTATTGTCATATCTTTTCTTAATGACTCCCTGTGAATGCATTTAGATTTTGTACACTTAGGTTTTTATATACATCTAGTTACATTTATTAACTTTTTTTATACAAATGTTATGTTTATTTGCATAAAAATCTTTTATGTTTACATTGTCGTTTTTTACCAGGCATACTTTAAATCAATTTGTCTGTCTGCCAGTTACAGGTCTTTTTCATGTATAATAGTAATAAAGCATATTAATCCCTATATATCTCAAAAGTGCAGATTAATATGTTGAAACACTCAAAAGTATTTACATGGAAGTTTCTGAACAGATAAAGAAGTAATTAGTTGAAACTTTTTTCAATTGTTTTGGAGCATCATTAGAAACATATAAGGATTCCAGTACAATTTTTTAAGAATTTTACACAAAATAGTTCTGGAGATATTGCTAAAAATGTCTACAAAGATCATGTTTCCTCCCATCTCGGAAACCGTTAGACAAAATTATGAAAAGGAACAGTGTTACTAAAATGTTACCTATAGTTTACTGGAAAAATATAGCAATGACTCAAAATCTCATTGAAAAACATTTTGTCCCTCTGGACTACACTTAAATCTTTTAAACTACGTAACGGATTTTGATGTGGTTTTCTCTATCATTCAGTTAATTTCTCGCAGATGGTTTATAGGTATAATACATGCATGTGATATAATAATAGCTCCATAATACACCACATTAGTACCTATATTGCACCCGTGCGAATCCGGGGAGGGTCGTTAGTAAGTAATAAAATCCTTAAATATACCTAAGACAATACAAAACTCTTATAGTGAGTTCTTTTAGTACTCAAATGTTTTTTATTTTCAACGTCACTAATTCCATAATATTTTCTTGTGTACGGGTTATTATTATGGCATGAATTCTGGAACGTTACATGGATTTATTCAATATTACAGTTCTGAAATTGAATTCTTCTTCTGTTGTTTTTTGCAAATGTGAGTCCTTTCATAATATTGATCTCATTTTATTATTAACAAATACATTGTTGGGTTTCTGTTGATTTTACTAAAAATCACAATATGATTTGATGGAAAAATTGTCCTTTATTTCAAAAAAGTCCTAAACCCAGAAACAGTTTTGGAATTTCAAAATTGAGGTTCAATATTTAATTCCAGTTCTGGTATTAAAAACCATCCGATATCAAATGTTCTAATTATTGCCATAGAAACATTATAAAATCTAAATACAAAAAAATACCTCAAATTTAAAAAAAATTCATTAACGATTGAGAAACGCAACACATGATACTGCAATACAAACAAAATGTGATAATGCAATACTGCATTTCTCAGATATTCAAAATGTCTTATCAGGATAGGAAAATAGTGTAGTGTAGCAAAAATGCAAAAAGAACACTTATATATAAACAATACTACATAAACACTAATCAAGAGTGGCAGAGTTTTGTGTTGTGTATCAGCCTTTTACATAATAACGTAAAATTAATAAAATCCAAATGATGGTATGTAATTATGTTCTACATGTCTGTAGAAAAAAAAATTATAAAATTATACAATTTCATACTTGTCAGGGTGAATGAGAGATCGAATAGTTTGAGCAGCATTAAGACGTTGCTTCACATCCAGATAAGATGAAGGCTCATCAAACATGAATATGTCGCCCTTCTGAATGCATACCATTGCACAAGCAAATCTTTGCAACTCTCCACCAGATAACGCAGCTATTTCACGGTCACGTATATGGGACAAATCTGTAATCATTGATAACAATTGAGTCAATAAAGGTTTTCACCTCTTATTCCTTAAGAACAGAATTAATTTTATTAAGTTGGTTATTAAATTAAATAAAAACTATTTAAAATTAGAAACATTTTTTTTATTACACTAATTAAGAAGTGAAATTTTAATGCAAAATCAAGGATGAGAAATGTTACATAAGCAAATACAGGATGTCCAGTGGCAGATTTCAAAGTTTGAACAAACATAGTTTCTGAACGCAACACATAAGAGGGGCGCGGGGGGCGTCGTTAGAAGCGCAAGCGGTGCGGATGTTTTAGTAGCCATGGAACAGTGGAGTGGAGAGCACCGCGCTTTTGCTATCGAGGCGTACATTTCGAGTGGATTTTCGCTGTCTGTAGCACACCGTTGATTTCATAATCGTTACAGTATTCGTCGATTACGTGATGGACCATCGATCAACTTCATTCAGTCATGGGTAGCAAGGTTCAGAGCTACAGGATCAACATTAAATAGGCCCAGGCCAGGACCTACACCATTGGTAGCCACGGATGAAAATGTCGAGCGTGTTATGGTTTCTGTCGTTGAAAATCCCCGTTTATCACTGCGTACACGTTCATCGATATTGGGAATTCCGAAATCAACTTTACAGGTAATAATGCGAAAAAAGCTCAAGTTCCATCCATATAAAATTCAAATTATTCAAGATTTACACGATTCTGACTTTGAATTAAGAAAAACTTACGCGGAGGTGATGTTGTTGAGATTTCGTACTGCTAGTGTGTTAGTGACGAAGCTCACTTTCACATTGGAGGATATGTGAATAAGCAGAACTTTCGTTATGTCCACAACCCAAGACAAATGCATCAAGAGTCTTTACATAAGCCTAAAGTAACAGTCTGGTGTGAAACTACAGAATAGTCCATCCTTCAACCAAAACACATGGTTCCAGCAGGACGGAGCCACAGCTTACACTGCTAATGTGTCCATGAATGCAGTGCGGCAGTTATTTCCAGAAAAAAACATATCCTGAAACGGTACCGTATCGTGGCCACCTAGGTCACCCGATTTAAGCCCATGTGACTTTTTCTTATGGGGATACTTAAAATCCGTTGTTTACAAAAAAAATCCGAGCACTGTGACACAACTTAAAGAAAATATTAGAGCCGAAGTCACTAGGATACCCCAGTCGCTCTGCAAACGTGTTTTTGAAAACATGCATGCTAGACTCGAAGAGTGTGTCAGACTCGATGGCCGCCATTTGGAAAATGTGGTTTTTAAAAAATGAAATCCGCATTTGTTGTTATAAAGTTAAAATAAACCTACTTTGTATTAGAGGTGTAGTTTTTTTTTTATAATTTTTCAAACATTGAAATCTGCCACTGTATATAACAACATTTTCTTTAAAACATTTAATTTTTGTTTAGTTCAAGGTGAAAATTTTGCATAGAATAAACAGATGTATACAAATATTTCAGCAGAGAAAATTAATCTATTGTGAACATGCCACAGTTCATAGTCTGTGGAACACGCACAGAAGAAAGTTATCTCTTGCCGCGCTGGTAAAATGTAGATTATGAA
This sequence comes from Druceiella hillmani, assembly GCA_039881145.1. Lineage (NCBI taxonomy): Eukaryota > Metazoa > Arthropoda > Insecta > Lepidoptera > Hepialidae > Druceiella > Druceiella hillmani. The sequence continues at coordinate 16,521,830 of JAYKKI010000047.1, read as the reverse complement.
TTAAAGGTAAAACTGACAGATGTTTGACCAGATATGATAGATATATATTTTGATATTTCAATAAAAATGTTTTAAAAAAAAATTAATCACTTTGTGATAACTTTTAACCTTGTGAAATTAATATTAATGATGTCAGTAGCTTCTTTTATATTACCGATGACAGCATATTACATCACAAAGTAAAATGGGAACAAAATCAAGTGTTTTTGGGTATTTGCGAAAAATACGTAAAATATCTAAGAAAAAATTATGGCACCAATGTAAAAGTTGTGTTTCATGGTTATTATAATAATGGAACCAAAGCATTAAAAAGATTTGTGCTATTGAACAAGACATGTCTTTGAAAATTACCAAAGAAAACTTTTAAGCAAATCATAAGGATAAAAATATATTTATTAATCTTCTATTCAAGAAGCTATTGGAAAATAATTTTGACTGGTGTTTACCTAATTTAGCTGTTGTAGCAGAACACAGACGTTTTATCACCCATTGATAAGGAATTATATTTCTTGAAGAAGAAACAATGTTTTACAAAGGGTTTACTTGACAAAGACAAATTTAAGCAAATTTCGAAATCACAAAACAAGCTAAAGTTAATGATTTTTTTTTTTATATAAATTGTAAATAAAACCTTCTACGATCAATATTGATTCTTTAGGATCTAAATCAATTCTTTTTGTAAAATGTTATTTTCATTGTTGAAAATAGAATTTAATACAAAGAACCTCTGAAATTTTTGGAAATCTAAAATTTCTAGTTTAAAATATTTCGTTCTCCCATGGTTATGTTTCTAATTATAAATAATGTTTTGAAAAAAAATTTCATCAATATAGAACCTTTTTTGATTTGACGATTTTCAATATTCGTTGATTCAACTAGAATATATTTAAAAAGATTCAACTATCATATAATTAGAAGATAAATGTCAATAACTTATAATTAATGACTTATTGACATATTATCAAGTTCATGACGTATTTAATGTCACATACGTTAAGTTACATTCCATACACTTGTCATTTTCAGAAAACAATATTCATGAAAAATAACAATATTATCAACATAATATTTAGAATGGAAGTTACAGATTGTTTATTATTAAATAAACTCACCCAACATCTCACAAATTTCAGTCTGGTTTTTCCTCTCATCTTTCTTATGAAGTAATTGTCCTACAGTTCCTTTCACAGCTTTTGGAATCTGATCAACATACTGCGGTTTAATAAGAGCCTTCAGGTCATCTTCCAGAATTTTCGTGAAATAATTTTGTAACTCAGAACCACGGAAGTGAGACAGGATTTCAGCCCAATCTGGTGGATCCTGAAATTGTATACATATTTTTCATCTAATATAGCTTTTTATTTCTCTATAGTTTTTATCTTAAACCTACATACAGATGATGATGATAAATTCTATTACTAAAGAGTAAGTCAGATTTTTGTGTATAATACATCTATGATTAAGTATAAAATAAAATATTCTATGCTAAGCTATACAGTTACATCTACATTAAGAGTTTGTTTTTGTTAAAGTTAAGGTAGAAAATATAAAGGAGTTTATAAACTTTTACCTATATTTACAAATAACATTAACAATAATACTATTATTGTACCTATATTATATATACAACACTTGATTGGAAAAATGTTTATAGAGACAACCATGTGAAACTCATATTTACAATTATTAAAGATAGCAGTCCCTGCTTAGTTTGGGTCTGTAGGCCGTCTGAGTAATCATCTCGTCTCAAGTAAGACATTTAACGTGTGGAATGGCAAAAGCAGATTTAAATCCTCTACAGTGCAATTTGATACCGAAGTTCGCAAAGAAATAAGCTTAGAACAAAAAGCCTTCCCCTTCTTATCGTAGGTCCTCCCTCACAGGCAAACATCAACTTAAACCTCATGCAATGATGTACGAAGAAATAACCTGCCTCGCTCAATAAAGAGAAAAGGATCCACACCATCGCAGAGTTGAAAAACCTAACTCCAGACCTGGTGATTGCCTACATAGATGGGTCTTCAGACTCTGATTTGGATAGGGGAGGTGCTAGTATCTTCTTTTAATGGAAGGGAGAAGAACAGGAGTCTCATAGGATTCCTGTTGGGATAATTGCCTCGAACTTCACTTGTGAACTAAATGCAATAAAAAGTGCTCCGGATATTTGTCACGATAAAACAACTCAACATCATAACTACATTGTTGTATTCTCCAACTTAAGATCTGCACTACAGGCAATCCAGAAAGTTACCTGTCAAATTGCACAGGACATTATGAACAAAATAATTGCCACAGGAAAAACTTGTACCTTACAGTGGATTCCGACACATGTTGACATTTTCGGCGACGAACAAGCTGATAACCTTGCTAAAGAAGTCCGCAATCAGCCTCAAACATCCAAATTCTTAACACGCACAGATGCTGATGCAGTTGCCAATCACAGACTTACTCATCCACAAGCCAAGAAACTTCAATAAAACCATCTCCAGAACGATCACCAGACTCCGTACAAAACATCTCAAGGAAATGACAATATATTCAAACGGGCAGCGTTTCTACAATAGTTGCCCTCACTGTCTGGACACTCAAGTCTCTCGCAATCACATCTTCAATTGTCCTGCAATACTGGCCAAACTCATTGCCATTGACCCGGATCCCATGGACCATCTCCTGTACTCTCAACTAGTAGGGGACATAGCCAAGGCTGTACTCAACACTTTTGGTCACATCTGACTTTCTTTGTGCTTTCTTTGTACACATGCATATGACACCAACCAACCAAGGATAACAGTAATTTTTTAAACAATAGCATTTGTTTATTAATGAAACACAAGAAATAAAAATCTATGTACTCATCTACCAATTAAACGAGACAGTAGCTAACAATAATACTTGTAAACAAACAGCTAACAATAATACTTGTAAATTCTGAACTACATAAGGCGACTAAAAATTTTAATAATTAACTTAATAAAGAAAAAGTAGAAATTTTTAAGATTAACAAAATTTATATTTATGTCTACTAATTATAAGTTACGTATATGATGTTTTTGACATTTTTGTTTTCTTTTCATAAACATTTCATTATACCGATATGTTACTATATAATACAGATATATATGTTAGGAGTATGCAAGGATCCGGAAAATTTTGTTAAGATATTGTAGATAATTTAATTTAGAAAACCAAAATAAGGCCCAATTTTCGGTTCAGTGTAACTTTAATATAATGTGTATTAACCCCTCTACAGTTCGGGCGCTAAATGGTCCTGAACAAATGAAATTCGCGTCATCTGCACCGCCAAAATTTATTTACGAACTAATTGAACTGACTGTAAGTATATAATTTTAGTAAATCGGAAACAAATATTAACGCTTACTCAAATTTCTGCACGTAATATATTTATTGGCTTCACAGTCTTGGAAATAAAAAAAATCAACAACAAAAAATCACAAAATTGGTCTATCGGTAACAGTTTCTATCTTTTTTAGTTTTAAAATAAGCTTTTATATAAAAACTATAATAACTAAATATAATTTTCATAGTACTATTAGTATTGTACTAAAATTAATGAAAACAAAATTTACTCTCAGTTATTGGTCAAATCAAGTTTTTGAAGCAAATTATTAATTAGTATTATTTTCTCAATTTAGAATCAGTCTAAAACTAAATACAAAGATATCCAACATGAAAGATAATGTTGTTCTTGAAAATTTGAAAAACGACATGGTTTAATTGATTGGTTAGACAATGTGCATCTTAAATTATTGCACAGGTATCCAACTGAAGAAAAGGTCCTTTTAGATTCGACACTAGTGGAAATACCCTCTGTATTTCCACTTGGTAAGTATCTGCAATTTAAAATTTTCGAACACTGTCTTTTCATGTTCACAAACCTCTCCAGATCGAAGTTGGTGAAGGTAATTTGATTATTACCTTCATTTCTGATTTTCACATCAAGTTGCTGAGAATTTCTGACTAAAGTGAAAATGGGGTTGCTGCAATGTTTATCTCAGATGGTGGAATAAAATCTCAGAAATCTCTTTGTTATTACGTTTTACAAAAATTTCATCGTTATTTTTTTCTATAAGTCTTTGAAGTCATGCAACATTCCTAATTAATAGTCACATTTGCTTGACACAGTTCTTACTTAAAGCACTATTTGCTCTTACAGTTTTTAATCATAAATTTTAAAGCTGCATCAGTTGTTAATAATGTAGCATTACGATGGCAGTTTATTGGGACTGTTACTTTCAAATATGACAAATTCGAGTCACAATGTTAATTTCTTTCTCCGAAAATTAAATACCTGATTGTATATCATTGAGTGCTCACACAGCCCATTAATTTAAAAAATGTGCTAATTATGTTCGACATACTGCGCCATCTTGTTTTTAAATCCAGGAGTAAATTTATGTTATGTCCTTGTTACCGAAAACTGCATGTTGTGGGCTAAACAAAATTGACGGTGAACTCTGAATAAAATTCCGATTTCCTTCTTTATCACACTCGTACTGCTGGTTGTCATGCGTACTATGTCATTTGGCATTGAGATTTTGAATTAAGCTAGATAGTTTGACAATAATGTTATTCATACTTGGGCTGTCATAAACTCCCTTGCTTTGATGAGTTTGAGATATTTGAAATTGAAACTGCCAAAGTTTTTGTTATGTACATTGATGTACCATTCGTTATGATTGAGATCCATTCCTTAAATGAAATAGTAAATTTTTGTCTGGCGGATTTCATATCTCTGATATATTTTTGATAATTTGGTTTTAACATGGTCAGCTTGTTTTTGAATAATATATGACATTGTGTTTTAACTGGGTAGATCACAGCCTACTTTTTTGAACAGCAGCCTCGTGAGTCTTTCGAATAATCCTCACTTTAGCAGAACAAACTATAAGTTAGTCAATTCTGCGCTGCCATTATTGAAATAATAACTTCTACTAAATTATCTGTTTTAAGAAAGTTTGTTATTTTTAAGATTCACAGCCTTTTTAGTAATGGCTCCTGTTGGACGTTCATAGAAGGTAGTTAGTGGTAATCTTATAGTGGCTTGCCGCCAATTTTTAAATTTTAATACATATTTTGCACTTAGTGGAGCAGACTGACCGTCATCTGCCAAAGAAAGTGGTTCTATATATTGGATTGAGTATGTTTGATACAAAAGTCAAAATTGAAATCAATGTGAATATTATACAATTTGTGCCAGTGTCCAAAAACTAATTTAAAATAATATTAATATTCTTTTATAGTATGCAAAAACAAACGTATAATTTTTTGATCAGACAATAGCCACATAAAGATTAATTACATTTCGATGTGCAAAGTAAGCCTGTTCTCTCCCGTTTGCTCCTGTGTATGACTGATATGTCTGAATATGTTTTTAGATTAGCGCAGATGAGAGGAGATTTTCATTCAATTCCATATCCATTCCCATATCAATTCCAGGACTATAATAGTTATAAACATAAATTTAAACTATATATCAATGTTGTGTAATGTAAAATCTTTTAACATAATCTTATAAGGCTAAAAAAGATTAAAAAATTCATACATACCGCATATCGTCCTAGGTTAGGTTTTTGCTTTCCAGCCAGTATTTTGAGAGCTGTGGATTTGCCAATACCATTCTGGCCTACAAGTCCGAGAACCTCTCCTGGTCTTGGGATAGGCAGTCGGTGGAGCTTGAACGAGTTTCTAGAATACCTGTGGGTTGTGTGCTTTTCCAAATTTGATGGGATGTTTATGATTGTTATAGCATCAAATGGGCATTTCTGGAAATTGTTAACTCATGACGTTTTAGAAAGCAACTTTATATAACATAAACCATTAAATATCTTTAATAATGTAAAGTGCTCAGCATGTTTATAACAAAAATTAGTAATCAATTTTTTTTAAATTGATCAACAGTATTGGGAAAAATCTATTGTTTTTATCCATAAGTTATTACAACTGCTTTTGACAAAATTAAACAAGAGTGAAAATTAAAATTTATACAAGGTAAACGAGTAAGCACTTAATGACAAATATATTTACTTAAAATACTTTAGGACTATTTTAATAAGTCAGTAAATGTTATACAACAACAGGGTAACCAAAAAGTGAATTTGGTTAAAATATTGTTTGGCGAGTATTTACTTTAAAGTTCGTTTCATATTTTAAATTTATTTGTTTAAAACTAACCTTGACACAAATACCGCAACCGATGCATAACTCTTCAGAAATTAGAGCGATTTTGCTATTTGGTGTAACCTCGATACAAAGTTTTCCCATTCTAACAACAGGGCAGCTTTTCTTACATTCTTGTCTACATCGTTTTGGCTTACATCTATCCGCATTTACTATAGCAATACGGGTTAGTTTGTCCGTTTCTTCTCCGGCTCTATTTCGAGACATTGCTATGAAAATAATTGAAAATGCAATTTTTTTTAATTACTTGAAAGATTAGTCGCTCATGATTACCTAAATAAAAAAAAATCAATTTGTTACTACTGTGAAGCCTTCTCTTACTATGAAGAGTTATCTATCAAACATTAAATTTATAACCTCTCTTTAAGCAGTCGTTTTTGCTCATTCAAATTTTTTATTTTTTTTATTTTAATAAACTCATGTTTGTAATGCATATTCATCGTTTGGTATTATAAAAAATGGCAATTTGTTTCTGGTCTAAAAACAGCTTGCATAGCGAGAGATTTTTCAAATAATTTCTATTTTATAAAAAATAAAAGCGATCGACTGTATCAGTCTATCGCTTTTATTTTTTATTAATTAAGTTGAAAAATGTTTCTGGCAATTAAGTTGAAAAATGTTTCGGTTAAATACGTTGTTCCATTTTGGGACAAATTCCCTTTTGTGGAAAAATTAAGGAAACGGATTATCACATACGGATCTCGCATAGATAACTACAAGTGTCTCGTGTCGTTTAAAGATTTACAACGGGAATTTCTCTGGTAAAGTAATAGAATGTTATGTAACAAATAGATTATAAATTAAATAAATTTAATACCATCTCATGTTAGTAATATATATTTTTTTTTCTTTGACCATATGTCATGCTAAACCATTTTAGTTAACCTAAATAAAAAGTAACCTTAAAATAATCAATATCAAATAATATGACAATTATTCATATAATAAGTGTGGTATTATAAAATAAATAAGTAATTAATAGCTAATTAAATAAATTACCTCATATAATAACGCAAACGGTGACAATAGTCTCTGTTAGCGTGTCTACTTGAAGTCAAAAAGAACGACTTGTCAAAGGTATACGCTGAAGTTAGATAGAGGTGGGACATAAAAAATAATTTCTCAAAGTTTTAAATAAATTTTCTTCTTATTTTTTTACACAAAAATATCTACAAAACTATATGTTTGAATTTACTTGATGCATACAATATAATACTATGAATTGGAAATCATTCAAAATGACGGCTGTTTAGTTTTATTCAAAAAATTTAAATGCTGTTTCTGTACACAAATTTGCCACGCAAACATTTGACACTTCAATAAATAACGAATTGATGTGAAGTTGGCTTCAAGTTTGATTTTTTTCAACACATCCTTAGCACAAAACAGAGACGTAATCATTAGTATTCAAATTATGGGCAGTAAATTTGGATAAAAATTTTGTGTTGCCCATTTTTTATCAGAGATTTATTACGGATAATGGGACAGTCACTAGTTTAATATAATTGTTCGTGCTCAGTATTTATTTAATTCTATGTAATATTTTTTGTACGATCGTGTCAGTTGCATTATCAACGAATTCCAGTTACTAAAAAATTACGTTAAGATTAACTACTTTCATATTAAATTAATAAAAACTACTTGCAAGGATAGACATAAGTATTCGAATAAATATTATCGCTCCAAAAACTTAACAATGATATTTTTTTGGTAGATAGTAGGGTAAATCGGGGTAATATGACCAGACCAATGACGATCGAAATATATCAATTTTTTTACTCAAAATTACAATCGATTAAACATTTTTTTAAAAATGATTATGTTTTGTTGTCAGTGTCTGTTGTTTTGAGAATTATATATTTTTCGTTTTTTTTTCATTAATGTAATTTCCTAGCGGTAATGTAACCTTAAAATTAATCGCATATAAGTAAGTGTTGGCAGATTTGAATACGTTTGGACAAAATGTATATTCAAATCTGCCATCACCAAAATAATTTTTTACTAAAGTTATACAGTAAAATGATTTAAATGTTCTGTGCACATTTTTACGTAAAATTAGTAAACTAATATTCTTCTCCATTTCAGGATAGAAAACATGGCCGTTCATTACCCCAGCCTCTCAGTTGGCACATATTAGAAATAAACTATAAGAAAAACAAAGAATCCATAGGCGTATTTCTTTAGTTTATATTTCTTATCAAGCAATAGTGACAGATATTCCTAATGTGATCTAGTAAGTGCTGCCTAACCAACATATCTAAACTTGACACTGGGAAAAGTTCTCTCTGGGGAGAATAATCGCAATAAATCAAATAAAAGAATAAGGTCTTGACACAGATATTTTAGTAAATTTAGAAATACAGTCAAAAAAACTACGGTACTTACAAATTAATCTTTTTGAGTGCCCATCTTACCTGTATATCCGACAACATATCCAACGGCAAGATTGTAGATCATAGACTAAAGCAAGATTTTACTATTTCCTTTCATGAATAATTATAAGTCAATAATAAAAGATTATTTGGAATATTTTTAAAAAGAAAATAGTAATTATTTATTGTTCGAGTTTTAACATATATGACATATTAAGTATTTCCTTATTCATAGATAATTATTACAAAAAAAATATTAAAATAAAAGATTGTGCACAGAATAGTATGATTTTATTTCATTACATTCAGCAAGTAGTTTCTATTTCGTTTAGATTTGTTAAACAAATAGAAAGGATAGAATATCTCCGGATTTAGCTTACATCTAATCTCTTGGCACAAAACTGAAGTATAATTCTTGTCTTTTTCCTCTTCGTAACACAAAGTTGAAGTATAATTTCTACAGCGCGTATATTTGATTCAATTTCACTACATTAACTACTAAGGTGTAGAATATTAATATTTTTTCAGTATAAAATTATGAATTATTTAAACCATGATTGAAAATCTTGAGTTTCATAAATGGATAGTGTTAAAAACTGTTCGAACTAGAATACAGTGAACAGTAGTGGGCGTTAATAATGATTCGTGTTCCAATTGAATTTATTAGCTAGCATGTTATTTTACTGATTGAAACTTTTTATTGTCTGTTCATCTTGATGGTACAGAATAAGAATTGATACGTTGATGGTTTTCTTAGAATAGGCAGATGTATTTTCACTCATTGAGTTTATATGAGTTTGTATGTTTAATTTTCTTTGTTGGTTCTTCTTGATGGTGCGCTCGAATTACATTTAAAAATTATTTCATTTATACGCATTTATAATCTAAAATACAAGAAAAATGCTTCTGTCACGATACTCGGGCCAACTTCAGTAGTCTATATAATAGGGAACATAGAAATTGTTTTTGTATTTGGAAATGTGAAAGTGCTATCTCGTTCGCACGTTTGTTTAAAGTTCGCTATTTATTTAATATATGATAATTATGCGGTTATCACAATGGGGAGAGAAAGAGGAAACTTTTACCGATAGGGGGAATCATGTATTTGTATCTATTTGTCAAATCGTGGTATTTTCTAATTGTTACTTTTTACCTAATAAAATTTACAAGATGACTCTATACTTTGCATTGGAGTACAAAAAAAATTATAGAAAATGTTACTTGCGCATTGTACTACATTAATTTTATAGTCTCTTTTCTAAGAGAATGTCTTTAAAACATTTGTTATAAAATGTACTTAATTCTATTGATGTTCTACTTACGTTTAACTTATTTTTTAACACCTTACATTTAATTTTTGAAGTAAAACAACTTCTTTGGGTGCAATGAGAGTAAAATTTCCAAAGTCCCAAAGTTTTCATGCAGCATTTTTATGCAACATCTGAATGTAATGAATATATCACAAGAAGGACGGAAATAGTTACTTAGCTAACAACCGAGATAGATGAACATGATAGAATAAGATAAAAGGTGTATGTATGTATAGGCGAAAACGTATAAACGTACAAATGGCGCTCACTACTGTTATTAGCGGTTTTAAACGTTATGCGTGTCTAAACTCTGTCAATTAGATATGGTCGTGTATGCTAATTATAATTAATTTTCACGACGGTTAAATTACTTTTTTCACCGGTGAAATATTGACAAAATTTCACGATCGTGAAATTTTCCGCAATTATGGGTCTATGATACATTATTTTAATTAAAAACGATAAAAATACTATAATATACTCGGTGACGTGTTTATGCATAAAATGTTTGTTTAAATTTGAAATAGTTGTTTTATAAGAAAGTTTTTTCTTTCATAATTCACTTATCGCAAATTTGATTGGCTGCGAATTAAAATATAGCCATAAACGACTTTGGGAATGATTTTTGCTTAGGGCGCGAAAGGTCCCGAGTTCAAATCCCGGACGAACCAAATTATATTTTTAACGTTTTACATCGTTATACATAGATTTGAATCATGCAATCAGTATAGCGCCATCTATTGAAATATATTGCCAAAAATATTTCATACTTAACAAATAATTTTATTAAAAAAATAAATTATGTATGTTAAAAATTTGAAGACCACAATGGCTCTTTATGATGGGGTATGACTTTCACTTAGGGTCCGCCAGGTCCCCGGATCGAACTCCTGGACGAACTCCAAACTATATGTATGTAACTTTTTTAACGTTTTAAGACAGTTTAATGCAATATACCGATATAAACGAGCTAGGCGAATTAAGTCGGAAAGAGCTGATAAGACGCGAAGCTGGCCGAACGGCGGACAAGACGTCAAAGCGCTGACCGAATTAACTCGGAAAGAGCTGACTATACAAAAAAACTGGCGGAATGGGGAATTAAGCCGGAAAAAGCCGACACGAAGATAGCTAAATGTCAAGGTGCGTCTAGCCGTTTGAACATTTTAACTCCCATCCTAACGTGTCATTAGTAGAAGTGCACAAAATGTATCAGTAAAAAGTAAGGAGTGATATATATCATTTGATTGGAAAATATATATCACTCATTTATATCTTTAGGTCAGTACTTCGAGTTATTAACGAAATTATTTACTACGTGTACGTTGGACAATGGCTATACAACGTAGCGATAAAAAGTAATGACTGAACCACAGAGCGACTGACCATTAGGCACTATTGTTTGAAAATAAAAATAAATTTTACAAGAGTATCCACTTTGCTTAATACTTTGCAGGTTTAGGATTTAGGACTGTCAATCATTTATATTTTACATAAAATTTACATAACTCAAATGTATAATAAAACAATTTTAATGATAATTGAATAAATTTTAATAGATTGGCGTATTAACACAATTTTAAATTAGAATTGTGAAATGAAACAAAAAAACTGTTTTGAGTTACGCAAATATTTAGAGCGAACTAAAGTATACTTATCTCTAACGACCTAAAGTATACTTATCTCTAACGACCTAAAGTATACGTATTCACATTCAATCGCGAGTAACTACGCCGTCTATATAGATCCATTTGCATATTTGACTAAACAATTCGCTCGTTTTCTATCTTTTTCATGTAACGTCAAAACATACTTTTATATCTATCTTCGCGACGCAATGAGTGAGTGAAATGATTTATTTGGTGAAACAAAAAAGACGTCGATCATTCCCGAGCTAATGATATACTTATACATTTTGATTTCAAGTGAACGAGTGATATAATATATGAACTTTATCTTTTATATCTCTCACTCATGAGTTACACATCTCTAGTCATTAGATGTTTCACTTCAAAAAACAAACTATGTTGCGATCCGCACGTAAGAAAGAACGAACGAAAGTAACTAAATTAAATATTTTAATACTCATTGATAATTGAATCAAAGTTCGAACACGTTCTGTTTAACGGTAACGATAATATCATATTATCTGAACGATGTGAAATGTGAATCCCCTGGTTGGTTTATTAGCGTTATTTATTACGTTGTCAAATACATAAAACATATTTCGTCTCCTTCACTCATGTACGAGTAATCTAGATTTGAGCGAGAAGCGGTGGCACGTCACGTTCACTATACGTTTTGGCAAAATTTAATTGTCCCGTGAAATTTCACGGTGGTGCTACATTAAATCCGTAATAGATGGTCGGATTTGGTACGGCGGACCACGGATTTTGTCTCTGGTCGAACCGAATCCGGTCGTGTGGAGAGTCATACGACGACTATAATTATTATTATTTCATGTCCGCTCGGTTCAATTGTCTGCACATCGAACTTAAGTCCGTTTCGTAGCAAATCCTCTCGTGTGGACGCTCGGATCGAACCAATTCATAGACAAAGTATAGATTGTCTATTTAGTCTATAATATTGTCTATGGACCAGCTATCGGCCGACCGACCGCAACGCTGCGAAAGAAGATAGGTTAGGTGGGTCATTCGCGTGATGTCTGTTTTAATGCAGTGCGAAGTGTTAATAGAAGTCCTAGAACTTTATAAAAGTTTTCCATGTTTATGGGATCCAACAAGTGATCTTTACTGTAATAAAGATATAAGAAATCAACCTCTAGAAACACTTAGAGAATACTATTCAAAATTTGATAGAAGCGCTACCGTCGATGATATAAAGAAGAGAATAGAAAATATGCGGGACGCGTTAGGCAGTAAAGAAAAAAAATAAATAAAAATCTATATAAATTTTATTTTTTGTAATTCAAGTTAAAAAATACAATTTAATAACTAAATGTACTATTTGATTATATACAAATCATTGTCTAATCAAATTATAACACGTTTCTTCACACCAATAAGAATGCATAAATGTAAATTAACATAAAAAATGTTAATTTTTTATGTTATACTTGTTTTATACATAAAACTTAATTATATAAAGTTATGTTCAATTCAACTGTCAGTCCTCAATCAGCGTTGAGACTTTAAAATTAATATTTGCAGTGATAAATAGTAACACCAGTCGTAGTATTTAATTTAAATTCCGCAAGTGCCATTTGCTGCCTAATTGCTTAAGCCATTATTATTTAAGCATGGTGGATAGAACATTTTCATTATTTACTAAAACATAATTAGAATTTCATGGATTTTACACATAGGTACATTTGTAAAACACATATAAAACTACAATCAACTTTTGTTTCAGGTGGAGCAGAGTAAGTCAAATGGTGCGGGGATAGACGAACTTTAACACCGTCCCTCTGGTATTACCCATGCTTAACGTTTTTAAATGAAAACGTGAATCCAGTGGCACAAAGCTTTGACAATTTTGAAAATACCGAGCGCCGCAACGGTGAGGTAAGGGTAAGTTTTTATACATCGAGCACATTAATCATTCCTTCTTGAAAATCAACACGACCTAAACTATTCAAATGTTCAGTAAATATCTGCCTAACAAGTCTTCCATCATCTGTGCGCTGCATTTCACTTCAAGGAAGACCTGTGGAATTGACGGTTTGGCGCCGTTCACCTGGCCGGTTCAACGTACGTCCTCAAAATCAACACAATTCTTTGTTAGATAGTTGAGATTCTTTTTCCTCAGATAATTATGTAGGGCGCATGAAGCTTTTATGATTTTTGGGATATTGCCTACGTTGATTGTAATTGATTTCTTGAATACTCTAAAACGTTCAGCTAGAATACCAAACGCACTTTCAACAATTCGCCTGGCCCGAGAAAGTCTATAATTGAAAATTCTTTTATTGTGTGTCAAATTTCTTTGAGAATATGGCTTTAAACGATGTTCACCCATTGCATCACTGTCTCCTACCAAACAATATAGAGCAATTGTATTTAATCTTGAAAAATTTGTTAGTGTTGGTTATGCAACTCCTTAGATATCAGCTTCTCATAAAATCTTTGTTTAAATACTCCACCATCGGATATACTTCCATTTATGTAGATAAACTCATAATTGACATTGACTATTCCTAGAAAAACTATATTGAAAGTTCCCTTATAATTGTAATATAATGACCCAGAATCTGGTGGTTTCTTAATACTATTGTGCTTGCCATGTATAGCATCTAGACAATGATCAAATTGCATTTTTTCAAATAATCTCGCTGTATACAACTGTTCATCTTCTGTTGCAAGAACTTGAACGAAAAAAAGCGAGGGTAAACGCCAAGCAAATGAATTACTTAAGAATCAAATGGATCTGATAGCTGCTGCGAAAAATTTACTCGTCGATTCGGGTGAAGAAAATTCATCAGATGCTTTTGGGCTCTCTGTTAGTGCACAATTGAAAGAGCTTCCAAAATTTCAATGATGCTTGGCGAGAAAATTAATGGGCGAAGTATTATTTTATGCAAAATTAGGCCAATTGAATATAAATACTTCAATTAATTTATACATTCACTAAACTACCAACAAATACAATCACAATTGTCATCACCTTTGCCATACTTAACATCACCACATTCCATATCACCTCGTCACCACATGCAGTCGCCACATTTACTTTCATCATATGCACTGTCGCCTGATCACCAAGTTCAGTCATCCCATTCATTCTCACACTCACCATCAAATTTTAATCAAGTCCAGTCATTGCATTCTCTCTCTTGCTGACCTCATGACCGAACTCAAATACAGCCACATCATCACAGCGCTGTAAATTCACCTTCATCTCATGATCAGTACCCACCTTCAAGTTCTACATCAACTAATGAAGCTTTCCTAATTAGAAAGCTCGTATTTTTTATCAACTCATTTAATTTTTCATAATTGTTCTTATTTTTCATGAATCTGAATGGTATTTTTACGGAATTATATGAAACAGCACGATAAAATAAAGTGTTGATTGTGTCTAGTTGAATCCATAGAGGATATGTATACCAGATGTAACATACCCATGAAACTTACATAAACGACGGGGATATCGAAAAAAGCTATGTAAAATGTATATAAGCTATGTTTCTATTAAACTATTTACAAATATTAATTTTTAGCAACATAAACACCTACTTAAATATTGCCTACCATATCTTTCACAGACAAAATAAATATTTATTTTAAAATACGAATATATTCAATATTTAAAATACGAAGTTATTTTCACAGCTGATTTAAGTCGATGCTATAGAATTTCTATAACTTCTTTCGATTATTACTCATAAAATAATCGGCCCTACTTAGCTGTAATAATTTTCTTTTTAATTTCGTCATGTATAACGTATAAAATGTCGTCGCCGTGGTGTGTTGGGTTGATCACAAGGCATACGGCCTTTGACGATGCGACGCACCGCGGCGACCCGGGTTCGATTCCCGGCCGTTCGTCGAACGGGGCTGGATTGGTGTTGTGGTTGGCTGTAAGAGATTGCTCTTGTAGCATTAAGTCCGCCATATGTATCAATTAGATAAATTAAAGTAGATAAATAAATAAAATAAATATAACTCTTAACAAGAATTACCATTTTAAATCTGGATATTTCGTAAACGGATAAATGTACTAAAGGAATCTCTAGAATCTTAAATGGTAATCGGTATTGATTATATTTTATAATTGTTTCTAAAAGTCATTTATACTTTGCTAGATTTTTATTGTAAATTTTGTTATTAGCAATTTCTATGTATTAAATAAATAATACATGACCTTTTTGCTTTATGCTTTAGCACGAATTATTAAAACAAATATTGCTAACGAATTTAAAGAAACACTTACATTCGTACCTTAATGTAATCTCTAAGCACTTTGTAGATCGTATCACATGTTTCTGGTATTATTTCAGAGAGTAATTGTGATGATAGACCAGTACTAAATTTTAGCTCTCTAATTTCTCTTCCTTATGCAAGGTATTTTAAAGTTGCAATAAGACGTTCTTCGGCAGTAACCGCTTTTCTGATCACAGTATCAGTTTTTGTGATGGGAGGTTTAATCAAATTTAAAAATTATTCAAAGGCTGCGTGATTTAGTTGCAAGTATATACGAAAATCTTCTCCATCGAGAGATTTTATCAACTTCATATGACTAAATTAATCGCGTTCTTTTAAATATAATTTTGCCCATATCTTTCTTTTCGTGGTTTTACTAACTGATCGTTTTAAAATGCTCTGAAATCTTCTAAAACAATTCAATAACGTTCTGAAAAGTTCTAAATTAGTCTTAATTGTCGTGAATCACTTGAAATTGAATCTGATTGTTCTAAAATGCTCTGGAATGTTCTAAAAAATTCTAAAACGTTTTGAAAACTTCTAAAATATTTTAAAATGTCGTAAATTATTTAGAAATAATTTGAATCTTAAACAGAATATTCTGAAATCAGAAATTATTCTGGAACCACAAATTTCGATCGTCGGTGGTATATAAGAGCTCAGCGTATTTCCGTTACAATGTTTTCTCAGCAGCGGTCAAGACAAGATCAACGACAAATCTTTCAAGAAGTCAAGAGTGGATATTCTATCGGTGAGTTCAAGTGATTACCAACAGTTTACATCGAAGACGTGCGAATATTCTGGAAACAGAAATTATTTTGGAACTAGAAATTTTGAACGTCGATGCTAGGTATATAAGTTGGAGCTTAGCCAGTTTCCGTCACAGTGTTTTCTCAGCAACGGTCAAGAGAAGATCAAAAGTCAACAGAGAATATTCTATTAGTGAATTCAAGTGATTTTCAACAGTTTAGCATCCAATACGTCTGAATATTCTGGAATCAGAAATTATTCTGGAACCAGAAATTTGGATTGTCGATGGTATATAAGTTTGAGTTCAACGTGGTTCCGTCACAGTGTTTTCTCAGCAGCGGTCAAGAGAAGATCAACGAAATCTTTCTAAAAGTCAAGAGTGAATATTCTATCAGTTAATTCAAGTGATTATCAACAATATAGCATTGAATACGTTCGAATATTCTGGAATCAGAAATTATTCTGGAATCAGAAATTTCGATCGTCGATGGTATATAAGATTGAGCTTAGCGTGTTTCCGTCATAGTGTTTTCTCAGCAGCACTCAAGAAATCAACGGGAAATATTTCTAAAAGTCAAGAGTGAATATTCTAAGTCATAATAATAATATTTTATTTAAGTAAGATGCCTAAACGTAAGAAAGTGTTCATAAAATTTCATATAGATTCACAAAGAAGAAAAGTAGCGTGTAAAAATGAAACAGAAGAACCAAGTACAGAACGGCTTACGAGAATTCGAGAAGGAGTGCAAGATTAAGGGAAAATCAAAGTGAAGAACAAAGAGCAAACATTAACGAAGAAACGCGAGTTAGAGAACGATCATTTAGAAATCGCCAATCAGTTAATCAACATCAAATAGTAAATGAAAGAAATAAACAAAGCAGGTCTCTGCGCCAAAAACGTAACAAATACAATTTAGAATGACAAGCGTTCAATGCCATGAACATTCGAATTCCTTGTCGGAAAAATGAGCGAAATATGCAAGTATTGCAATGCCAAAAAATTTAAAGGATAAACTGAAAATATGCGTTGTTTGAGTGGTAAAGTAAAATTATGAGCATTACAAGTGCCACCACCAGAACTATTTGCTTACATAGTCGGAACGACACCGGAATCAAAACATTTTCTATACAATATACGTTGATACAATTCTTGCTTTCAAATGACTTCGTTCGGGGCTTCATCAATATGCAAGGAAAAAAGAAATTAGTCCTGTTTTTAGGGTTCAAGGACAAATTTATCTCCGAATAGGCTCACTACTGCCGTTACCAAGTGATGAACCTCCTTCAAATATACTTTGTTGGTAATGAAGAAATTGAAACAGAGTTGTACTTATATTCAGGGCTACGACGTAAAATTGTTCAAGAGTATGTTTACTCCATAACCAAAATCAATTAATCAATGTGTTCAAGACTTTTTTAGATCGAATGGTTTCAGACAATTATAAGATCATCATTCGGGCTGATAAAAGACAAATCGGTGAGCATAAGCAAAGATTGAATGCACTTCAAGTGCACGTAGTTGCAGTAGTAATTATCGATAACTGCAACGATTTTTTGTCACTCGTGGCAGTTACTATGCACTACAGTATCCGCTGATAAATACAATATATGTGCATATAGTTCTTATTTTCCTATTTGAACTTACTTAAAGCAGATGTACCTTGTGTTTTGCTATGTACTACTTTCATTTTCATAACATTTTGTCGGCTTATTAGTAGGACTGAGTCGATCGCGATTGATCTAATTACTTTGATTCGATCGCGACCCGCATGCGGTTGATTTGTTGACTCTGATAAAAATGATTCGACCACAGGACAGATACGGAACAGAATGGATACAACGCATGTAAAAAAGGGTCGTCCATATAACAGAGTCGCACTTTTTCGTACCTTCCCAAACGCTGTCAAAGTGACTCTCCTCTCTCTTCGCCTCAACCCTCTTGACCAAAGACTTGTGTAACTATTATTAATGCCTATAGATGGCGTAATATCTTACTTTTTATTGCACATAGATGGGCGTTATCAAAGAAAAATTAATTTATATTTTTTTGAATTTATTAAACCATTATAACAAAAATATTTCAATAAAAAGGAATATATCAAAATAACATTACTATACAATATAAGTTATTAAAATACAATTACTATAAAAACACGATTCAAGAAAATTTAAATAAATTCGAAAACGCAGTTGGGAATAGCAGCGGGGTTCCGCAAGTAGCTCTCTGGCTTCACTAGATTGTAACTGCATATACAAGTGTGGACAACTCGTACATCTAAAAACAAACAAAAAATACACAAAAACAGATATAAATATAGAAATATTAATATTAATAGAAGAGATATATTTTCAAACTTTTGTTAAAACACCATACTTGATCAATAACACATGATTGTGATTTCTTGAAAAATGAAAGCCACTATTTTTCCTAGGAGGGGCTGATAAAACCAAAAAGACCAATTTGTTCATAATCATATTATAAAATTAGCATGATATTTAAAAACAATCACGTATCACTTAAAATATTTGAAAAAAAATCACATGTCACTGACAATTTTTTCATGAATCTTTAAACTTCATTTTAGAAGCCGTACCCGACATTGCTCCGCCCTGGCTACGCCACTGCGTACAAAATAAAAACTCTACATCTAAATTGATAATTATTTCGTCATACGATAGTTTAAATATAATGGGACATATTTTATTGCACTGTTAATTTCATCACACAAGGATTACATCTTTGTAAGTTTACTAAAAATTAAGTTCAAATTGAATTGAATTAAATTATAATTTCTTTCATTTTCTACTATGCTTGCAACAAGTTAAAGGACAAGTGATTAACAATCTTACGAAACCAATTTTAGTTAACAATTATATATATATATATATATATATATATATATATATATATATATATATATATATTTATATAATTTATAACACTAATAGTTTTATTAGAAATTTTAAAGTACCCATACATGAGAGCTCTCTATCCTATGGCTGTGAGCTGGTTGAACGTAAGTCACGTTCATTAATAAAGCAGAGTTTAGAATCTGGAGAATTGAAAATGGCATTTCAAACGACAGACATTCTAAAAAGAGTATTTTAAAAAAGGGCTGATATTAAAAACAAATATTGTAATTTTTCATTTTTTCCCCGATTTTCATTTTTTTTACGAATTGAAATAGAGAATTATCTTGCTTAAAACAATAATCAACTTCTTGTCAACTAATCAATAAATTTTTGAAGATTATTGTAAATTTATTAATACATAGAATGTTATTTTTATAATAGTATTATTTGATTGTTTGTTAGCCAACGCCAGACCGTGATCTTTTGACGCCGAGCCTCCCAGCATCATATTATTTGAAAATATTATCAGTTCTTCAAAATATTACAAGAGGACTAATACATGGTAGAATTATTTTCTAGTATGCAAGAATATTTCTCAAGTCTCAATTAAACCACTATTGTATTTTGCGACGTTAAAGTATAAAATTTACAAAAAAAATACTATAAATGTGGTCTTGGAATATTATGTAGTAAGCAATAATTGATAAAACTTACCAACTTTCGGTTCGAGACAACAATATAAACGACTATTCAGGCGTTTTGTGTGTGCAATCGCCAATTAATAACATAACAAGATTTATAAATATTTAATAAAACAAATAAATATATATATATATATATATATATATATATATATATATATATATATATATGTATATATATATATGTATATATATATGTATATATATATATATATATATGTATATATATATATATATATATATATATATATATATATATATATATATATATACATACATACATACAGGATGTCCAGTGGCAGATTTCAATGTTTGAAAAATTGTAAAAAAAACTACACCTCTAATACAAAGTAGGTTTATTTTAACTTTATAACAACAAATGCAGATTTCATTTTTTAAAAACCACGTTTTCCAAATGGCGGCCATCGAGTCTGACACACTCTTCGAGTCTAGCACGCATGTTTTCAAAAACGCGTTTGCAGAGCGACTGGGGTATCCTACTGACTTCGGCTCGAATATTTTCTTTAAGTTGTGTCACAGTGCTCGGATTTGTTTTGTAAACAACGGATTTTAAGTATCCCCATAAGAAAAAGTCACATGGGCTTAAATCGGGTTACCTAGGTGGCCACGGTACGGTACCGTTTCGGGATATGTTTTTTTCTGGAAATAACAGCCGCACTGCATTCATGGACACATTAGCAGTGTGAGCTATGGCCTCGTCCTGCTGGAACCATGTGTTTTGGTTGAAGGATGGACTATTCTGTAGTTCTACTCTGAAAAAGTCATTTAACATCTGGGCATATCTCTCCGAATTCACAGTTACAGTTTGGCCACGTTGATTTTCAAAGAAATAAGGCCCTATGATTGCAGATGCAGACATGGCACACCAGACTGTTACTTTAGGCTTATGTAAAGGCTCTTGATGCATTTGTCTTGGGTTGTGGACATCCCAGTAACGAAAGTTCTGCTTATTCACATATCCTCCAATGTGAAAGTGAGCTTCGTCACTAAAGAATATGTTGCCCATCCGGGTAGCAGTACGAAATCAATTGAATAAATCAAAGTCAGAATCGTGTAAATCTTGAACAATTTTATTTGGACGGAACTTGACTTTTTTCGCATTATTACCTGTAAAGTTGATTTCGGAATTCCGAATATCGATGAACGTGTACGCAGTGATAAACGGGGATTTTCAACGACAGAAACCATAACACGCTCGACATTTTCATCCGTGGCTACCAATGGTGTAGGTCCTGGCCTGGGCCTATTTAATGTTGATCCTGTAGCTCTGAACCTTGCTACCCATGACTGAATGAGGTTGATCGATGGTCCATCACGTAATCGACGAATACTGTAACGATTATTAAATCGACGGCGTGCTATAGACAGCGAAAATCCACTCGAAATGTACGCCTCGACGGCAAAAGCGCGGTGCTCTCCACTCCACTGTTCCATGGCTACTAAAACATCCGCACCGCTTGCGCTTCTAACGACGCCCCCCGCGCCCCTCTTATGTGTTGCGTTCAGAAACTATGTTTGTTCAAACTTTGAAATCTGCCACTGGACACCCTATATATATATATATATATATATATATATATATATATATATATATATATATATATAACGATACAATGGCTACAGCAACGTATTTAAGTAACACACAACACCTAAAATATGAAATATGTGAAAATACATTCTCTAGTATGGAAAAAAGGCTACGCAACACTGATTATATATTCTTTTTTTATTTTATTTTTCCTTGTTCTAAAAGTCCATCTGTCAGAATAATTAAACTTGAATACATCTAAATAACTAAAATACTAAAAATAACATTAGTTAGGAGTTAGAGTAGTGTGTGACTTACAGTAGACGAGACAACACACACTTTATTGGTCACCCCGACGTGATCCGCGGGGCTTCCGTTCTTAATATGTCGGACGACAATATCGAAAAAAATTGCGATGTTATAACTGTAACAGTCACCAGGGTAAGCATAAAAGTGCCCCCTTTTTGGAAACCAGACCCTAAAATTTGGTTTTTGCTACTTGAAGCACAATTTAGAACTGCTAATATTATTGTCGACCAAACCAAATACGATTATGTTGTTAGTCCTATTGACGCAGACATTTTATCTCAAGTATCGGATTTGCTTCTTAAACCACCAGGAACTGATAAATATGACAGTATTAAAACCAGGTTAATCTCACTTTATGCAGACTCTGAAACTTAAAAAACTCAAAAATTATTAAGTGAACTAAATCTTGGTGATAAAAAACCCTCGCAACTGCTATGTGAAATGTGAAACTTGGCAGGTGATAAAGTAACTGATGCTTTCCTAAAAACCCTTTGGTTACAACTATGGCCACTGCACATGCGCAGCATTTTAATAGTCAGCAAGGGCGATCTCACACTATTGTCAGATATGGCCGATAAGATTTGGGAGTTGAATCCTGTTAGTCCTCATCACTCAGTAGCGCCTTTATGTCGCAACGGCCAAATCAGTAGCGCCTTTTTTGTCGCAACGGACACTGGAATGATTGAAAAATTAATTTAATTAGTGATCTTTCACTACAAGTTGCAGCATTGTCTAAGCGACAAAGCAGATCACCATTTCGTTACAGACCTAAATTAAGGCATCGCAATAGCAGCAGTGCTCGGTTCGATGGCCTCTGTTATTTTCACCAGAAATTTGGAGACAGATGCACTTGTCCCTATAGTTACCAATTGAAACCAAGCGATTCGGAAAACTGAGCCCCCATCCCCCGTTGACGATCGAGGGACAAGGGGTTGAGCTGAGTCGTCTTTTCATCAGCGACAGAGTGTCAGTCACCCAATTTTTAATAGATACTGGAGCAGAGATATCTGTATATCCGGCTATGCCATCCAATCGAAAAACTATATCAAAATTAGAATTGTTTGCCGCAAATGGTACAAAAATTAAAACATATTGTTAAAAATTATTGAAGCTTGATCTAGGTCTCCGGCGTTGTTTCAACTGGTTTTTCATAATTACCGATGTAAATAAGCCAATCATAAGAATAGACTTTCTTGCCAACTTCAACCTCCTCGTGGACTCTAACAACCGAAAACTGATTGATGGTATAACCTTGTTTACAACTAATGGAACTCCTTGTCTTGGAGGCATTGATAATAAAGCACCAATTCCAAATCTCATTCAAGAATCGGACAAAGAGATAATTGACACTTTCCCAGATATACTGAAATTTAACGTAACCAACAGCAAAATCAAATATAACATTGAACAATTCATAGAAACTAACGACCATCCTATCTTCGCTAAAGTCCGAAGATTATCGGCAGAAAAACTCAAAGCAGCAAGAAAAGAATTCGAGTCCACGCTTTAAACTGGATTATGCAAACCTTCGAAGAGAAGTTGGTCCAGCCCTCTACACTTGGCCATGAAAAAATCAGGCGATTGGATGCCTTGTCGAGACTACCGAGCATTGAATAATGTCACCATCCTTGACAGATACCCTTTACCATTTTTGACTGATTGCACCTATATTCTACATGGTGTAACGATATTTTCATCCATTGATCTGATCAGGGCATACCAACAAATTCCGGTTCGCGAAGAAGACATTCCAAGCACGGCAATCAGCACCCCCTTTGTACTGTATGAGTTCCGATTTATGACGTTTAGATTGGGCAATGTAGCCCAGATGTTCCAACGTTTCATGAATGGCGTCTTCCAAGGATTGGATTTTGTATTCTGTTATTTAGATGACATTCTGGTAGCTTCTCCGGACAAAGATGCCCACATACAACACCTGCATATAGCTTTCGAGAGGTTAACAAACTTCGGTTTGTGCATCAACACAACGAAATGTGCATTTGGACAAGCAACACTGCCGTTTCTGGGATACGAAATATCTGCCTCAAACCTCTTACAACCAAAGTAAAAGCGATTAACAGTGATTCGGAACCGAAATCGTTTACCAGTTTACGCCGGTTTTTGGGGATGGTAAATTTCTACCACCGATTTATCCCTAACTGTGCCAAATTACAACAACCCCTGACAACATCACTTGCCGGAATAAAGAAGATCAACCGAAAACAGATAATCTGGACGGACGAGACCAGAAACGAATTTATAAAACTTAAATAAGCACTCTGTCATGCCACTAACTTAACCCACCCCTCGGAAAAAGCAGAAATATCACTGACAACTGATGCTTCAGGTACAGCCATCGGAGCCGTCCTGCATCAGATTGAAAACAACGAGAAGCGACCATTAAGCTTTTTCTCTAGGTCATTAACACCAACGCATCAAAAATATAGTGCTTACGACCGAGAGCTATTAGCCATTTACACGGCCGTGAAACACTTCAAATACATCTTAGAAGGCCATAATTTCTCTATATACACAGACCGCAAGCCAATAATTTTCACTTTCCAACAGAATTTGGAGAAGGTTTCCCCCAGGTATGCTAGATAATTGTCGTACATCGGAAAATTTACGACGAACATTTTATACATCAACGTAAAGGATAACACAGATCAAAGAAGTTCAAAGACATATATTCCACTGGAATGTTTTCAATATGTCCACATTGATATCGTTGGACCATTACCTTCATGCCAAGGCTTCAGATATTTGTTAACAATGATTGATCGTTTTTCAAGATGGGTTGAAGCAATACGTATGGTCGACCAATCGTCAGAAACTTTTGCAAAAAGCATCATTTCAACCTGAATAAGTCGTTTCGGAACACCTCACCGTATTACTTCCGATGAAGGTCGACAATTTGAAAGTGAACTTTTCCTATATTTGAGCAAGTATTTTGGCTTTCAGACATATAGGACTACTGCATATCACCCACAATCAATTGGATTAATTGAGACAACATAGAACTATCAAGGCTAATTTGAGGTGTCATTTGCAACAAAGCAATAATTGGGTTGATGCCTTATCATTTCTTCTTCTAGAAATGCACTCTGTAGACATTGAACACTCTTCTGCTGAGTTTCTCCGTGGTAGCCCTCTCTGTTTACCAGGGGAATTCGTGACCAAGGTCCCTGAATTATCACATTCGGATTTCGTTCAGAGGTTGCAAAGAATTATACGCAGCATGAAACTTTCTGCAACGACCACTCATAGTAAGAGACCCATTTTGGTTTCAAAACAGCTTTCAAATTTCTCGCGCGTTTTTATGTGCAATAATGCAGCCACTTCATCTTTGCAGTTTATCTTGGTCCTTATGCTGTTAAATACCCGACATCAAAATACTTTGATATCGACATCAAGGGTACTGTCAAAAGGATTTTAATTGACAGACTGAAACCATGTTTCTTCCTAAATGATCCCTCCAAAAAGTCACTGGAAACTTCCATGCCCAAAAATGGAAAAAAGTGTTACTATGTCGTACGTTCCGCCGAAAGGTATTTTAATCACTAACTATCCCACCGCTGCACGCCGCGGAAGAACTGTTCGTTTCCCTTCACATCTAAAAGACTATGTATCCTAATCGTTTTTAATGGGAGGGGAGTGTGTAGTGTGACAGAACTGGCAACACGAATTAATGTTTTAAAAAGAATAACTTATTGACATTTTATTTTTATTTTGAAATACTTCTTATTCTAAAAGTCCACCTGTCAGGATAATTAAACTTTCATATTATCTAAATAACTAAAATACTAAAAATAATATTAGTTAGAAGTAGTGTGTGATTTACAGTAAACGAGACAACACACACTTAACTAGTATTTTGGATGTCTGTTATTGTCGCTTGATAACAAAAAAATAAACTATATAGCAAAACAAAAATTAAGGAAGAGGTTCACTACAGTTAAATAAAATGAAAAAAAAATTAAATTACAGTATAGGGAGGAGTACAAAATAAGCATATACAAATACACAAACAAACATAAAAACAAATATAAACACGAATATAAATTTGAAAGATTCCATATTTTGATGTCGTTCTTTCGTATGTATTGAATGATTAATCCTAGAATGGGTTTGTTGGCAACAGCTAAAAGTGATCTTATATTAATTGGCCATTGAATTTTATATTTAAATAATTTGTGAATAAACGTAGGAAATCTATTATTTAATGGACATATAAAAATGAGATGATTTAGATAATCTTCTCCAAACCCACAGTCGTAAATGGGAGATTCTCTGACACGCAGTCTAGCCAAATAGGTGGGAATAGAACAATGATCCAAACGCATGCGAGATACCACAGAGCTTTCCTTTCGAGAAAAAGTGAATTTTGAAAAGCAAGATTTTGAGGGTATAAAAGATAAGATCTGGAAATATCTCGCACCCGTAATCCGGGATGATCTATTCCACGTCATCTGCCAGTCAGATGTGTCCAGGAGTCAGGGGAAGGAGATCTTTAATGAAATTAACAGTGAAACTTTTTGTTGGGTTCTAAATTGCACCAGCTTTTTTAAAAGTTATAATTTATTTTTGAAACATTAGGCCCATTTTCCCGGTCTCCCAATAAATATTGTAAAAAATGTTATCAATTCACAAGATTCATTTTTTTTTAATTTCACTAGAGAAACATAATAAAACAGTTTTGACATATAAAACAAGTTCATTTGTGACTAAAGTCAGGTTTGATAAGTATAATAAGAGTGTTTAGAGAAATTATTATAACATTGGAGATTTCTCATATATTATAAGAAAATTTATCAATTGACAATAATTCGTTTTTGTTTTATAATTTCACCCAAGAAGTATAATAAAACAGTATTGACAATACTGCTTCAACTTTTTAAATAACAAAATAATTTCTGATCCTGAATAATTAAAAATGAATCTAGTATTTTGAAACTTTTGAACAAAAAACATTTTGTTTTTTTACATTTTTCTGAGCGATACCTATTTATTCGGCACGGAATATGGAAAATATGCGCTAGAACTTTTTAATTGATCTATCTAAAACTATCATTTTGTTAGGAAATATATTATGTTACGATATATTTTCGTGTGCATATGTTACTGCTTTGGATTGTAATGATATGTATGTACTCGTGACACCCTGCTACTCTACACTACCCACACTGACAGAAAAACTGAGAACAAATCAGACCTGTCTGATAGCAAAGATCTTTGCTAATATCCCACCTGAAGATGTTGTAATACAACGAAACCTAGGTCGTGGTAAAGAAATTAAAGATAGTAGAAATAATACTACATCACGTAGTTTCATTTAATTGTGAAAAATTGCACTAATATTAAAATACTATTCTTCGACAGGTTTTTGGTTATTCTTTACCTCATCCAACTAATTTACCTAAATGGTATCAAAACATTGATGATAATTTGGAAATCACTACACAAGTATTCTCTGTCCTTAAAAAATGTCAAAGCAAAATATTTAAAATCGTTAGCTCTCTCATTTTAAATGAAAAAGGGTTAGGACACCAATTATTTAACGGTACATTTTTTAAAATTTGGTGACGTATTGTGACACTATCAATGGAATAGCTAAACAAGCGTTTGTTTTAATGTTAGTATCTATTAATAATGGTTGGAAATTGTGTTTGGGATATTTTTTGATAAACGGTTTATCAAATGAGAGAAAAGCTACTTATGTTTAGTAAAATGTAATGATGTATTTTTAATTTAGCAGCGGCAAAAGAATTAGGTTGCAAGTTGGAGGATGCAAACAATTTTAAAACATCTTTTAAATGAAATATCTCAGATAGTAAAAAAGCGTGATATTTCTAGATCCGTGTAATTGAAGAATATTAAAAAAGTCCGTTTACATTATATCGCGAAAAAATCATTTATTAAAAGTAAAAGGCCAGCATTTAATACATTGGTCGTATTTGGAGCATAAATTGTTGTTACAATTTACGTTCCTCAAAATAACACCAATTGAAGCGATGTAATTATTTTATCAACAACTACACACCTCTGATAAGTGTCTTTACTGTCATTGGAAACTCTTTAAAACAACAATTAAAATGTTAATTATAAGACGATATTTAAGCAACCAAATATAATTGCCGGTAATTCCTATTAAGCAATATTATCTTTTTTATACATTTTAAATAAACCATTTAATTAATTCGCAACAACAAAATATTAATATTACGGTTGACTGAATAATTCCAAACATACAAGTTAAATAAATTTCAATGAGTTTACGCAAAATATAAATGTTTTTAATCATTATCTTTGTGTCGACTTCGTAATCTTCCCGAAGTTGCATGCTTTATAATTCCTGAACAAGTATAATTTATTTATTAGTTTACACATTTGCACTATATATACACAAGTAATTTAGATTATATAGTTATATTTTAAAATTATGTAAAATTCAAGTAAGTAAAATGAAATGTTTCGAATAATTTATAAATGTAATTGTTACATGAAAAAACTTATCTATAAATATTACCTACAAATTTCGTTAATTATGTTACACAGAAAATTAAAACATTAAAAAATAATCACAAATTCTTAATTCTTGAGTAATCCTTTAAATTTATTTAAACGTAAAATACGATATACTAATACGATATACGAAATACAATAATATTTCACAGAAATAAACTAGAAGAAGATAAACTGCATCGTCATGACATTCCAATAAACCTGCGCCTAGACACTTAATTATCACAACTATATTACTGAGAATTATACGTATCTGAAGTTGGAGAACTCGATGCCGATAATCCAATATTCATTATAAATTCCGAAGTTTTTTCATTAGCGATGAAAATGATAGAATTTCACTTGTTCCTGGTACATCTGCCATGTTAATTGTACAATGAAAACACACTTAAAAATAATAATAAAATAAGTGGAATATAAAAATAAGTGGATGGTAAATATAAATAAATGATTATGATTTAAAGTTTTTTCATAAATTAACTAATTCAGTAGTTTAATTACGTTCACCAAATCTATTAAAAAACAATTCAAAATAAAAAGACTAAAATTAATAAAATCGAACCACGTAGGAAAATTAATCTAAATCACAAAAAATACAGTTTTCAGTAAGCAATATAAATAATTTTATTTAAAGTGTTTACATACATTAATCTATTTAATAGAATAAATACCGCCACCAAAACTACGCAAAAAAATTCAAAATAAATAAAAAAAAAAACAAAACTAAACTACAAAAAAAGATTGTCAACTTTAATATTTTACATGTGAAATTAATAAATCTATTCAAAATTCAAACGGATTGCCATAGAAACTGTCAAACGAAGTGAAAATATTTTTCGCTGTCTGATTATTTCGTTTTTATTTTCGTGGTATTCTGTCTACTTTTTTGCAATAACTTATCTATGATTTAAGTTATTTATATTTTAAATCTGTTATCCGTTTAGTTTCTGTCCGTAGCTATATTCAATCAATTATTATAATCAGTGTTGTCTTCTTTTGTTTATCTTCATTGTATTATTTACTTTTGCCAAATTGAATCTGCTTCAGCTTCGTGAAAATGATTCCCTTCTAAATCTCCACTTTCCAATAATGAATTTGCTTTCCTTCTTCTCCAGCTAGTTATGTTACCGTAATGGACCTTCAACAGGTATTAAAACGCAAATTCAAAAATCGTAAAAGAACAAAAATAAATCTAAAAATCTTCCTTCCGTCCATCCTTCTGACTCCTGTACCGAAACGGAGGATATAATTATCGCAAGATACCTCGCACTCCTCTTATTCAAACAAATTCTGATTTACTACCATCATCCCCAATTTCACTCCTTCCTCCCATCCTCCAAATTCTTTTGAGCGTTGCTTATATGTTTCTGGCGACGTTGGACCATTTATTGTCAACGTTCAAAGAAAAGAACCTCAGCCCAATTTCGGATTCTCACATCATGCAATTAAATGTTCTTAAGAAAATACCACGTCGATGGTATAACCCGAGATGGAGTTAAACTAATTGGCAGACACAGGATTTTGGTGAAAGTTTCATATACAGGCGCCGCCAACCGTTTCGTAAAGTACTCTGCTTTTATGGGATAGAATAAATTGTCCATCAACTCCTTTAACGTCAGTTGTACGGACATATTTGGCAATGTTCTAGTCGATGGTCTTACGAGGAAGTCTTACAAAATATAGAAGTACCAGAAGGGTGCTTCTATGTTTTGTAAGACTATTAAGTAAGGTAATTAAAGTCCGCCGGTTAAACTTAAAAAAAAATGATCGATGACCAACCCAAATATTTTCCATTGGAGACGATGGTCATTAACTTTGATGGCCAAGTCCGTCCTCAAGATATATTTATGGTACATTCCTCGCTTCCATTTTCGAAATATGAATTTCCTACGATTTAATGCTTCAAATGTTGTAGGTTTGGACGTGTTGCTGAAAAATGCCGATCTTCTGAGCGTTGTTTCCGATGTGGCCAAAGTCATCAGTCTCTTCCTATTGACACGGCAAAACATGTCTTTTGTAGTAGAAATCATGCTTCCACTGATAGAGTTTGCCCGGAATTCAAAAAACAAAAAAAAAATTAAATTTGAAATGTCTGAAAGAGACATATTCTATGCGGAAGCGTCCAAAATGGTCCCTTCTGCAGGAAAATCATACGCCTCAGTTGCAGCTCAACCCTCACGAATTCTTCCTTCTCTAACTTCTCCCCAAAGTTTGCTTTCTCCGTCTCGTCCTACCAACTCTTCTCACAAAAAAATTATTACTCTGAAACCCCGATCCCACTCTTCGACTAGTTCCAACCAGGGCTATGCCGCCGTCTCTAGAGCCCAGGCTTGTGGGCAGACTTCCGAATTCCTCAACCTGAAAATGGTTGCTGTTTTAGTCAACAACCTTCAGCTAATACTCCTTCTTCTACGAGTATTCTTCAATTTCTTTTGACCACCTTGGTCAAAATTCTGAGTTCCCCCAATCAAATATCGTCCAACATTACCTCCTCTATTCTTACTTCCCTTCAATCCCTTCTTTATAATGGCTTCGCCAATAGTAGCGCGGGTCTTTCAATGGAATAGCCGAAGCATTATTTCTAACAAAGCAGATCTTCGTCACCTCCTTGTCAAGTATTCTCCATCCGTGGCTGCCATCTCCGAGACTTGGCTGAAGCCTGGGTTCCATTTTAAGATCCAAGGCTATGTCTGTCTCCGGGATGATAGAGCGGGTGGCAAGGGCGGATCTGCCCTATTATATACCACGAGATCCTGTCCCATTTCAGAACCCGAGCTCAGTACATATCTCTCTTTGCTCCTCATCCTTGACATCCTTAGTTTCCTGGAATATTCTTTCTGACTCTTTTGGAAGCGACCATTTCCAAAAAAATCCCCCTCTTCAAAAATACAACCTACATAGGGCAGATTGGGTGGGATTCCGTACCTTCCTTTGTGTCAAAGTGGATTCCCTCTCTCCAGTGGACTTGGATACGATTGACCCTTTCTATGACCAATTTGTAAGGGCTATAGACCTATCCACTCGGAACTTTATCCCACTTAAAAGATTTAACCACCACTTCAGATCCTCTTCCCCCTGGTGGGATGGAGACTGTTCCGCAGCGGTTAAAACCCGCAAAGAGGCTGAAGCGATATATAAATTTAATATGTCGGGAGCAAACTTCCTCTTGTTTCGAAAGACCCAAGCTCAGACTAAACGAATTCTCCTTAAAAAAAAAGAGGGAAGACTAGAAGAAATTCTGTCACTCCCTCTCTCCTTTTACTCCCTCTCGTGTCGTCTGGTCTAATATAAAACGCTTTCAATCTATTTTTTAGCCTGATCTTCCCAAATCCGTACACGGGAATTGGATTGATCAATTTTTAAATAAATTTGCTCCCTTATCCGTCCCAAATTTAGATGAATTACCTTTCAAGTATAACTTTGCCAGCGCCAATCATTTTTTAGAAGCAGGTTCTATACTAAAGTCTTGGAAAACTCAAATAATAATTCCCATTCTTAAACCTCATAAAGATCCCAATGTAGGTTCATCCTACAGACCTATAGCCCTGTCTCCTGCCTTAGCGAAGATTGCGGAATATCTAATTAAGAATCGTTTGGAATGGTTTACTGAACACCATTCTATTTTCCCAAGTAACCAATTTGGCTTCAGAAAAGCTAAAAGTTCGATGGACAATCTCCGCGTCCTAACCACTGACACAGACTTTACTTTTCTCGACAAGAGTTCCTCGTTGCTGCTTTTTTAGATCTTTCTTCAGCCTACGACAACGTAATCCTTCCAGTCCTCCAAAAAATTCTTCATAATCTTGGGATTCCGATCAAGATTATTAATTTTCTACTCAATTTTCTTTTAGAAAGATCTATTATTCTTAGATCCCCGGACCCCCCCCCCCCTTAACAAGAACTATATGGAGGGGTCTTTCCCATTACTTTTCAATATTTACTCCTGTATTATTTACTCAACAATAAATCCCTTCTGTCGTGTTCTGCAATACGCCGATGACCTGTTTTAATATTCTTCTGATAAGTCAATAATGGTTGCCGAAAATGCTTTGAACTCTGCCTTTGTTAACCTGAACAAATGGGTTAACTCTCACGGCATGAATTTATCCCCTTCCAAAAGCGCTGTGGTGGTCTTCTCGAGAAGGAGAATTACTCCATCGTTATCTATTTCTTATAATTCCTCTTTGATCCCTGTTCTTTCCAATACCAAATTCTTAGGTATGTTCCTAGACTCAAAATTATCGTGGAACATTCACATTGAATATGACATCTCTCAATGCCAGGCTAATATGAATATTCTCCGCGCTCTTTCTGGAGTGTGGTGGGGCTCTCACCCTTCCACATTAAACTTAATATATAACGCTCTAGTCCCTAGTCATCTAGAATATGGTTCATTTCTATTCGATCCTATTTCCAAATCCAATGCCACTAAATTGATCCGCATTCAGTCTCAAGCTCTGAGGTTCATAGCGGGTGCTATGAAATCCAGTCCCATAAATGCCCTTCAAGTAGAATGTGTTGATCCTCCTTTAAATCTCCGGCGACAATACCTAGCTGATCGTTATTTACTGAAGGCAGCTGGGTTTTCTACTCACCCTCTTCCCTAGGTTTATTGAGCATGCTCCTTTTTGGCGTTCTAAGTCCCGACCTCTTCTTATCGTTAGCTTTCAAATATTCAAATCCCTCACTAACCCCGTTTATCAAAATTCTTCTCTCCCTCTCTATAGTTTTCCATTTGACTCGGTATTTCACAGGCCAAATATAAATTTGTGTTTTGGTGTTGATAAGGAATACAAAAATGCTAATTCGCTGTTCAATTCTCTCTTGAATTATTTTTGGATGGATTGCACGCGAAAATACACAGATGCATCAAAAACCCTTAGAGATTGCTATGTCGGAGCATCATTTTACTCTCCATTCACCACTCATTCAGCTTACTTTCGCCTTCCTAATGAGTGTTCGGTATTCTACGGGGAATGCTGTGCTATTGTGGATGCCTTGAATTATATTCTACTCAAAAAAAATTCGCAGGCTCCTTATCTTCTCTGACTCCTTATGTTGTTTACAGGGACTGTAAACAACTTAAGTTCTCGCTAATCCATTTTCTTCGAACTGTGGTTTCCTGATTCTCCGGATCAAGCAACTTACGCTTGATTTGGAGAGATCGGGATCCGATGTCGTTCTTGCATGGATCCCTAGTCATTGTGGCATAGTAGGTAATAAAATAGTCTACGTAAAAACTCGGTTTGCCGCCGTGAACGGGGATTCATGTTTCACTATTAATTTCATTAAGGGTCTCCTTCCCATGACTCGTTCCTGGATGACATATGACTGGCAGAGGGCGTGGGAAAGATCATCCCAGATTACGGGTGCGGGATATTTCCAGATCCAACCTTTTATACCCACAAAACCTTAGTTTTCAACATTTACTTTCTCTCGAAAGGAATCCTCTGTGGTATCTTGCATGCGTTTGGATCATTGTTCAATTCCTACTCATTTGGCTAGACTGCGTTTCAGAGAATTTCCGATTTGCGATTGTGGGCTTGGAGAAGGCGATCTAAATCATCTCATTTTTTCATGTCCATGAAATGATTTCCTTCGGTTATTTCCAAATTATTAAAACATATAATTTAATTGCCCATCAACATAAGTTTGCTTTTATTTATTGCCAACAAACCGATTTTAGGATTAATAATTCAGTTCATAAGAAAGAACGACATCGAAATATAGAATTTTTCATATTTATATTCATGTTTATTTTTGTTTTTATGTTTGTTTTTATACCCTTATTTTGTACTCTCTGTATATTATAATGTCATTTTCTTCTTTTTGTTTAATTGTAGCCAACTTCTTATTTAGTTTTTGTTTTATCGTATAGTTTATTCTTTTGTTAATAAGCAACAATGACAAATATCCGAAATATGATTTTATCAGTGTTGGATAGCCTTTTTATCCACACTTGACATTGGAAAAGGCTCTCTCTGGAGAAAACGAACGCTATATAATTAAAGATAAAGGTAAAGATGATTCCTTCTTTCTTTCTTTCATTCTTCGACGCTTGTTCTCTCCAGTAACGATGGGCAAATGCTATTTTTTGTTAATTTTAATCCTGCTGATATATTTACCAAATTAGCAGACTATTTCTGTGACAGTGCTATTTGCGGTGTGTATTTTTGTTAATCATATTAGCGTTTAGCACGTTTATAACAGTGAAGGCGCATTACGGCTGTTTGGAGCGTTAGCATGTTTTATAAATATTTTTACCATTTGTGTTACGTGTAATATAAACATTGAATGACACTATCTGTGAGATAAAAACAATTCAATAGCAGATATAAGTAAAATATATAAGTCAAAATATGTCATGAATATTGAAAGTTCATAAACGAATCATATGAAAACTATGGCAGTTTTATTTTTAATTTGTGTTTTTTTTAATCATTGATTTAAAAAGGGCCATTATAGCGTATTGTTGATTATAAACAATAATAAAATATAATTCTTTTTCACTGATTTTTTTCTTTTCTTCCGGGCTTAGTTTTCGCGAAACATATGATTTAATGATTGTTGCCACTTTCGAAGAGGAACTTTCAAGTCTGTTGTGGTCCTCGACGCACTGATGCTAATAGCTGCACTCGCTGATGTCTCTCCTGAAGGCTTACAAGATAATACACTATCTGTGATTGTTGCTGCTTCAGAGTTCTGTATATTGGTGGATATTGACGCATGCTCAGAATGTCTATCATTTTGCACGCTCTCTTGTATCTGGGTTAAAAGTGTTGTATATGTTCATAGATAATTACGCCCTAACAGGTTATATATGGCACATTTATTAGAAATACCTTCGTAAATGAATATATTTGGCGTTAATGTTGTATTCATTGTTCATTATTCACAATTAAGTGAAAGTAAGCGATGTAGTATTATTTCTAGTTTATTAAAATTCTTTACCACGACCTAGGTTTCGTGTATTACAACATCTTCAGGTGGGCAATTAGCAAAGATGGGGAATCATTATTCAAAAGAATTTTAATGAAGTAGAATTAATACTACATCACGGAGATTCATTTAATTGCAGATAATTATATAAAACACTATATCTTTTATATCGATCTTTCTTTTAATATAGATAAACATAATCACAATTCATACACATCGTTAATCGTATAGAGCAAATAAGTCCCTCATAATAATAATAGAAGATTTGTTACAACGGCGCAATACTTGTGCCGTTTATGAATCAATTAATTAATATGGAAACATTATTTAGCAGTCTACAATAATATGTCGCACGCTGGTTTCTACATGGTGTTAATGCTGTAGCGGCTGCCTAAAATAATAAATCTACTAACAACGTGCATAGCATGCTAACACTTATTTTGTAAATAACATTTAGCATTAGCATTCTAAATGCTATTTTTGGCATCCCTACTCCCCAATAAGAACTTTTGCCTGTGTCAAGTAGAGAATTGTTGGTTAGGCAACACTGATTAGATTATACTCCGAATATATCACTGTGGCTTGATAAGAACAAAAATTTCAAGAAAAAAAATTTATTTATAACACAAAGGTGACAACAATATACACGAATAATAAATAAGTATATATATATATATATATATATATATATATATATATATATATATATACATACAGACATGAAAACAGATATAAAAATATAAACGAATGAAGGAAATTTATTATTTAATATGGGCATCTTTCTGACACACAGCCTAGCAAAATGAGTGGGAATAGAACAGTGACCCAAACGCATGCGAGGTACCACTGAGGTTTCCTTTGGAGAAAAAATAAATTTTGAAAACCACAGTTTTGAAGGAATAGAAGATTAGATCTGCAAGTATCCCGCACCTGTGATCTGGGACGACCTTTCCCATTCCCTCTATCAATCCAGGAATGAGTTATGGGAAGGAGATCTTCAATTAAATTACGAGTGAAACAGGGATCCCCGTTCACGACTGTGGAACGGGCTTTTGCGTCAATTATTTCATAACCGAATATGCCGCAGTGACTAGGGATCTATGCAAGAACGATATACGATCCTGATCATTCCAAATCAAGCGAAGCTATTTGATCAGGAAAGTCAAGAAACTACAATTTGCAGAAAAAAGATTAGTGCGTAGGGACTCTAAGGAACTTAAAGAGTCGGAGAAGATATGAATCTTGCGAACCCTTTTAAGCCAAGCCTACCTCAAGGTCTCTACAATATTTCGGCATTCCCTAGAGAATACCGAGCATCCTTTTAGGAGGCGACAATTTTGCGATCTCTTAGGGGTTTTGATGGCTCTTCATATATTCGCATCCAATCCATCCAAAAATTATTAAGGATGGAATTGAATAGCGAATTAGTATTTGTGGACTTCTTACTAACTCCGAAACACAAATTTACATTTAGACTGTGAACTACTGAGTCAAATGGAAAACTAAAGCAAGAGTGGGAGAGAGGAATTATTATAAATTGTGTTTGAGAGTGATGTGATTTTGGAAGCTGACCTCGAGGAGAGGATTAGGCTCAGAATGCCAAAACTGATCATTATTAGCAAATCTGGAAAAAGGGTTAGTTTTAGGAATATAGGATAAATAAATAAAATAGTTCTCCTATTACTAAAAGGGTTAGTTTTAGGAATATAGGATAAATAAATAATATAGGAGAACCTAGCCGTTTTCAAGAGAAGTCGTTCAGCTAGGTATTGTCGACGTAGGAATAGAGGAGGATCAACACATGCTACTTGAAGGAAATTAATGGGGCTAGATTTCATCGTACCCGCCACGATCCTCAGGGCTTGAGATTGATGCAAGTCAATTTGGTGGCATTCGATTTGGAAATAGGGTCAAGAAAGAATGAGTCCTAATCCAGATGACACAAATAAAAAAAATATACATAAGTTTTAGAATGATAGAGTGAGAGTCCCACTATAATCCAGAAATAGCACAAGAAAATTCATGTTAGCCTGGCATTGGGTAATTACAAGTTCAGTGTGATAGTTTGAGGATAGTTTCGAGCCAGGAACATACCAAGGAATTTAGTACTGGAGAGGATAGGGATGTTTGAGGAGTTGAAGGAGATGGAAACAGAAGGATAAAGATCATCACAGAAATCTTGGAGGGCGTAAGTTCCTTACCATTTTGCCATGTACTCAATTTAACAAGGGCAGGATTTAAAGCAGTTTATGATACCGCAATTCACTTGTCAGAGATATATAAAAGCAAATCATAAGCGTGCTGTATTATACGACAGAATGAATTAACGGAAGAATGAATTTTGTGCAAATATGTATTGAAGAGGATAGGGCTTAAGACTGAACCCTGGGGAAGGCCACCCAGATCGATCTTGTTTAGGAGGAAATCCAAGAAGTTCGAAGGATGATTGATCTGTCTAAGAGGAAGTTAAGGAAGAAATTAGAAATCTTTTCTGGAATCCTCAGTTCTTACAATATTTGCCTGATGATAGGGGGATTTATATTATCGTAAGCTGCAGGGAAGTCAATAAAACAGCTATGAGGAGTTCTTGTCGGGAAAATGAAAGTGGTATATCGGCCGTCAGGACGCTAAAGTTATCCATAGTGTTTTTAGTTTTTCTGAAGCCAAATTGATGACGTGATAATAAACCATTCCAATCGATTTCAATTAAAACCGGAGACAGGAATATGGGTCTGCCGGATGATCGAACATTAAGATCTTTATGAGGTTTAAAAGTGGGGATAATCATTTGGAATTTTCAAGATTTCGGCATATAATGGGGGAATATAATGTCCCGAAATTAGGATAGAATGTCCCGTAGCAGAGCAATTGGATTAGATTAATGGGGAATGTATAAAGAGAGATTGGTGATATCTGATGATAGTATTGAATAAAAAAAATGTTCAAAAACTCATCAAACAACATTGCTTAGAACTTGGCTTTAGGTTATTTAGAAAAGTTCGAATTAAAAATCAATTTTTCAATTTTAAATAGCTCGTTAGCATTTTGTTATAAACCTCAAGAAAATTGGTGAAAAAATTGTTTATTCCATCAATGTTGCAACACATAAATGAAAGGGTTTTGAAAAACCTATAAAAAAAATTTGAATAATGATAACAACAATTGAAATGTAATGACTTACCTAAATATATCTTTAAGGGAAGCAAAGAGTTTAAAAAAAAATTACAAAATGCCTTTTTAAAACAGAAAAAAAATTAAAGTATTATATCAGCTAACAAAATTTGCTTCGAACTTTCTTTCTAAACTTTTTTGTTGTTATAATCGGGCAAAAGGGATATTTTCTTTTTAAGAGGCACAATTTTATTAAGTTTTATTTTTTGTTTTGGAACAAGTTCAGTTTAGCAAAAATGTAAATTTCCAATTTTTTTGTGTAATTTTTTTATTTCCAATTGTTTTAAATGAAAGAAAATGGGTAAGAAACGAAGTAAAAACCAAAAGTAGGGCTCGGTTGCAATTATTTTGCTAAAAAGAGTGATTTGAAAAAGTTCCCGTACAAAATTGCATTTTGTCAAGAAAGTTTTAGTCATAAGGTTTTGGAGTTAATTGTCATTATTAGTAACACTAAACACAGAATTTGCAAATACAAAGAGGAATTGATATTTAAAAAAAACAAATCCAAAACATAAAAATATGAAAATGCGCTAAATACCGTATCTAATGGTATCTATTCTGTGGGGCAAAGCATATTGCATAAAATGAGGTTATCAAATTTATGTTTGACAGCCAATTGACAACCGTTTCTTCATATAAAGAGCATTTTTGAAATTAATTTTTTTTTAATGAAATAGTCGTGTCCGAGCCGTAATTTTTTTCAAATCCGTCATTTTTTATGTATATTCTTTCATTTAAAACCAAAAAAAAGGAAATTTAAATTTTCACTAAACTGAACTTATACCTGTCTTTTTTTATGAAGATCATATTGGATAATTTATTTTTTAGGCTTATCTTAAGAATGCTAGAAGTGTGCGTCGACAGTTTGGAATCTGCAATCAACGCTTCTAAAGGTGGAGCTACTTATTTGGAAGTATGCAGCTCGTTAAGTGAAGGAGGTCTCACTCCAAGTGTAGGACTTCTTAAAGTTATAAGGCAAAGTGTATGTTAATTGTTTTCAATTCGACAAACACTACGAGTGCTTACAAGTTCAATTAGAATGTAATATTATTGATATAATTTTATTTTCTTATATTAATTTTTTTGTACCTAAAGAGTTCAACTTGTTATGATCTTATTGCATGTGAAATTGTAATTTGAGCATTAAGTGGCACAGAACAGAACAACTTTTATAGGCTCAACATAACCTGGGGGTGAAATTTTTATTTGACCCCTCCAAAAAAATACATTGTCCTTCTACCTCTATTGATCAGAAATTTAATTCAAATAGATTGTCAGTACTACTTTGTCTTAAACTATTTTCTTCTGTGAAAGAAATACTCAAGACTTTGGTGGCCAATTACAGGTAGATTGATGTATTGATGCAGTAATGTTGTCTAACAGCAAAATGTTAACTTGTGTTTGCACATATTATTGACTTTTAAAATTAGTTA
Organism: Druceiella hillmani; assembly: GCA_039881145.1. Lineage (NCBI taxonomy): Eukaryota > Metazoa > Arthropoda > Insecta > Lepidoptera > Hepialidae > Druceiella > Druceiella hillmani. Next base: position 16,481,844 of record JAYKKI010000047.1, on the reverse strand, counting down.
GTAGTTAGTAGTAGTATTTCTGTAGGAAATTGCGTGTAATAAAAGTTACTGACTTTGTTTTAGATAGAGTTTAACATTAAGTTTTATAGCTGAGCTCATACTCATTATAGATTTTCTCTGTTGTCTGTTTTTGTATGTGCATGCTAATGCTAATATGCATCAAAGTGTATATGCCCATGCAATTTTTTAGAACTACGATTATAAATGCGATTTGTGTTATATGTTACATTTCATTTTTATTTTTGATTAATTTTTTATTAAAAAAAAACATAAATGAAACACTGAACCATCAGTACAATAAATTTTTCTTCCTGCGAAATGACATTCGCTCAATATTCATGGCCAAATAAAGAGTTCATCGCATCGCTTAGATGAAGCTGCGTGCCTCTCATTGTGTGTGCATTATAGAACACTTAATCCTTGCAATGACATTGTAATTGTGTGTTTCAAGAACAGAACAAGATACAAATATTTTTTTTTATTATACTTGTTTTATTTTGTATTCAAGAAACAAAAGAAACCATTGCCATTTTAATAACTGAATAGCTATTCCAATTTAACATCTGAATATAATGATATAGTAATAATTAGTTTCATTATCAAGACTTGATGTACTACTATTAAACAAATTTTATTTTCTTGCGAAAAGAAAAAAGTTAAATATCATGCATAATTAAATTTGAATGGAAACATATTTAAATAGCTAACAATTCATATCGTACATAAAGAGTAACCAGTCAAAATTTTGTATGTAAATTTATTACAGATACCTAACATTAAGTTAAATGTTATGTTGCGGTGCCGACCAGGTTTGGACTTTAATTACCTTCAAAGTGAGATGGCGGTCATGATGGCTGATCTTGAAATTTTAAAATCATATGGTGCCGATGGATTCGTGTTTGGTGCTCTCGATGTTGACGGCTTCATAGATCAACAGAATTGCAAAAAAATTATAGATGCTTCGAGACCCCTGCCTGTGACTTTTCATCGAGCTTTTGATGTGTGTCGAAATGCAAGTAGTTGTTTAGAAACAATTATTAAATTAGGATTTACTAAGTTATTGACTAGTGGCCTAGAAAACTCAGCAGCTTTACCAGCAGCAATTTGTTGCATACAGAAGCTCATGGAGCAGGCTGATGGGAGAATTATTATCATGCCTGGTGCAGGAATAAATGTAAACAGTCTAAAGGATGTAATGAAAACGAATGCGAAAGTATATCATGGTTCATTTCGAAAAAGCGCTCCAAAATTTGTCTCTATGGAAATGCAAATGGGCATTGAAAAATTATATATTACTGATGAATTATCCGTGAAAGAGGCCATAGATATTTTGAATTCATAAAAGTATTGTATAGCTCAGTTTTCCTATCTGTGACCCTTTGTGGAGGTATTTTTTTCTATAGAATGAAAGTAACAAAAAAATTTGAATGGGGGTAATTATACAAGGAAATTTTATGTCGGGGCTAGGCATCTGGAAAAGCAGATGAAAGTAGAAACGATTTGGCTATATCCTGCCTCTGCACATAGACAAGGTCATATTTAGATATAACATTGTAGTGATTGAATAATGACACTAAAATTTAATATCCAACCCTGTATGCTGAATATTATATAAGTCTATGCCCCGACTGCTCAATCTTCTGAAAAGGATGTTAATAACTACTATGCAACACTAGAATCTCTATTCAGATCCATACTTCATAGGAAGATGTATTTATTGGTGACTGGAATGCTAAAATAGGGAGGACAAAAACGGATTTAGCACATCAGGGGAGTAGGTTAAAATGTGAATAACAAAAAGCACATAGGATCTTGTCAAATGAGAAAAGAGCTTTTAATTATCTGATAAAGCCCAGCTATACAGGGATCTGAGCCTGAAAATCAACAAAAATTACTGTTGAGCTAAGAAGTAATTCCTATAGGCATTTGTAAAGAAATTGAAGTGGGCTCTCTATAGGCTTAAATATGCAACCTCTTCAAAAGTTTGCTTAATTGCAAAGGAGTTTCAACTAAAAACCTAGGTTGTCTAAGTGGATGGCAAACCAATATTTGAATTAGATAATATCACAGAGAGGCGGCGTTCATACTGTAAGCCACATACCCGAGCAATATACACTAACTCTGATATGACACTCTTCTTGTGGGATGAGATTGAGACAGCAACTCTGAGCCATCAATTTTTGTGTCAGAGTGAAACACTTGCTAAAATATTTTGAAATGCTTTATTTTTTTTCTGTACATATTAAGTTAATACACCCATCTAGAGATATCATGAAATAATAGGAATCACCATATTACATCATTTTAATTTGACCTTCAATTTTTTCTCACTTTTACAAATAATGTTTTTATAATCTTCTAAACAATCATTATTTAAAAATTGTAAAATAAATAAAAAATAATCTACATTTTACTTCTTGTTGTAACGAATTGAATAAATTAATTTTATATTTTTATAAGAAGGAAGAAAAGAAAAATATAAACATAGAGAACAAAAATATAACTTAAATATTCATAATATAACTTCCTATTACAATCAGTTCACAAATTATTGGTTATGGGGGACAATTCCATTAGTATTGATTTTGGTGCTAATTTTTATTAATCAGCAAAGTCAAATAATTGCTCGATTAATTGGCTTTAGAATTATTAATTTATCTTTAGTCGGTTACTCGGCCAAAGACTTAGTAGGTTTACATTTAAAATCCATTAGGTATGTCTATGAAGTTGCCATTTTATGTAGAAAAAAAATTCTTTAAAAAATGAATGTGATTAATTCATTAAAATTTTTTACTGTTTTCATATAAAATGGCAATGTTTGGTAAATAGAATGTAATGCTCATATTATTAATGCACTTCTGTCATTTAAATGGCACTTTCCTTTATTTATGGGCAATTGAATTTTTTGTTTTGAACATTTTAATTAAAGTGGAATCATCTGGTAAGAATTTTGAGCGGCAGTGTTTCCAACTGTAGCTCCTGGAATTTTAAAATTGTCTTTTGGCATGTTATGCCTTAGCATTGCAATATAGTAGTAGAGGGGATAGTCTTAGTAGTCTGATTACAACCTTCTCAAACACTTGCAATCCCTGATAATTATACATCTACTTTAATTTTTGTGCGAGGTCATATTAAATTGTGCTGGATAATACTTTCAAAGATTCAATAGACTGTTATTATTGTCTCCTTTTGTTGATCATTTATCTTGTTTCGATCCCTGGATCCAAATATGGGGGTGTTTGTTCACAGATCTCATTCGGGATCTATTTTTCATCTTTATTTTTGTGCCGGTTCAACATACGATTATAGGCCTGGATATACTTTTCTTCCTGTGTATGCTTTATTCATTTATTTTATTATATCACCGTGCTATGAGCTTTTTATTTTGTCAACTTGAGGAAAATATTTCAATGTTCCAATAGTAACACTAAATTCTGCTGCTGATTTAGCCATCATTTGAAAAGGATCCGTATTGACAATCATATGGTATTATTATACTGTTAAATACCTTTTCACAAATACTGTATCTTTTCACAAAGAACAGTCGAAGCTGGGGAAACAACCGAAGCTGGTGAAGTTGGTAACTTAATTTATTAAAAGTATGCATAGCAATAAATATAAAGCAATATGTATTACGACTAGGGTATCTTAGAACTAATTTTGATAGAATTGTATTTATATATCACAGTGCTTTAGAATTTCTTGCAGATAATAATATAATTGTGAATCCTACTTATTGTAATTCCATAACTTAGATGTTTATTTCTTAATTTAATACTATTAATAAAGGCAGTATTTTCTGGTTTTATGGAAAATATTTTCACACTTATATGTATAGAAATATATTTTCTTTGTCCTTAAATAAATTAGAACTAGGAGGTGGAATCCTTAAAATTTGAATGTATATGTACTATTGTTAATTGTATGGCGAAATGCAATTTTTTGGAAGTAAATTTTGAATATGTTTAAAATCTAATGCTGAGTAGTAAATATTTTCATTGTAAGACACAAAATTTTTTTTATTTCTGAAGTGCATAACTTGAATTTGATTGAATAGTTATGTAAATAATTACGTCAAACACAAAAATCATTAATTTTTATGAAGTAATTAAGTTTTTAATAAATTGCTTGTAGTTCGTTTTTAGCTAGTAATTCGAAAGCTTCCTAAGGTCACCTATCTAGTATCAGAATTGGGAATCATTGCCTGTAAAATTTGACCGGTGGGAGGCTAGTACAAATAATTTTAATTCTATATAATAATTTAAATTTTAATTCTATCGTAAAGATGATTATGCTTTGATCTACTCTATAAAGTATAAATTAGGATGTTCATACGCATTGCACATTTTAATTCGTTTTTATTTTTTATACACATTAATGTGTTAAATTTTTTCTGGCTTGTAACATTTTTAGTAATGTTTACCAAAATTGTCATTAGAAAAAGATCTTTTTCAACAATAATTTTTGGAATCCAAGATTGAAATAATTTTAGTAAAGAAGGTGTACTGTATATTTGATCTGTACGCAATTCTTTGATAGTCAATAATCATTTTCATTAAGTTATAAATACGCAGTCTAGATTTCCCATATTTTTAAAATAACAAAATCTATCACAGTAAATAAATAAGTAAATAAATTATACTTGCGATTTTTAATGCTTTTAACTTAAAAAATGAAGTAAATGTTTAAAAAAGTAACACATTTTAATAAAAGGTTTACTAAGTATTCAAAAAATAAAAGTTAATGAATCACAGTCTTTGATATTATAGTTACCAAAAAGCAGATTAATTCTTTTGCTGCACACCAATAGCCCTATACTATCACTGAATGTCTATTTGTTTTTTTATCAGGAGCATAGGGCTCAAGCTTCGCTGGTTCTGTGTTGAGTGCACTATAGTCCACTGGAAAAGGTGGTTGAGGGAGAGAATCCTTAGGAGGCACCAATACCCATTGGCCTGGCCCATTTGGGTTCTTGCCTAGAAGCCAATTTGCGTAGCAGTGTGTAAATGTTCCATAATCTAGAATTAAATATTCATTCTGAAAATAAGAAAAATTAGATCAATTAATAGAAGTGTAAAATTTGGTATTCGAAGCTGTGGACAAAATACGAGTTGATATATATTATACCCAAAAATCTTTTGTTAAGTATAAGAATTTTCTATTTTCTGTAATAAAAAATTTAGTGTTCAAGTATATAGTAATTGAAGAAAACAACATATAGTTGACATAAAACTTACACTTGTCATTCTGTTGAATGCAGTATCTATTATTTCATCTACTCTTGACGAATTAAGGCCTATCACAGAGCGGTAAAATGATGCAAGTGCTGCTTTAGTGATGATTCCAGTATCTGGAATAAGGCACGTGGTTAAATTTGTTTTTTTTAAGTGATATTTCTTTTCATGGGTTCATCAAAATCGGCTCAAGTCGAGTAAAGGTGATGACACGCATCAAACGTAGGCTCAAGTCATTTATTTAAAATTTTCTATTTGCATATTACTCACTCAAAAAGTTGATTTTGAAATAATATACTTCAGTTGACCAGTTACTTTGACAAAGTAGCTAAGCATAGTAGAATAGGATATACAAGAAATGATGTAGCATAATTTAATACGACTTGTAGCGTAGTAGATAAAGGGCCTCAGGTTCGATTTATGGCAGGGCATTGGATCCATAAATGATTGTGTCTAATTGTGAATGATTTATAATACCTTGGGTTTGGCTGAGACATTAAGTTAAACAGATGGCAGTGAGGTTAGTAACCCACATTTAGACTAATAAAAATTGTATGTGAAGGTGATGCCTACTATAATGGCATAATAGGTAAAATTGACATTGCTCACAGGTTACTCTGAATGTCATTAGAGGGCTGGAAGCCGAAAGCCAGCTGCGATATGTATTTATATATTTATTATTAAAATTTCATTGAAAGAAAGAAATTTTTAAATTAAAACTGGTATAGTTGTATTTTGGAGTGGGGTTTTTTCAAAAGAATTGTAAATATGTCGTGATCATGCGGAATGTTTTGTATTGGGATTTGTATAATACAATCTCGTTGTAGTTGTGCATCATATTAAAGCAAATAGAACATTACATATTTCTTGATCAATTTTATATTTTATAAACATATCTTTTGTTAACAAAAAAGAAACTTACATGCTTATTTTCAAATAATTACTGCATAATAGTTACCTAGACATTACATTAATTTTGTATTCATCTCATATCCAATGTATAATAAATAATTACATTCTTATTTAGTACTGGTATTGTTCGTAAAATTCATTACAATGACAGTGCTTCTCATATTTAAAGTGATATGACTTATGACAACTGAATCTAATTAATGATGTTCAAATCCTTTTTATGTTTCACAATTGGTATATAAATGCTAAAAATATTTTTAAAAACAATGCTAGCACTATGATGCTACAATGAATGAGTAAATAGTATATAATAGGAATGCTACTCATACTATTAAGGAGCTTATTTTCCCTTTATCTAATATACCTCCAAAGGAATAAAGTATTGATTGTTATCAGGTAGGTAGGATACCAAATATCTCTGAATAGGTATGCTGAGATTTTGTAATAAATAGTATAAGTGGAAAATTAAAGTGAGTTTTTTAATATTATATTTATTTAAAAAAACCAATATTTCAATATAAGGTTATTTTAATATAAAAGGTACCATAGGATATTGTTCCATATTATGATGTACTTAAACATAAGTAATCATAGTACTTGCAGCTAACCGTACTATGTATTGGCATTAGGGGCTAATTTTTAATGGGCAATTGCCTATGTATGAAGATTTTGTTATATACTAATATTGATTGGAAAATGACATTTTATTTATATTTTTGAATATATAGTGTATAAATATTTCTCTACGAATTTAGTATGGAACTAGATTCATAAACATTCGTCTTATAGACTGCGCAAAACATGTAAATACTTATAAGTTTTAAAGCAAAAGAGATAGAAAGATGAACTTCTAATACTTTCCTAAATCATTTAATAATTAGTATTGCACTTATCGCATGTAAGATTACACTAATGTTAAAGGAGTTATGGTGATTAGTTTATCCCACAGACAAATGTTTATGAATAGTGTTGCGATTGTAGAACGGGTGTGATTATTTGAAATTGTAATTTCTTCTTGAAGTTTAGAGTTATTCAAGGTACATATAAATTATTATTATATGTTTGTTTGACTATTTTTTGTATATATGTATTTTCTTTACTATAATTTTACAAATATTTTGATTATTTTTTAGGATGGGTACATCATTACTGTCAAACCAGCAAATAGCGGCGCTGCTGAATAATGATTATTTGGATGATGAAGATGGAACATCAAATACCTACGATCTCATTGACAATGAAGATGAACTAGGAGAGAAATGTCCAGTGAATCATCTAACATCATAAGAATATTTGATATAATATTTTTTGGAGTCGGTATGCATCGGTTAGATCCCGAGAAAGATATGATTTTTTACTCCGTTTCGTTGATAAATATACAAGAGACGAACGTAGATCACAGGATAAATTTGCACCTATCTGCGAATTGTGGGAATCTTTTATTCAGACCTGTCGAGTCTGTGACAACTGTGGTTCCTAGGTGACAATAGATGAGGGTATTGTATGTTTAGGATGTAATTCCTTCGAAATCAAAATGAATCGTGAATCTCTTAGTACCTAACCTTTTATGTTAAAACTTTGACTGAAATACTATAGGATAGCAATCGAAATGTAAAGATAGACAATTGGTTTACCTCTGTTCCTTTAGCTAATGACTTACTGAATGAAACTTACAAACTGACTATAGTGGGAACAATCAGAGAAAATAAAAGGGAGAAACCGGCAGAGTTGCTCGATATCAAGAAAATATCATAGGTTCCTTTATGTTTTGCTATGACCAACAATACACGTTGGTTTTCTACAAACCTAAGAAAAATAAAAATGTTTTATTGATTTCTACCATGCATGGTCAAAGCACAATTGCTTCTCCTGGAAAGCTCGATAAAATTGAATTTTAAAATTCGATGAAAGGTGCCGTGGACACATTTGATCAAATGTGTGGAAGTATGCAACGCAGTTGAAAAACGCAAAGACCTCTTTGTTACTTTTTTGGCATGCTGAATGTAGCTATAATTAATTCCTATGTTGTTTATGTGCATAACGCAATTAATAACAACAAAAAACCCATGTTTCAGCGATCATTGTTAAAATAAATATTGGGGAAGCTGACTGATGCATGGTTATATGGGCGCCTTGAAATGCGAAGTTTGACATGATGCCTAAAAAATAGCAGAAGTTCTTGATAAAACTTCGTGCCCTGATCAAATACAACCCTGTGGATCTTAGAAAGATATTATTTGTGCTTCCTGTGATTATATCAATCGTTAAATGACGAAGTTCTGTTGTACCCAATGTGAAAAATTCATGCGCATGGATTACCACAATTTGTTATGTGTCGATAGTTCAGATTAACTTGTGCATTTTCATTTTTCTTTGCAACAAATTTTCGATTTCGAATTTAAATTGTATATAAAGTATTTAAAGCAAATGTACTTGAGAGCCCGGTATTTGCAGTTTTCATTAAACATGACTAAATTCTTAAATGCTTCTCAAATTCCAAACTTTTTAATACATAAAAACACGTAAAATTAGAAAAATATATTTGGTATAATTTAAACAAATACTTTGGTTTGTACAATATTCACTGCATCTATTCGGATTATACTGAAATATATGAAATCCTCAAACAAAAACTTATACTGCGTTGATGCCTGTTATGGGCATATTTTTTTTTAAAATGTTCACATTTTCTTGAAGTTTTTAAAGTAAAAAAGATTAAGAAAACAAAAATCTTATATAATGCATTGTTTATTCTACAACTGATGCAGTTTCCGAAAAATTTATTTATTTACCGTATTTTAGGTATAGGTAAGTATAATAAAGTATGGGAGTCGGATGACCTTGTAGCTCGCATGTTTCTGTGATATACATTCTTGCAATTTAGTGGTTCTTCAGTCTCAGTACTGAATTCGAATTTCACGATGGTTTTGGGATGCAAAAATGATGTATCTTACTCTGAAGAAACGAACACCATATTATTAGGACGTTTGTACCCTAAGCGACCAAAACATCAGTTACATTTCGATAGATGCAAATTACAGTACATGCATATAATAAAAAATGACGTAGTTAGACAAATGTGTAAGGTGCAATGCGAAGAAAGTTTTGGCTTACAATTTTTTAAATTAATTGAAAAATCGACAGAGAAATAATACAGAATACGCTGCCTTTGGCTTTTGGCAAGCCGCGCTTATTATAGAAGTAGATATTATTTTGGATTCTGAATTTTGTCTTTTAAATTTCACATGTTTTTGAGATTAAGGCTTAGCGTCCACTGCAGTACGGATATAATCCGTGCGGTTTGAGTTTGCAATGCTTACTGCTGCCGGAGAATCTTTGGGCGACGACGATATCGCTATTTCGCGTCTCGCGAACGACTGCAGCAGGGGGTGGTCAAGTAGGTACTCGATTTGGTGACAACATCTCTTAAGGAAGATGGCGGCAAATTTTAATTGTGTACAGCGACCTCTAGCGACGGCTATATGTCACCATGTAAGAGACGCTACGAACACTCTAGAAAACACAGACAGAAACCGCTCAACACTGAGTCTGCTTGAAACGAGTGACAGATATTTACTGCGCAAAAACATATTACACGCATTTAATATTATAAGTTTTGTATATTAATTAAGTAAAAAAGGTGTTGTAGCTATTGTTTTGTTATGTGTTCAGATCTTTGTTATTTTGTTTTATTATATATTAAGATCTTTGTTTTATTTTGTAATGGCGTGTATTGAACCGGGGTGTAATTCCTACATAAGACAATGGACAAAATGGTCATTTTTTTCCCTGCATCATAATGAAAACCGGTAAGTGTTATCCATTATTGCTTATTATACAACATTTCAAAAATTAATATAAATTTTATACACTAACGGCGCAAAGCAATTGCGACGTTGCAGTTGTTTGTCAAAATTTAATTCGAAGAGTTGCAAAGTATGGTTAAAACGAATTTTTACTGTTTTGTTTAAAAGAAAACTTAACTTAAAAGAAACTAAAAGATGTTTTAGTTAGTTATCGACGATATTTATATTAAAAAAAATGGATTTTAAAAATATTACCACACAAATTACAATTTTGTGACAAAGTTTTTTCTTGTCAGAAAACTCCGAGAAATTACTTCTGACACACAGTTGGGTGTATGCGCCGGTAGTAAATTGGTTTTCCAAATATAATTTTTTACTAAATAATGTTATGAGCAGCATTTATATTTAATCAAACGTTGTTTGTTGTAAGTTTTCTTCCAATTGAAAGAGAGGAAAAGGCGGATTGATTGAAATTATTATACCTAACTTAATGTTTTGTTTTTTTGCAGGGCAAAAGCGTGGCTGAAATTGTGTGGCAGGGAGAATTGGGCAGTTACTTGGAATGACCTCAGATGTAAACAGAATCTGCGGACGACACTATACTAATGAGAACTTTAAAACTTTTCAGCCTAGGAAATTATTATATAGCAATGCTACACCGAGCCAGTATTTGCCAACACCAACAGAGCAGCAGTCGAACAACCAAGCACAGCGCTCAGGCACAGTTTCGACAGGAAACGATCAGCAAGACCTTAGGGGCTTCTTTAGGAGAATGTCTAAGGTTATTTAAGTGATAATACCAAAATGTCCTTATGCACTCATTTTTTGCTTGCACAACTGAATATGTCATATAAACATCATGTATAATTTTGAAATAACACATGTCATAAATACAACTGTTATTATATTTAAAGGAAGACGTACACTTAGAGGCAGCGTCTTTGGGGTCTAGATTGTTGAAAAAGGCGGAAAGCTGAAGAGGTCCAGACTTGTAAGGAAGATTCGTCAACAGAACAAGACGATTCAGCAGCTCAGACGGAAGTTAAGAAGATTGCGAAAACCTATGCGGCGTAGTAAGTAATATGGAAAGTATACAAATTAGTAAAATAAAACAAATGTTAAAACTAATTTTATCAAAAGAATCATATATTTTATTTGAACATGAATTGAAAAATTTTTTATTTATAATTATTTATTGGCCAAGCGTGGAGTTTTGACAAAAGTTTGAAAATATACTCCAAGCACTAACAGATATCGCTATAATCATGTATGTTTTTGCTTGTTTTCAGTTGTTGAGGAGTTGCCCACTTTCCATTTATGCAATTACCACCTAGTTGATTCCAGAGTGCTACCTGGAGACGCCTGGTACTATTACAATTGTATTTTCTATTTTATTTAAAGTTTTTTGAATTTTATTCTTAGTAATGTTATTTTCATATTTGTCTTGTGAAATATTTTTATAATTTTAATAAATTTATGGATTAAAATTACTTTTTTTTTGATAACGCCATCTGTGATCAACAGAAAGTAAGAAATTACGCCATCTATGGGCATTAATAATAATTACACAAGTCTTTAGTCAGGAGAAGTGAGGCGAGGGGAAAGGGGAGTTACTTTGACAGCGTTTCGCCATGTATGGAAAAGTGTTACTCTTTTTTTATATGGGCTAGTATGGATCGTGTCCGTTCTGTATCGTATCTATTCTGTGGACTGCAGTAAGAGTCAGTGTTGCCAACTCTAATTAATTAGAGTCGCTAAGCTTAATATTAAAAGTCGCTAGAAAGCCGCTAAACCTGATTTTACCAGGGGGTGGTGTTCCATGATTTCGTTCTAGGAGGGGCACCGGAAGTCAGTAGCGGTCATGCCAATCTTACTGAAATTTCAGAAGATCTACTGAATTCAGTTCGAGTCTTCTGAAATACTGATTTTTTAAAATTATGATTAGATAAATCTAATGAATTCCCTTAATTATAAATAAATTGTATGCAGACTGATTTTTCCATTTTGAAAATTCTTAAATACACCAATATTTACATTAAGATTAGCATTGACAAATACTAACAATTATGTTATGAGCTCAGGACGTAGTTATTCAGTTGACGTAATCAGTAATTAAATTTTAAAATCGCCTGAGTAGATTTAACCTCAAAATTGCTCGCGGTCGTACAATGAACAAGATGAGTACAAATAGTTCTATAATATCAATTGAAAAGCTCACTAGCCGCGACAATTGGCCGAATTGGAGTTTCGCCATAAAAGCCTATTTACAACAGGAAGAGTTATGGGAATATGTAGAAAATGACGACAGCATCAGTGATATAAAAAAAACTTGAAGGCGAAATCGAAACTTATATTATTGGTGGAACCCATTTTATATGTTTACATTCAAGACGCCGAAACAGCAAAAGAGATAAGGGAGTATTAATCACAAGCATTTCAAGACTCTGGTCTACTCCGCAAGATTGGTTTATTAAAACATCTTATTAATGCAACATTGGAAAATAGTACAAGTGTGGAAGACTATGTTAACAAGATCATGTTACAAGTTAAGAAATATTTCAATTCAAGTGGATGATGAATGGATTGGGATATTGATGTCGGCGGCCTTACCGGATATATATAAGCCCAGGATAATGGGTATTGAGAGTACAGGTGTAAGAATTACTGTCGATATGATTAAGACAAAACTATTACAAGAAGTTAACATTTCAGATACTACCGCATTTACACAAATTCCAAAAATACCCACAATAAAAACAATAAGTCCCAGTTAAAGTTTAAAGTCCTCGATGTTTCCATTGTAACAAATATGGGGAGCTAGCAGGCTTATAGCAGGAATTGTTGGAACAAGAAAAATAAGTCTGAAAATAAAGATAAGAATAATGGTTTTGTAGCAGCCTTTTCAGCCATGCAGGTAAATAATTCAATAAATTGGATTCAGATGTATCAACACACATGATCATGCACAGGGAATGGTTAGAAAACGAGACTGCTCCACCTGTTCACAGTATACGGATTGCTGATAATAAAGTATTACATGTTGAAAACTGCAGCATTGTGACAGTTCAAGTACCTATGAATTATGGCAGCAGCAAAGCAATACAGGTGAGAAATGTATTGTTTGTACCAGATTTATCTATAAATTTACTATCCGTAACCAAAATAATAAAAGCTGGCTGTAAGATTGATTTTAATGTAAATGAATGTTCAATACATAACCAAGTAGGCAAGAAGGTGGCTTCAGCAAAACTTATTAATGATACTTATCAACTAAATGTCAGCAATAGTAAAACTCAAGCAATGACGACGACAGTAGAGTCAGATATCTACCTTTGGCATCAGCGCCTGGAGCACCTAAATATTAATGATGTCAATAAAATATCAAATTGTACAACTGGCGTGAAATTGTCAGTAGGTACAGAATGAGAGTTGTGTCTGTATTTCATGTCTAGAAGGCAAGCAAACCAGGCAACTTTTTCAAGTAGCGGCTCCCGGGCCACGGAATTGCTAGAGCTAATCCACACGGATGTGTGTGTGGTCCGATGCAAACTACATCGATTGGAGGTGCAAAGTATTTCACAACTTTTATTGATGACCGTTCACGTAAGGTATTTATGTATTTTATTAAGAGTAAGGCATAGGCACTTGATAAATTTATTGAGTTTAAAAATCGTGTAGAAAACGAGTTAAATAAGAAAATAAACGTGTTGCGAAGTGATAAGTGTACACAAATCAAAATTTTGAGAATTATTTAAAGAAAAATGTGATATTACATCAAACATCGAATCCATGTACTCCAAAACAGAATCGCTTAATTGAGAGAATGAATCGTACGCTCATTGAACGTGCCAAATGTATGTTGTTTAATGCTGATTTACAGATAAACTTCTGGGCAGAGGCGGTAGCAACAGTTGCCCATATTTTCAACCGCTCACCCACTCGACTACTCTCCTATATCACTCCTGAAGAAGTATGTATGGGATATAAGCCAGATTTAAATCACATGAGCATATTTGGATGCAAAGCGATGGTGCTTGTACTGAAAGAAAAACGACAAAAACTGGATGCAAAACCAAGTGAGTTTATTTTTGCTGGTTATTCTGATTGGACAAAAGGATTTCTCCTTATAGACCCAAAAAGTAGAAAGACGGACATCAGTAGAGATGTAGTATTCCTTGAAGTCAGTATAAAAAGAAAGGTGTTACCCATTTCTGCACCTAAAACAAAAGTAATTGAAAAGATTCAGAAATTCCTAAAAAAATTCATACAAATGTGATTAAATTACCTTTAACAGAAAAACAGCCTGAGGATGTTCATGAAGATGTATATTCTTCACCGAGAACTCCGATCATTAGTTTTTCAGAAAGTTCAAAATCCAGTTCACTTTATTACGATAATCCTGCAGACGAAACATACATACCTGATGAGAACTTGGAATCTCCTCCGATGTTTCAGCTAAATCTTCGACCACGTCGAGAATCGCGATACAGGAAAGATGACTCTACGTGTTACATGTGAGTAAATGTTGAATTCACGTCAAGTTTACTTAATAGCGATCCATCAAATACAGATGAAGCTCTTAATGGTGACAAAGCAAATGAATGGAAACAAGTCACGCAGGAAGAGTATGAATCATTAATGAAAAATAATACTTGGTCGTTGGTAGAGATACCCTATGAAAAGAAATTAATACCATGTAAATGGGTGTATTAAAAAAATGGAGATGTCAAATGCTACAAAGCTAGACTAGTCATTAAAGGATACTGGCAAACGAAAGGAATTAATTATCATGAAATCTATGCACCTGTCGTCCGACACTCATCAATGAGGTGTTTGATTGGATTAGCTGTGAAATATCAATTAAAAATACATCAAATGGGTGCGGTTACGGCATTTTTACAAGGAAATATAGAGGAAGAAATATATATGTCTCAACCGCCATCTTTTGAGCAAAGAGAAAAGTGTACCTTAAATAAAGCTATATATGGCCTTAAATATGCTAGTAGACAATGGAACTTAAAGTTAAATAATGCCTTATTAGAAATTGGAATGTTTCGATCAACGGTCGTTCCTTGTATTTATTACCAGATTATAAACAAGAATGATATTATATTTATCACAGTTTATATCGATGACATACTTTGTCTATTTAATAATGATGACTCAGCAAGACTAATAAAAGAAAAATTAAAAGTGAAATTTTATGTGAAAGACACAGGCTAAGCTAAACAATGTACAGGATTCAGAAACGAAAAGATAACGAAATATCGCTGGATCAATCAATTTACATACAAAAAATCTTAAGTCGCTCTGGTATGCTTCAAAGTAACCCAGTTTGGACTCCAAGTGAAGGCTAGTCAATCTGAGGACCGAAGATCCTGTACAGGATATATATTTCTCTTTCAGGGTGCCACCATAAGTTGGTGTTCCAAAAGGCTTGGCTACCTTTGCTATAGCTTTATCATCTACTGAGGCCGAATACATGTCATTAACTACATCCGCACAGGAAGGAATATAGGTTGCAGGCCAAAAGTCTGCGATAATCAAAGTATCAGCCTTTTAGGTACCGAGAGTTATCATGCTAGAAGTAAACACATCGACGTCCGGTATGACTTCGTAAGGAAGACGATTTTATCCGAACAACTCTCAGTAAAGTTCAAGAATACTCAATATATGGTGGATGATATATTAACCGAGGCACAGCCCCGTCTGAAACACGAGTTCTTCAAAACTGCAATGGGTTTGTGTTCAGGAGGGAATGACAGACAATAAACAGAACACAAACAAGCCCCTAGTAAAACGCACAGGCAATATGTCATTTCTGCACATGCTAATTTTGTTGTTTTTGCTGGCCATGCTTTTCTCTCTGCTTCCCAACGTCTTGGTGCTATCATTGTTGTTATTAATTTATTTTAATTTAATTATATAAAGGATTACAGTTCATTGACAAAGTGTTTATTTTCATCATTTGTACTCCAAAAGTCGCCAGAGAAGTCGCTAAATCATTTTTGTCGTCAAAACTTTTTTTTTGTCGTTAAGACTTAAGAAAAAGTTGCCATTTCTAGCGACTAAGTCGCTAAATTGGCAACACTGGTATGAGGCGGTGCGGTTGTATGTTTTTCTTGCTGTGTGCGGTCTTCATAAGGCCGCATCGTACCGCATCGTAATAAATCTGCAACAGGCTTTGCACACGCTTCGGTTAAATTCTGTTCGGTTTATATTCACAAAATCTGTGTACTATAAAAAGATAGACGTACGCGTATTGTGGAAACAGCTTTTTTGGCGGATTGTAATACTGCAGTTTTTTAAATTCTACGTTTCACGTAGTTTCGTTAAAGACACCCATATAAATACTACGTAACTGTAATAATCTATGAGCGTCTTTACAGAAAGTTGCGATATTAATGGCAAAACCGAGCATAGCAAAACGCCATGCCTTATTTTAGGGTGCCGAATTCGAATTTCACAATATTTTTGAAATCAAAGACGGCGGCATCCACCATTCGCAATAAATCGCCACTATAAAATTTTCGATTCCTTTTAGTGTGCTAAATCCGATGTGATCTACTTGTATATCAAAAACATTTTGCCAAGCCACTTGATTTTTCTTTCCACATTTAAAATTAATTTCCATTTGTTGAAGTAATTTTATCACAAATTTATAATATTAAGAAGCAGATGCCATATAAATAATCGGAAAATATTTAGTTAAAATCATAATGACTGGCATATTTTCTTTTCTTTCTTTTCGACGATGTTGTAATAGGTCGCGCGAGATCGCATTTTTTTTCATATGTTTTCTTAACTCGAAACTGTCCCCACGCTTTATTTTTGCTTGTGACCAGAATACCACATTGATAAGCTGAATTGTCAACTTCATGGAATTTGATATTTTATTTGTAATTTCAACATTTACATAAATTATTCATTCAAGAATTATCATTAAATGTGGTTAAGTGTAGTGCCTACAAATATGATAGCGCTTTGCACAAAAAATACCACGTATTGCATTACAAAGGTATGTAACATACGACGTTGCTAGTGTCAGTTTACAATTTTCTCATGATTTATTGTGAAATGTATAATGTAATTCTTTACGGATTCCAGGTTTAAAACTTTATCTAATCATTAATATATTCCCGATTCGCAACCACATTTTGGACTTATTTCTTTATCATAATGAGGTGGGAAACATTTGCGCACAGAGGCATGGAGTGAATTTTTACAATAAAAATAAAATTATTTATTTTTACTTTTGGTTGCTATTAAACATTATTTGAGAATACTCGGCCTTAGTTGTGTTGAAAATAAATTTTTTACGTTATGTAATAAAACCAATAAAAATAAACAAATTATTGAATGTGTGTGTGTATATATATATATATATATATATATATATATATATATATATATATATATATATATATATATATGTGTGCAATTTGCAAATATTTATTCGCAAATTGGTGTTCAACAAGATATTGAAAAGTACTTTAATTTAAACTAATTAGGAATCCCGGATTCCGGTGTCGTGTCGTGTGAATATATTCCGATTTTTAACGGAGTGATAATTTTTACACTCGGTTATGATATAATAGAGAAAACAGATTTAAGACACTTTGTTACTTTCAGTAGATGAAGTAATTCATCGATATAATTAACAAATTATTAGTATTAGTGATTGAAATAATTAATAGCCTATGTTTATAATATGACTTACTTGATCTATCAATAACTGCAAAGAGTATTTTACAAAAATATTGTAGATAAAGTGGTAAATCCTGGAACTTTTTGCAATAGCCTATCTGTATAGCCCAACGCGCGATCCAATCTGGAATCCCTGTACGACCAGGCGCTCCTTCAGGCATACACACACGTTTGTAGTAAGGTTTCTCCTGCCATCTGCAAATAGTTACAAGTCCTATAAACAAATCGTGATAATTGTGCAGGCTAACTTTACTTTAAGTGATTATTTTTATGTTATAAATAAAAAAATGCGACAATTTCTTAAAAATCCCCATCAGTTTTGTCACAATTGAGATGAAAAAGATACGATGAAGAAATAATAGACTTGTTGGTTTCTAAACAACTCAATACTCTTGCACCGTATTGCAGTCTTTAAAAAGTTGGAGTGCGTTCTTACTCTAAGGCGATAGTTATGCCCCTGAAAACTGTTGTAGTTTAACCATTCATTCGTAAACCTTATTTTTAATGAAAATTACTCGGGCCATAATACTCAAACAAAAGTGTATTTAGCAAAACATAGCATGTGAAAACAACACTGTTCAACAGTGGTCTATTATTCCTGTGAGTGATTTGGTTCTGTTGGTTATGCCTACCTCTACTCCTCCCCTCCTGAACTTCGAAACTATAAAATTTAAAACATAAAATCTGTAAAGTCCATATTCAAAATGGGTAAAATTAACCTATGTAAGGAAAAATATAATTTTTTTCTGCTTTTATAAGGTTCTGTAGTTGGAACAAGGAACCTTAATAATTTCGTTATATTCTTTTATCCGCCCGACTATCACAGCTTGAAAGTGTCGCGTAATTTTAAAAAGGCATATGCTCTAACTTATTAAGCATCGGTTTGAAATTTTTTTAGATTTGGTTCTTCTTTTTCACTTATTATTTTTTGAACTCTATAAAATTAAAACGAATATAAATCGAGAAATGAAAGTCAAATTGTTAATATGCTTTGTATAAAAGGTCAACAATTTACGAAAAAAAGAATTTCAGTCTTTGCTTACTAGTTAGTTAGTCATAACTTGCAGGAATGTGTATCTATTTTTCAAAAGAACCCAACATTTGTGATTTCAAGGGTTTTCCATTAAGGCAGCTCACGATTTAAATTGAAATAAATCAAGTTGTGTTATCACATTATCTGTTGAATATGATATCGGCGAAATAACCGCCGCGTCTTCGCTGGGCCTCGCATACCCGAGAGGTACAAGTTTCGATGACTCGAACGCATAAATTTATTCGTGTCATCGCCATCGAATTTGTCGTACAGATGGTACATTGTTACATGCGTCGTGTGACTCGTAGCACCGTCTTGTTAGAACCACATATCGCTGAAATTCACATCTTCCAATCTGGGCCACAAAAATATGGTTGTCATCCACCTATTCCTCTGGCCGGATCCAGCTTCATTTTGGGAGAAGTACTAGCAAATGACCTCGCCGGACCAAAATCCATACCAAACAGTAACTTTTTAGCATACATTTGCAACTAATGCACTTCATATGGATTGTTACCATTCTAAATATGATAATTTTGTTTGCTGATAAAGCTATTCATCCAAAAACGGACCTGGTCGCCTGAGATGATTTTCCGTCCGAAATCGTGGTCCACTTGATACTGTTCTAGAGTCCAGTCAGCGAATGTTTGACACTGTCCATGGTCATTTATCTTCAGTTCTGGGTCAATTGAATTATATGTATGAGGGCCCAAGTCCTGACACAAAATTCGTCTCGTTAAGGTCTACGAAAGGCCAAGTTCTCGGGAGCGACGAGGAATCGACTTCCTCAGGTTGTCCTCCACACTCACGTTCACTGCAGCAATGTCTTCTTGCACACCTTACGTTACAGGTATTGTTTGATTGTTTGGTTAACTAGATGATACGAATTTGTCGACCAAAAGACGAACAGTCGACTCAAAAGGTCGACTGTTCGTCTTTTGGTCAATTTTTACGTTGTGTGCACTGTAAAAATCACGTAGCGCACGGAATGTACATAGTCCGAATTGAACATTCATTTCGAGAATAAAGTTGAATGATTTGCACAAGCTGCTTACCACTGTAACTTTCCATGATGATTTGACCGACGTCAATTGCATTTGATCAACATGGCCGCTAAACGCCGTCAAAATTTGAACGCCCCTATTGGAAAACCTTTTAGGTATAAAGTTTAGAAAATAGAAACATCATTTAATTTTTAATTTGTTTATGAATGGATAACTTTAATTACTAATATTATTACATATATATTAGTAATTAAATTAGGAAGATAGGAAAAAGGTAGGGAGTGGAAATATTTGAAAAGTAAACAGTTTGCTATCTCAAGATGTTAGGTAAAAGTGGAATGAAATGACTGGAAGTTTTTATATAATTACAAAAATTTTAGAAGCACGCACAAAAATTTAATACAGTTACAAACATTTTAGAAGCTATCAATAGCAATATCTGTATAAGCCACCAGATTATATATTATTTACACTTAGTGAGGTATCATACTACCCATGTAGTCATGTGAGAAATTTAAAAATGAACATTCTTTTAAAATTATTCACAATCACAACATTTCTAAGCCTTCGGAGTGTGGTTGATCTTTTAAACTGTTGATTTAGGCAACTACAGTTGAACCGGAATGATTGACTGTTTATATTTCAGTTGTACGTTTCTACCTAAAAATAAAATAATTGATCATTAGTTATATTTTAAATAAGTGGGAACTAGTTACTGGCCTTATAAATAGGAAATAAATATTTTGAATAAAATAAGAAAAAATTATTAGCCTGTCGTTAAAAAATAGCCACATATACCACTAAACAATTTTAGGTGTGACTTTTAAAATTTGTGAAAAGTGCTTTAGGATAAACTTTTAATAATCCCGCTTTAACTTCTTCTTTTATCCTAACCTATGCGATATCATTATTATATATTTTAGAAACAGGTTAATTTGAAATAAAAAAAAGTAAACACAATTTTAATTAATTTATTGTTTTCTTGGTCTGTTTTTGTATTTTATTTTTTTAATTTTCAAATTTTTGTAAAATATTAATCACTGTAGAAAAATTTTAATAATACTTTTACATCATCTATGTATAATTATGAATAGGAAAACGTCTTCATGAAAAGCAAAACATATTACTTTAAGACATTAAGAAGGCAGATCCACAATGTGCCAATTTGAATATCACTATTATTTACTTAATTTTGGTGTATAATAAAAATTAGAGATATTACGTGTTCTAAATGATTGTCTTTGATTTAATTTTTAACTTTTGTCTATGTTGATTTTTAAGGCACTCTTAGTATACGTCCTCTTCCTAAGATCTGTGTGCAATAATGATTCAGTTTCAATAATTACTCGATAGTAACACAACAATTCGTATTTATGAACGGGGAATCTGTATGTTAAATTTTTATCGGTTTATAGTAAATATTCACACTAGAAATAAACATAATTAAAATAAAAAGTAATAAAATGCGTTTATTAATAATAATAATAATAAATGTAAATGTAAATGTTTTATTAATAATAATAAATGTAAAATATATTTTCAAAATGCACACCGAAACTACAGGCCACTTAAGTGACGCTACCCCATAGCACATCTTATCTAAATACTTGGAAAAATTTCAAACACATTCATATTTTAAATAAAGATTTAATTCTTATTAGTAAACATTATACACACAGTAGAAGAGTGAGTTTATAATTAAATTCTATAATGGATTGTTCTTAAACCAATAAGTACAATCCGTGTCATGATTCGTGTCTTTTCAATTCCATTTTTCTAAATATCTAACTGTTTTTTACGGTGTGACTAAATGACCCAGGAATCTGAAAAAGTAGGAGGGACCCCATTATGTACGTCCTTTAAAATTATGTGTTTTGGGGATCACGTTGAAGAAGGTTTTATTGCTTTTGTTTTTTCTAGATATATATTTGAACGTCAACTAGGAATGAAGCCGAAAAATTCTATATCTGTATTTTTGAAACGTAAAGATAATAAATCATCAGAAGTATTTTAAGTATTGATGTATATCTTTTGAAATTATATGTTTTCGGAATTTTAAATATTCTACGCCTAGTATCTGTGATGTGGCTCGCCCTCCTTTATTGTCACTCGGCGGTCTAAC
Source organism: Druceiella hillmani (assembly GCA_039881145.1). Taxonomy (NCBI): domain Eukaryota; kingdom Metazoa; phylum Arthropoda; class Insecta; order Lepidoptera; family Hepialidae; genus Druceiella; species Druceiella hillmani. Next base: position 16,460,026 of record JAYKKI010000047.1, on the reverse strand, counting down.
CGGGATCATATTCATCCATAAATAGTTAACAGTATTACAAAAATGTGACTTTTACACACAAAGTATTTATATGAAACTATCTAAACCTTAACTTTCGATATGTTTACTACTGTAAAATTGCCGTATACGTATAAGCAATAAATGTATAAGTCAATTTCATACCAAACATAAAGACAAAACTTTACATACATTATAGGCTGGTACTAATAAAACCAGCAACTTTTTCTCCACAATTTCGGGAATTTTACAGAAATTTGTTGAACTTCTGTATTAGGTTATATAATCTGCGGCGTTTAACTTTCTATATAGTTAGCATCTTTTTCACGAATGGAACTAATTAGAACGAGTGAAGCAACACGCAATATGTGTACAAAGTTGGATAAAAGTGTGCTCTCGTATGACACAGCCAATCATTAGTTTCTGAGAAGGAAATTTTGGTATTACCAATAATCCTCGTCCAGGGCGAAATGAACCGTTAAATTTAGAAATAAATCATCATAGACAATAAATCTTCAGAAGTATTATATATTACATATTACTAAAATCTAAAAAGGAAGCAAAAATACAATGTTTTAAACATAAAATTTAATGTTTTAGTATGATTAAATAAGTTAAATATTCTATTTTAAACGATAATGGTAATAGTACAAGGTAAGAATGTCATCAGATTTTTTCATTATTCACATTTTTATTAAAAGAAATAAACTATAAACTAAATACTTTATGTAATAATCAAATGTGTTAAGAAATTCATGTAATATAAATTGTGTTTATAAAAATGCATTATTTTGCAAACATATATAAATAAATGAAGTGATTATTAGTAATTAACCGACAAAAATCCTGTAATGGACACCTAGTTATGGCTACAGTTTCAATTATGGGCACACAAATGTGATCTATCAATTTAATAATATCAACTTATGATTAAAAACTGAAAAATAAAATGAAATCCATGTAATATTCAATGAAAAATTAAACCGTCAAATTCGACGCACATTTTTATTTCAGAAATCGTTCAAAGATGAAAGGAGTCGGTGATGCTCCGATCCGATCCTATGTAATTTATATAGAAGAAGTCTCTTTTAAAATCTATAATAAAAGTATTGTATCGGGATTACAGTCAGTTTTCTCTAAGAGTTGGCTTGAATTACAATTTATCGTTTTGTACTACCGCAAAGAATAATTAACGCATCATTTTGGAAAAAGAAACAGAAGAACATATTTAATATTACTTGAAAGGAAAACTTAAAAAGCTAGTATCAATTATTTTGTTGTGAACAAGTTGATTACACGTCAATATAATTTCAATTCGATAATAAATCAAAATCTTCTAAGAAAAATTGCCTTTGTGAAAAAACTACAAATAAGAGTCCGAGTGATCTATCAAACGAAGTATGTTGGCGTTTCGGTTCCTAACAAATTTGATTATATTTTCCGAGTATTCTGTTCATTTAGTTGCTGAAATGTTGAAATATTAATAAAATTATGGTAAACGTTATTATAATTTTACATAGTTGTCTGTTCTGGTAAGTTTTTTTTCTAATTGCGTCGATCCATGGGTTGTGTTTCCCATAGATGAAATCGATTCCAACATTTCTCCTAAGCCTCCGGACCCGTCTCTGTCTTGGCATGATGATCTCTTTGTTGAAACATCATCCCCGACCAGTTTTGTTACAAGTATGGATTATGAAACTGACTTACAAAAAAGCACGTAAATAAAAAAAAACAAATCAAAAATCTCAAAATCCCAGTCTGATTCTTCTTGCATAAAAGCAGAGGCCGTGCCCAGGAAGACTCCTTGTCCGAAAATTGATTTACTTTTAATTATTCACAGAAGTTGAGTTTAATTTTATTTCAATTAACAAGCTTAACAAAATCCAAAAATGACGATCTTGGAATCGATTATCCTTATGGCGTTTATGAAAAGAAAAAAAAAGTTATAAAACCAAAAGAACGTTTATTAAAGGAAAATAATTGGTACATATGTATGATTGTATATGCTTATATAGTTAATGTTATCATTAAAATGTTTACTTACCGAGAAAAATTACGAATTATTCATATTACTTCGGATCGTTAGCGCCGAAGCGCCACACGAGCTGCCATTTTACTCTCTGCTGTAGTGACTGCATTTGCAGTATTTCGTTGGTAAAAATACGGTTGGATACAGTGACACGATTTTGTTTCGTATCGAACTAAAACATGAAGATTTCTGTTCCAAGCAAAAACTTCAAAGCGTTAAGCAGTTTAATAATTTGTTAATCTTACCGAGATGTTTAATTCGTGTAGTGACATTAATCCACGTAGCTATACACTTAAAAGTCAGAGGAACACCGGGAAAATCGTCAAAGAAAGTAAACCATAAACAAAGTGTAGCGTAAACGTAAGCGCAAGAGCAGGCAGACGAGTGAATAATTGCTTCGGCTAATTTGGTAGGCACAAGTAGTAATAACACTACGTAAAAAGAATTACGTCATGTTGTTACTCTTTGTGATGAATATGTTTTAACCTTGATTATATTCTTCCCCAATTTCAACTTCTTTAATTATTCATAAAAATTAGAATTTTCCCGTGACTGTAATTTGTTAATAAAGCTTTTGAAGTAGTTTAAAATACGGTGCCAAAAATAAAATTAAAAGTCTGGTGTTTTTAATATCTCCTTTTCTGTTATTTTTTGGTGATATTTTAAGACACTTTCAATTAAATGTTTTTGTCAAAAATTAAGTTTCTATCACAATTATTCATGTCACAAAGAACAATTTTGTTTTAAATCTATGAATTTGGCGAAAAGTTCATGTAGTAACATTAATCCAGATAGCCATACACTTCAAAGTCAGAGGAAAACCCGGAAAATTGTCAAAGAAAGTAAACCATAAACAAAGTTTAGCGTAACCAGATGTAACAATTTATAAAAATTTTAATTATCAAAAATACTGTTTCTGTTATAGAGTTTCTACTAAATGCCATTTATGCAATATGCTTATTTTACCCGCAGAATAACATATATGACTAGACATACCTGTAGATAATGAGACAAAAATAAGGGTGTATTTGGGTTAATGAAAAGCGTCGTTCTGTTATTTCTGATAAAGCAAAGATGAAATATAATTTAAGTTATAAAAAGCACGCGAAAATTGAAACGTTGAAAAATACAAACGTTACGATCTATTTCAATGATAGTAATGAAATGTTTATAATTTATCTTTTAAGTTTTAAAACAACATATGTTTTATTCTAGTGTAAGCTGCTCGATCTCGTGGTAGATTCGAAAAACTAATTCAAATTTCCACTTTCATATCGTGGAAGTTATAAATTTGAAAATTTAGTTTCTTTAAACACCATAAAAGGGATTAATGGCCGGTTTCTGAGTACTTTTTATAGAATAGATACAAAGCAAGATACAAAAGAGTTATGAAATAGATAATTCCATAAAAGTATTCAGAAGCCGGCCATTAATGTGGCAAATAAAAAAAAGAGTGCGTTTCTGATTTTGTCAAAAAAGTTAGAAAACTGCAAAAATAATCATACCAAAGTAAGGAAAACCACCTGCAGATGTGACATCAAACCTATCAATATTCTTACTTCTTATTACGTTAAAGATCTTTGAGAAAGTTCTATTGAAAAGACTGAATATCATTAATAAGGAAAAGCGATTGTTACTGAATCACCCAATTTGGATTTAGATACATTGAATAAAAAACAAGATCTAAAAGGCATTTGAAGAGAAAAAGGTCTGCACAACAGTATTCCTGGAAACAGCACAGGCATTTAATAACGTTTGGCATGAAGGCTTACTATTTAAAGAGAGATATTTATAGAGATTTACCAATACAATATTATGAGATTTTTAAATCTTACTTACAAAATAAAAACTTTAAATACGTTAGAGCCAACAATATACATAAACGAAACCGATTATATGTGTTGTTATGTGGGTAAAATTTAACTTGGGCGTCTTTTGAAGATTACTTCACTTCCTATTAAAAAAATCAAATTTCAAATAAAGCATTCTTATTCCTTACTTTATTTCGGTTTTCAGTTTTCTCTCAAATTCAATTGTGATAAGATAAATTACATCTCATGAATATCGTAGTTATTTATTCCAAGTCTCGAGCGACCAAGAGAGACGTATACAGTTTTACTACTTTTATTGCATACAGATGTTGAGAATTATTTAAAGTCTTTTGTGAACGGATGAACCAATACTGAGTAATAACGTCCATATCCAATCTCTCGCTTTTTGAGAAATAACTTTTTTTTATTTTTGAAAATTTCGGTGCACCATTTTTATATTATTTTCTGCATTTCATGTCTGTTCTTACAAAGTTGATATATGATGCAGATAATAGCGAAAAAGAAAACATTATGACCAAATAAAATTTTGAAAATTTGGGTCAAATTTTACAGTTCAGCTTTCAAAAGGTTTCTATATGAAAAAAATTGTAACTTATGAGAAGTTGACAAGGACATAGTGCTTGTTTACAAGGACATAGTGCTTGTTTACAAGGACATCTGCTTAAGTTATGTTAGGAGAAAATGAGTTAAAAAAACAAAAAATTATTTTTCATTAATTTGGCTTAATTGCCCTTCCTTGTTTCGTCAAATTTCTACCTTAGTCTTTTTTCGTAATTGTTTCTATTAAACGTTCTGTTTTAAATTTCTTGTGAGTGAGCATTTTTTTAGTTTCGAGACATAGACATGAAGTGATGTCAGATATGTGGACTGTACGGATCATAGCATTAGATACATTCCTTCAAACCTACGATTTGGGTTACATGATAGTATGCCTGACAACCGTCATTTAAAAAGAGAAACTGTGCGGTCGGGGGCTCCCGTCAGGAACGAAGTTCATTACGTTATTTTTTCAACTCTAAACGTGATTTAATATGTAGATTTCTATTGATTATATTAGTGTATTTTTGTCACGCCAAAAAGCGTAGTCCTCTTTTATTCAACTCTTTCTCTCTCTCTCTCTCTCTCTCTAATTTGTATATTTTGAGTTATTTTTTATCATTTTTTCAAAGCAAAAATATAAAGTAAGGACTTAAATCAATAAATTTCATTTAATATTTCAGGAATCATAGTCATTTATTAAAAAAATTAAATATAAAATAGTGAATTATAAATTACATAAAAAATTCTAAATAAGAAAAAAAGAATAACAAAACACTTAAAATTATAAATATAAACAAAATACTTTCATTGTTTTGTAAACAAAGTACTTTCGTTGTTAATTAAACTTTATTAAGATTGTTTGATAAAATAAAAAAAATAAATTTTTAGAATGATAAAATTTCATTTTAAAATTAATTTTAAATTCAATTCAATTAAAATTACAATTTAAGCATTTTAAAATTGAAATATTTTTATTATCATTATTTCAAAATTGAATTAAATTTAAAATTAATTTTAACATTAAATTTTATTATTCTACCAATTAATTTTTTTCTTATTTTATTATTTTCAATTTTGTTTATTAAAACAATCAAATTAAATTGAAAGTTAATTTTAAGTCTACACTTAATTATTTTTATTTTAATTATTTCAAAAATAAATTAAATTTAAGATTTATTTTAACATTAAACTTTATTACTCTAAAAATTTAATCTTTTCTCATTTTATTATTTTAAAATTGATTTATTAAATCAATAAAATTTAAAGTTAATTTTAAGTTTAAATTAATTATCTTCAAATTAAAATTACATTATTTATATTTTTTTAGTCATTCTAATTTTTTAATAAATTAATCAAATTTAAAATTACTTTTAAAATTAACTCTAGTTATATTAAAACTTATTATTTTTTTAATTATTTTATTTTAAATTTAAATATTTCAACAATTTAAATGAATTATAAAATTTATTATAATGAGAATAAATGAATATGCTGACAATTTATTATAATTTATTAATTTTACGTGTTTAATAAATAAAGTAATAATGAAAATAAATGAATTTGCCGAAAATTGCTTGTAATTTATACATTTTTAATATTTAGTAAATGATATAGCAATAATTTATAATTTATAAGGCAAATAAATATGTATCGATTTGGAAACGGTCTGGCAGATGACTGGCTTACAATAGAAACACACACACATACAACCTTATATAATAGATAGAGACAGAGAGAAAGAGAGAGTAAGGTCGCCTGGAGGTGCCATAACACTTTTTCCTTACGTGAAGATTTTTGTCAGTTCGCTCTACTGAAAGCCGCGTAAAAGAACTTCGTTCCAAAAACAGTCAACCGTTTTTCTTGAAAAATCGTCACTTAACTCGATAATTTTGGGAGTCAATTCTTCAACAATTCGAGATTATTATCCTCCTTTAGGTTTTTTCCGTAAGTAATTCCATTCGATAAGAGATATTTCGATTATACCTGCCCAATGTTCACACTAAATTTGTTCCCCAACTTCCTATGCAATAAAAATGGGAAAACTGTATGTGTCACTCACGGTTATCTTCCTCGAGACCTGGAACAAATAATTAAGGTAATCCTGAGAAGTTATTTATTACTATTGAATTGGAGATTAAACTGAAAGCAAAAGTGAACAATAAATGAATTTTGATTTGTATACGAAATTGGCTGTCTTATCTACATTTTTCGGAAGCCTAGGAAGTGTATATTAAACATTAACATGTAATGTAGTGTAGTGAAAAGCATGCCTTTAATCTTTTCGAAGAATTGTCCACATTTTCCATATGCTTAGGCCTAACATTGCAGCAATATTTCTTATGCTTGTGGTTGGTACGTTTGGGTAATTTGTATGTTGACATAATTTTACCAAAGCATTACAAAAGTTACGTAGAAGATGGTTCTTAAATTCAATTTTTTATATTATTAAATCATCATATATGGTCGTGGATAAAATACGTTTAAAAGTATTAGATATATGGAAGTATTGGCCATCAGGTACAAACTAAATTATACATGGTAGTTCACTACGAAACGTTAAAGCCCCTTGAAAATAATGGTTGATTCCATCGCGGAAGACGTCCTGAATTATTTTCGTGGCATACATGCTTTCTAGGCTGTTCGTTTTTAGTCCAATTAGTTGCACCTTACAGCGTCCTACATTCACCCATTAGTTTCATTTATTTATTTATTTATTTACACACAAATATTTATCGTTACGTTACTGGTAACTTATTCGTAACGATAAGAAATTAATAGTTTAATAAAAATACAAAATACATGAGAAATACAAAAGATAACGACGACACAATTCGACAATTTTACTTTCACTCATCATAAATATATCACACTCTGGTTCGACCGTGATCAGGTAGTTGTGCAGTTGAATACCGCGGCGAATTGGAGAGTCCCGATATAGTTCGGTTGTAGAGGGTGGTATAACAAACAAGCGACGATTGCGTGAACGCAGGAAATTGTCATGTACGAAGAATGAAAGTTTACTCAATAATACAGGATTGTATTGTTCCATTGAATTGTTCCTTTTAATAGCTGGAAGATAAATTTCATTAATGCATCATCTCTTCCGAGTTGCAAGAAATGGAAACCTAGCATTCCCAAGAGGAAATCGGTTGGAAATAGAAAGGGGAAGTAACCATACTGTCTCATATACAGATATCGAAGGAATGTCTTTTGCACACGGTCGATCGTCACCCTATGTAGTGATGATCGAACCACCACCCTAAGCGCCGAACAATTTTTACCATATGAAAATTTTTGGAAATAGCCATAAGAGTAAAAACAACGAGTGGTAATCCGTCTTTGTTAATATTGCCAACAGAGATGCCGTAATCAGCTTTCTACGTAGCGGCTTCAGTCATGGCTTGCACCGCTGCTTTTTCCTACTAACCAGAAACTTAATATGGACGTATGTATTATAGTTTTGGTGAAATACTAGGTAGTCTAATTCGGGGCATTATAAATAAACTATGACGAGGAAATTAGTAAAATTTTGAAATGTTATCTATTTTTCTGTTTATACGGTCTTTATGTAATTATCGAATTTTGGACGACGTTTTCATTATTATATAGATTAAAATTTAAAAGTACAAAGTACACCTTGTCTAAAATTTGAGAAGTAATTTGGACATTTCTGGTTAAAAAAATACACGCTCTGTTTTACGGGCATCCGCATTAATCCTACTGTAATTATTTTCTTTATTTTTTATTTGAGCTAATATATTATATGAAAATAAAACAATTTTTTTAATTAGAAACAAGTATTGCGGAGATTCTTGCCACTTTTTTATCTAAATTTTAATTATTTAATATGAAATTCTCTTTGCTGCCACCATTTTGTGTTAATAGAAAATTGTTATAGTGATAATTTATTTCTAGAGTGACATATGCTCCCTTTTGGATGTCAAAAGCAATAAAAAATTGAACTTCAGTAGCCTAAAAGTGGAAAACAAACATATAGGTGAATTTTGCGACAGAGATACGTCACTATCTTACAATTCAAATACCTCGTAAAATTTGAATCTAGCGCTCCATTTTAATGATTTGCTGTGAATTTGAATTACGAGTACACAATTGTTATTTACATATAAAACAAAAAATTAGAATATTTAAACAATTGCATTTTCAAAGTAGTATTTTTTTCTAATAGAAAAGTCTGCAATTTGTATTTAAAATTGTAAACGTTAAGCGACGTTTTAATAAAAACAGATACCACGTGTTCTTACCCCTTTAGCGTTACATAATGTAAACGAAACGCTTTAATAAAATGTTCATATTTTTAAAACGATTAAACATTTTCATATGGCTTTTCAAATTTTCCACTCAGTTCATATTTAGGTTGTGGCAGAGAATCACCTTAAGACAGACAGATATTCTAGACACAGTATAGATCTAGATCTTTGTTATATTATGTATATGTTTATAGCATATAACAACATCTGCAGACGTTCTGAAGCCATTTTTTATTCGATCGGGACAAAACTAAACACAAATACAGCTTAAATTAAAATCTAGGTTAAGATTGTATACGAACAAAATTGCGTAAATAATTTCAAACTGACAGCGTTCGAACTATAAAAAGATAAAAAAATCATCTTACAACACAAGTACATAAATGATACATCATTAATAAAAACTTTTAAAATGCTGTATTTATCATTTACGAAAAAAAATTCAAAATTTCAACTAATTAAAAAAAAGAAAAAAACGTACATACCTGTACGCCCGCGATACTTGAGCCATTTCCTTACAACATCACTTTCTTTGGTACGTATTTCATTGAAAAATGGTAAATTTGATTCCATATTTTAGTACATTTATTAACAAAAATCTCGTTATATTTGTTTTTTTCTTGTGTGGTAGGCGCCTTCTATACTAAGTACATCTATAAGTACGTAGATAAAGTCGTAGAACAAAATTAATCGATAATAAAACTTCTACCAGAATCCAGCTAGATGTGAAAGATACTGAATTATTTCGCAATTAAAGTGCCAATTCAGAAATGAATATTTCGATAGTTTTTAATGAAATCAATTTGTCCCTTGTAACGTTGCTCGTCATTTTTTTTCCTTAACTATATTAACCATATAGGTAATCAAAATTCTACGACATTCACATTACCGGCTAACGGCTTGCCATCAGCAGTTGTTATTTTAATTTATTTAAAACAAAAAGATAATCGCAGGGCAAGTGTTTGTGTAGAGGCATACGTACACTAAGCAAGCATGATTTTTGGGTTTGGTCTAGAATACCGAAAATTTAAATTATTGCCAAGTCTTTTTACCTTTTAGCGACGTAAAGAAAGAAGATTAGTAGAAAAAAATAGAAGTTGAGATTTTCGATCTCAAGCAGAGATCGATCGATCCTAAAGTAGAGTATAAAAAATTCGAATTAAAAAAAAATGTGCGTGTATGCACATGCGCATATGCTACACCTGCGTGCGTTCAAAAGTTTTTCTAACATCAAAATTTAACTTAAAGACAAAGCATGTTAAATAAAAATAGGAATATGGACGAACACTTGGATGCGTTGATGTTCCGCATCACTTGTTCTACAAGGGAAAAAGAGAGTAGTTGTTTTTTCCGTCCATACAACGTTTTTTAGCTTATCCTAAAAATTAAAGATTTTATTCTTTTTCTCAATCTTAAATGTAAGGATCTGTTATATTGGTCTAAAAACATAAACAGTTCTACTTACTTTGTAGGTAATGGATTGATGAAGTGCTCAATGTAATCCCGTTTAACTTCCAATAAAATATGATATTCTGAAGAGTTGGTCGACCAATCTGCGAAGTGTGCCATTTTCTGTAACATATTGTCATATATTGCAGATCAGAACGTCTATTTCTTGTATATAATATTTATTTTCAATGTGAAAAATACAAATTCTCCTTTATTCTAGTATCTTTGATTGTAGAAATCGGTATTGCAAGAACATAAACTGAAGCGTGATTGAATTAACCTTTTATTAATTATAAATACTTGCTCATCTATATGGTATTAATAAATCAAAGATGATTCGAATAAGTCATATTGCTAATTCAATTTATATATTTTTTATCACAGCCTACTTTTGAGCTACAAGAGCTTATAAGACCAATTTTATTTCGTACGGTTGGCAATCTAGCGTATTTTATGGTTACTTAATCTTATAATGTGCCATATTATATTACGTTGGATGACAAAATTCGTATTCAGATTACGGTCAGCCTACATATTTGGTTACATGATTATATTTTCCTTTATTATAAAGGTCGAAGTGAGAAAAATAATTGTGGGTGTTCCTGACGTATAACTCAATTTGTTGACTATGCTTTTTATACTGCCGCAATTAGCACTTCCGCAAAAAGTCTCTTTAGTCATAATATTATAATCAAATATTTATTTCCTTTAGTTAAGTAGCTAATTATAAGGGTAGCTAATTTTTCCTAAGTTTATTGACAGTTTTTGTTGTCCTTGCTAAACGACATAATTATCAAATTGTTTTAATATTTCATCATCTTTTTACGAAAACCATACTCCTAAGCAAAGTTCTACCTATTGTTCTATTGTTGTACATTAAGGGATCCTGAATATGATTAACTTTTAAATAAAATGCAAAACAAAACCCAGGAACACTGAAATAGCCTACTTAACGTAGAAGCAAAGTAAATGTTGTTTCTTGTACATCTTGTGGTTTACGGGAGAGTATGACAATGCGAAACGTTTGAAATTATAGAAGGTATTGGTTGTCGTAATACAGTATATAAGACAGTACGATAAGATTAACGTTTCTTAAAAAGTCAAGGTATATTAGGAGTTACCTTTTATTTGTAAAGCAGACGTATATCATTGTAAAAAATTGGCGTGGATTGTACTATCTTTATACAACTATAGTGGCATCTGCATGCTGACACTTTACTTTGTAAACTGGCTAATTCCTTATAGATATATTTTACAACAAGAGAAAGAATTCATAAAGAAGAAGTATTTGAATATTATAAAAACCCTATTGGGGCGTAAATGAGTGAATAATTTTATAAAATTTTATTTATTCTTCGAATTACAAATAATTTTGTTGGCTAATAGGTTTTTGGATTAAGAATTCAAAGTAACTCAGAAGTTATCTTCTTTAACTTATATAATAAACGTATATAATTCAAATACACAAATAGCATTCCATGTAATAATTTCAGTTATTAGTTTAATCATGTAGTACATACAATTTTATACATACGATGACCCACTTTTGAAAATATAACAGTAGGTACACAATTTATCAATCGTTGACAAATTGCGTGATGATATATTACTATTTGATAACTGATGATCATATCTAATTTACTTGTAATTTTCAGTCACTCAATATATAAGATTAGCAAGTCAAACACACTATGTGGCTGCACATTAATATTCATTCTGTCTTCTAAGGAATTTGTAATTCTCAGAAAATATTACTTCATTACAAACTTTTCCTGTCGACGTGCGAGGTACCTCCGAATAATAATGCTTAAGACACAAAAACGTATTTAAACTTTGCGTATGCCTGCGAGGATAGCACTGAAATTTCTTAGAACTGACCGTTTGTAATAAAGATAGTAACTTTCGGTAAACCATTGGGGTATTTTGTCTAAATATCAAATTGGCAAATTGGCGGTAATTAAAAAATTGTGTGTATCACGTTAAGATGAATTTAAGACATGAACATTTTCGGTTGATAATTTTTTTAAGATTTTCGTCTGTGATTTCAAACAACAACAAAGTTACGACTGACTCCGATTGGTAATTTATGGTTAAGACCCTTTTCACGTTAATGTTGCAATCGGTTAAACGAGTTCAAGCGCGGTCATACCAATCTTAGTGATGATTTACATGAGACACATTAGGCATTAGGAAGTTTTGTACTTAATGGATAACCCATTATTTGACCTAAGCTCAAACCGAAATGTCACAAAGGTGAACAAAAACAAAGTTTTGGAAAAAACACGATCGTCACAAATATCCCGTGTATCGACACGAAATATTATGAAATGATTTTTCTGAAAAATAAAAGAACAGTTACCGCAGACCGGTATACTAGCAATTGTTCGCCTGTTATTTTGGAAAAGTTCGAGAGCAACGCCCTCGCAGTGGAATACTTCTTCAATACGACGACGCCTCTGCACGAGTCAGCCAGACGAACGAACGAGTATTTAACTGCGTCCAGTGTGGGAATTATGGGTCAACCACCGTAGCGCATGATGCGATTATACCTTGCACAGTGCGATTCATATTTAGTCTCAAGAATAAAAGATACACTGCGAGAGATACGATTCCCGGACGCCGAAGAAGCGAGGGCTACCTTTGGGAAGACCACGGAAGACACGTCCAAAGAAGATTGGACCGACTGCATCTCTCAGTGGTTCTATCGAATGAAACGATGCACAGCGTGCCACGGATACTATTTTGAAAAACAAAACATAAATTATAAACTCTCTAGTTGGTTCTACTTTTTGTCATTTTAAATCTTTCAGTGTTACCTTTCGTTAAAACATTCCACACATATGCGCACATAATGCCGGAAAATCGATTTATATCCCGTTTTCGCGCGATGATGAGGGTTAAGTATCACGCTCGAACAATGAAATTCGATCGGAAGCAATCGTAAGTAATTTTGATAATATTATAATAAACTATATTTGTATGCTGTATCTTCTTTAAAAAGATATTATTATGAATTTTTTTTGTATGACAATAATGTGAACTTACTTCAAAATTCAGTGTTTGATCTTACGTGTAAGTACCAAAAATAGTTGCTGATTTGAATGTTTATTTTTATAAAAAATAGTTATGGACCTATTTCTAATGCAAAAGTGTAAAATGGCATGTTCGCATTGTTTTTAAAATTGTTTAATTTAATTTTTGTTTATTGCAGAAGATGCTTTTTTAAGTTTATAATTTATTTCTATGGTAGTGTTATGACTGATTAAAAATAAATACTTATTGGGCACATTTAAATTTATTTCACATCTCTCTTAGTTAAGTTTTTTACCCGTACGTACCTTCTTCCAAAGCAGAAAGGCAAAATTGTCTGTCTAATGAAATTGTCAATGCAAATTAAATTAAATTATTTTGAGTGAAAATTCTGATCAAATTAATGTTAGTTTTTTAGTAGTAGTATTTTTTCCATGGTTGAAAAATCAGAGGTAGGAAGAGGAGTATTGTAGATAAATTTGAAGTATAATATTTAGCAAAGGGATTGAACAATGAATATGTATATTAAATTGTTGTTTATATTTCTTTAAATATTTATTAATTTACATGCTCATGCATATATTTGTAAAATTTCATGCATAAGTCTAAATGTGATGTGATAAACATACAGATGTCCAAATAAGATGAATTTAAATTCTAAGGATACATTGTTTTACCAGGGAACCCCAAAGACCGTCTCATATTAAGAAAATACACCATAAATGTTTGTTTATTTTGCCTGGAGAAATTCATTTATAAAATAGAACAGACTGAACATTTTAAAAAACTAAGATATGATAGAATAAAGCCGGAAAATAAAGGCAAATATGGCCCCATTCGGATCATAAGCATTTTGGAAATTTTGATTGCTATTAATGTAATGATAATTTTCCTGCAGTAACAATTTATATCCACTGAACTGTTGAATCAATTTTGATAAAATATATATAGCGTATATATATATATATATATATATATATATTTATATATATATATATATATATATATATATATATATATAACACATACTTATAGAATAATTAAGAACAAAACAGGATGGGAATAAAATAGAAAAATATAATTTCAAAATTTTTTAACTGCTTTGCCGGCTTGGCAGAATTACGAAATTCATTTTCTAAAATAGTCAAATAACATTCTATAATAAATATTTTTTAAGAATTTTTCAACTAGGTTTGCGACATTTGGAAAACTAAAATGCAGATTATTACTTTTAAAAATTTATTAGATGGGCTAGTAAGTTATTAGCCATAGCTTTGGGGGTTTTATAGAAAGATTCTCGAAACTTGTAGAAGGTTTTACTGTAGAGTATATATTATTTACTGTTGGTAATAAGCCAAAGTGCAATCAGTTGACAACAGTCAACGCCGAAGCTTTAAGTGAAATACTCTCGAACTTTTTCGAAAACAACAGGCAAACATTGCCGGTACACTAGTCTGCGTTAACCATTCTTTTATTTTCCAGCACGATCGATACACAACAACAGGTCCGTGAGAAAAAAGAGTTGACCAATTTTGTTCCAGTATCTAGTCCTTATTTCGATTTTACAGGTAACTTTTCAGAAGGAAATACCTACTGCCCAGCCATCGTCTTAGTTTTGGGTTCGTAACAATATATCCAATTATCGTCACCCATTATGATATCGAATATAGTATTTACGTAACCTCCGTCGATATTTTCTAACATTTTGCGACGTTTTTTGAGCTTCTGTCAAATCAGAGGATAGCCTTCTACCTCAAAGCTTCCTAACGTCTAAAACTTCATGTAGAAATTTTTGTACTAGATTCATTTCAATGTATAAACTTACCCGATTCTGCTGATGGTTACTTTCTTTTGTCAGTCTTTGTCATGAGTCACGCAGTATTGATGTTAACGTTTGGTGCCGCTGTTGCAAAACTTCACTCAGTCAAGTTATCGTTGAGATTAATACTAGTCGTATTAATCTCAACGATAACGCCTGTTGTAAACAGTAGCGCAGGATGGGGCTTTATCATAAAATGCCATTTGAAGTCGATCGTAACTTTTTTTATCGAGACAACGACGAAATTCATAAAATATCATCGAACGAAAATTTTCTCCTGTTAAGTTCATGTTGACATGATACACATATTTTTCAAATTGTCGCCAATTTGTAAATACAAATTACAAACCCAAAGCAAACTGCCTTAGTGGATTACCAAAGTGTTAGATATTCGAAATTTGGATATATTTTTAACAAATAAGCAGTTAAATTTTTATCGTTACATTCGTATTACAAAACATATAAAATAAACTGTTAAGTAGATAATTAAAGTATCCCCTAGCTATTCTTGAAACTACATGTACTAGTATATGTATAAAATCATAAATTCGTTAAACAAAGTGTCGTTTTATGTTTCAATGTATTTTCTTTTCCAATTAAAATTTATTTTCTTTCCTTGAAAACGATTTTTAAACGCTTAGAATGTATGCCTTATAATTTCTCTTTTGTTATTCGCAGATTCGGAATTCCCGGTTCAGGAAAGTTACTCTCGCGAATAGCAAATAGATTCTATACTTACATCACAAAATATATTGGATGATAATAATTTATAATTAATAAATACGGTGATATTTTATTACAGAGTTACTTTTCGATGTAAGTATGTATGCAAGCCGCTGGCGAATGCATACCGATCGACCAGTTTTAAACTTATGCTGGTATTTTTTGCAAAGTACTTGTTTTTTTAAGTATTTTTTGCATACATTCTGAATATTTTTTCTAAGATTTCCACGATAAGCTCGACTAACTAAATTGGTTGATAATCATTTACAATTAATAAATACGGTAATATATTATGACAGAGATACTTTTTGATATAAGTACGTATGCAAGCCAAAAGGAATGGTTGACGCAGACTGGTGTAAATTTCGTAGAGTGTTAAAAGTAAAAGGTCGTAATGATCGGAATTTCTTATCCAAGTCATAAAATCTCTGTATTATAGTAATATCGGGCGACAAATACGGCCGCCCGACACGTTTCAACGGATTCCTTATTCGTTCCATGGCTTTTAGTGCATTGGAAGATATATCTTTTCTTCTAAATTTCTTTTACAGGGTCTCCAAAGTGAAGTTCCACCAAAGTTTCTTCTTAGATGATGCAATGGGAGCTAGCTGAGTATGCCCACTGGCCACTAATGATCATTCCACGTTAAAACTCAACGATCATGTCTTTCAACGACCAAGTGGTTTAAAATTTTGCTCGTCCCCGTGATAAGCATAAATCGGAAATAATTGTGTAAATTATGAGCGGATAACATGCTATATACTTTGGTGGAATTGTTGAATGCAGCGCGTGATTCGTTTCCGCTCAGCGGCGGGAGATAGCGTGGCTGCGAAGATAGATAGTTGATTATGAAAGGCATGTAAGGGTATTTTATGCATTATTCGTTTAGAACACGCAAGGATTTGATTATTCGCTGAGATTTTGTCGAGACCAAAAAGGGAATCCAATAAAATGGCATTAACACACGCTTGAAATAGGCTTCACTAGCTGTTTATATGGCTAGAACTTGTCAATGCCAATTAATCGAGAAAATTTTGCTTAAAATATCTTTGGATTTTAAAAAAAAAATTCAAATCACTTGTAAAATTAGTGAGTGATGAAATCCAAAGTGTTTCTTATTTTCTACTATTTAGAACCCTAAATATATAATAAATCTTCAAAAACTGCTATATTTTACAAAGTGGATTCAGTATCGTGCGTCACATTCCTGGTGATGGTGGCGAGATGCCTTATTGTAAATTCGTACCAATATAGCAATCAGGTCATTAGAGCTTCGTTTATGATGATATGATATGATAAGTCGCCAGTTGCTTTGATACTTCATTTTTGCTTTGTTGCTTTGAAGATATTCTTGTAGTTGTTTCTTTGGTGTATGGAAAAATGCAAATAAAATATCATACAAAAGTGCAGAAACCGAAATGTATTTTTTTTTTAAATTGGCTAACATATTTATTTTTCCTCTCGTTAAACACAAATAAAATAAATTCATAAGCATTGTACCAAATTTCTAAGGTGAAACATTAAAAATAAAAATATGTCAATTCATTTCATAATACGAAGAACGTAAACAAAATTACCTCACACAGCCGGTTGACATAAACGAAATTGTCTCACAACCGCTTCATAAAATAACAAAATTACCTCACACAGCTGGTCGAAATCTTGATCAGTAATGACTTCATCCTTATCGTGGTCGAGAAGTTCGGAGAAGAAGAGAGTCATTTTTTCAATTTGGACGGGAGCCAGCGATACCTCAGGTTCTTCGTCTTCTATGTCTAGGCACTCGAGGTCTTCGCTGAAGCGATTCACCCACGTCGCTGAGTATTTTGAAACACACATCAAAATTGTTACATTATGTTGGTATGTTCTGTCGTTTTAATTTTAAAAAGAGAAGAGCTCTGTTTGTTATTAGGGTTTACCAAAGGACAGCTTAACAGTTGACTCGAAACCTTCATCATAGTATAATTCGAATTAACTTTTAAAACCGTTAGGCAAAAAAATTCAATCATGTATTTTGCTAATTATTATATATTTATACTGCCTCTCTTAATAATATAAAATAATCAATCCTTTTTTGCGAAATCAGACCCATAGAAGTATTTTGTGTGAAAAGGTTTGTACGCACACACGCACGCACACAGACGCACACGAACACGTTCACGTATACATACACACACACTCACACACAAAAACATATATGTAATTTCCACCTTGAATTTGGTATCTGAGAATTATGATCGGCGATGCTCATGTGGAAATTGAAAACTTGAAAGTTCCACAATAAATGTTTCTGCAAAATTTATCCAGTGCCTGCAATTTTTATTGAAAATTGAACCAGGCTTAAACCCGATAGATTCAACTTCTGACGCTCGGCATATAGATGCTGATTTAATAGTGATAGGCGTCACTCCTCGATTGGGCTCTGCGGTTGCCTCGTCATACAATATTCACTGGCCTTCTATTCTCGACCTCTTAATATCCTTCTATTGAAGAGACACTCTTCAACAGAAGGATATTCAGATATTCGCCTTAATATTCAGATATTTCGCTCACGTGTATAAAGTACAGTTCCAGTACTATGTACAAAACTAAAGTTATCTTGAATCTTCCATTTCTGAAACAAAACTGTGTGACTTGAAACTCTCCAAATATAACACTTATTTCAGATAGCCACTAATGAAACAAACTAAATATATTAATGGATAGTTTTGGTGAGTTATATCAAGTGAATATTTTTTTCTAATTACTAAATAAATTAATATACATACTTTAAAATTATTATTTAAAAGGAAATAGGTCATTGGGAGCCCTTGACTATGGATAGGAACTAGCATAGGATAAGAAATTTAACTTAAAAATTAAATTTAAATCATTGAAATAAAGAATCTGTGATTATGACATGCTGAAATAAAAAAAAAGAATATATATATATATATATGTATATATATATATATATATATGTGTGTGTATATATATATATATATATATATATATATATATATATATAAATATGATTTTTGCAGATCATGAAAGATCTATAGATCAACAGGAAAATACGGAACGAAGTAAAAATGGGCTTTAATGAAATATTTGTCTCGGGTAAAAAAATGCGAAAACTGCGAGTCTTTCTTTAAAATTATAAGGAGATTACTAATGAACGAAATTATACTAATGTAGGGAGTGAGTTAAAGAAACCGTGTCGACTTTTTAATGTACATATTTGCGACCGAAATAGAGCTTCTTTAGATTACCGTATTCATTTAGTTCATTTATCCAGAGATTTAGAGTAATTTTGGGATCAAACGAAGTAAGACTAAAACTATTAAGAGAATTTTGATATCAAGCTATTGAAAATTTTGATTTAGCTTAACTGTCTATCAAAATATATTTCTCCAAGAAATATTATTTTTCTTAGGTATATTTATATTCATTAAATATGTAAAGAGACAATATTTTATGTATAAACTTCCTCTAAAACGCCTCTTCTACAGGCGTAAATTTGGAATGACGACATTGTTTTCGATATTTTCGTTAAAAGTAATAATGTTCTGAATCTATTACAGCTATAGCAAAAAATAATAAATGTACTTTTATTATATAGATGTAGGATTTCAGAGTTGGAATCATGTAACTTTAAGCCCAATTGTTTTTTTTTAGTTTCGAAAGTAAACAAAATTGTACGTGCTACTCGTATTTGCCAAGGGGCGTTGTAGATAGTTATCAGTATTTATCACATTAATTGACTAATAGAAGCAAATTATTTTTTCATTCAATGTAATTTACTAAAACAAGCAAAAAAGATAAGGCACATTATATTTTCATAAAAATATACAAAAATATTAATTATTAACAAAATAATGTGTCTAAAATACAACATTGAAGAATCAAAAACTTCTCTTTCCACTGGATAAAATGTCTTAATTTTTCAGTTACGAAGCATTCCGAATGTTGGAGAAAAATAATATCTTGGACAAATTTTTACTCATTTTTTCAAACTTGAGAATTTACCAATATAATTAGGTCATTAGTTATTTCTATGGTATCGACGTTTTTGTATTAAATTATATCGATATTTTCAGGCTATTTGAATATGTGCAGGATGGAAAAATTTTGTAACAACATTTACTTTTTTGTTTTTTCAGATTTTTTGTAACTGCACTGAAGCAGGATACCGGTTTCAAAATTATTTGGTATTTTATATCATTTCTTGAGTCACAGGTTGTTAATGTTGTGAAAATCTATTTATCTTAATCAATGGAATTTTTATTTATTAAAAGTACATCTTTTTCGAAATATATCTTTTAGTTTCTACTTTTTGTCTTTGTACATGTCATTTTTACATTTTACTTTCCTTTAAACATTTTGGTCAACAATTTTAATTTTTTTTCACTTCTCGCTTCTTTATTATCATTACTTTGCAGGTATAATGTACGGAAGGCAAGTTTTACTCATTGTTTTGGCAAAGGAAGTGTTTATTGATTGATGCCTTTTGTATCATTGCTAGCTGCATGATTATTTTGTTACGCTTAATTTTTCTACTGCTAAAGTTAATTGTTCTTCTGATAAACTACGAATGAAAAAATTATTTTGTTATATTTTTAAGTTGTGTTTTCAATTCTATGACAAGCTGGCATGTTTCACAAGGTGGCTCCCTAATTATTCAAAATCTGAATAGATTTTTAATGGTCAATCGTTGGGCTGAGTCATCATTATTCTTAAAGTCTTTAGTTTCTAGACTTCCTTTCATCTTCGATGTCGTATTAATAATTTGAAGTAAAAACAACGGTTGAGTCAATTTTATATCATTTTTTCTGATGAATTGTTTATATTTGATGCTAGTGTACATTGGATATAGTCATTAATTTAAGACGCTACAAGAAATATTTTTTAAAAGCGTATTGTAAGACTGGTGGTAGTCAGCGTCCAATTTACGCACGTTTATAAAGACAGTTTTATCCTTGCTTTGTCATCAGAATATAAAATAAAGAAAAAACTGTCTTCATAAATGCATAGATTTTTATTTCTAATCTATTAAGAAATGTTTATAAGAAATCGAACTAAAAATATACACTTTTAAAAATAACTTTAAAAATGTTTGGGAAAAATTAAAAATATTAGTCCCTTTTTAAAATGCCGTCCTTGTCAAATTGAATTAAAAACAAACTGTTAATTAGCACTGAAATTTGTTCTAAGTTTTTGTACGACCGGAAATATTCTTAGCCCTTGTTGAAAGGAGACCTTGTCAGTTACCCAAGTGTTATAAGAACCTTATTAATATGTCTTACGAGAATAAAAATGATGCCCTAAAATAGAGAAATCCATCGATGTAGCACTTACAAACTATTATGAAAAATAATCCAATGTTTAATAAAAAAAATATAAGATTCATACTCGTTTCTTTGGTTGACGATTTAAATAAAAGTCTTTAGGTGCTTATTATCTTCTATTTTTCAATGTAGAGTGTCATTTTTATCGTAACATTCAGGTCTAACATCATAAAGAGCTTCGCCTGTGTTTTTCCTTACTTGTTAAATGTTAGGCTGTCATATTATAATAAAATTATTTTTATAAATTTATTAGCATTTACAAACGTCTATATGTACTTTCATAATCTCTAAACTGCAAAACGTATTTTATATGGATCTAGCGCAAAGGGAATAAGAGTATGAAAATGTTGAAATATTAATGCCGGACAACAAACGGTGCCAGATTCAGGTAGCTGTCCTATAGTCGACCTTATGGCTGCATACAGAGTTATACGGTACAGCGATATAATAACTTTTACGATCGTAACAGCTCTCAACGGCCGCATTAAACCTAGATACTACTTGTACGTTGTAGGTTACAGGGCAGGCATTATCCGTAGCAATAAAAATGAATTATTTTCTTATGAATTAATTTTACGCTGTCAATTCGGATAAGTAACATTGTAACAGTTTTTAGAGGCCTTTGAAATAAACTCCCAAATAACTATAAATCAAAGGTCTAAGATGTTTAGATAATTGTTTTGTTAAATTACATATACATGAACTTCTGACGGCACTCGTTATCTTAACTTTCTTCTACAGTAGTATTTTTTACAGCTCAATGTTTATATCTAAAACCTAGTAAACGGACGAGATAATCAAATTATGCGAAGTTGTGGCAAAAGTGTGAGCAAGTAAGTGTTTTTACATATATATTTTTCTTTTGAGACGATTCGGTTCAATATTCACATAGACAGTCAGACTAGTGACCACATCAAAAAATTGTATAACAATTTTATAAAGTTCTCAATATCAATTACGACAAGAGAATTGTGGGATTTATTACAAGAAGAAGATAAATGTCTTCGAACAATGGGTTTTAAGAAGAACTCCTTATGGTGCTTCAAATAGTATTTTTTAGTGAAATGCAGATAAAAGACCCTAAAGAACTCGGGGCATTTCTGAGAATTGATGTACAACGTTTTAATGTATTATTGGAGAACATAGTACTACATTAAAAAATACATACTGTTACGAAAGAAGCAATACTTGCTAAGACTAAACTGGAAGAGTCTTTAACCTGTTTTGAAACAGGGCTCAGCTACCGAAATTTCCAAGCTTTTTATCGAATATCTCGGGCTGCGATATCACTATTTATACCAGAAATAATGGATGCAATATTTAGATGGTTGGACTAAATATTTAAAAAAGATTTTGCGAAGAATCGTTTTAATCAAAAATATCAAATTCAAGGTGTTAGAAAAGACTATAGAATAAACATTTCAGCAACAGCAAAATTTTCTGACTTCATGCATTGCTGTTAAAAATTATAGTAATATCTATTTTTTTAATATCACTTGTGCCTCAAGGGTACACTATTAATAGGCGATAATGTGTAGACCATTTGCTACAAAAATGATCTAAGAAATAAAAATTGATGCATTCCTTTGTTAGAATCGGATGGCGTATAGTTAGGAGATGCAGGGGATAGAGTCGCATTTGAGATAATGTAAATCATTTGAAATAAAGATGATCGGGGACGTACAGACAGATGCGTTTGATTGCTATATTCAAATGTATCAGGGCCAATGTGGGTAGATGATTTGAATAATAGGGAAGACGGCATGGTTAATATAAACGAATACAGAAGAATAGTTGGTAGTTCTCACTATAATTTGTTATGCTAAATTCGGATAAAATTCTTAGAATTCTCCACTTTTTTGAAAAGTATTCTTTACCGACAAAGCTTCGAGTTGCATAGTAACACTCTTCCTTAACATGTGAAATGAGGCGTTTCTTCCTCAGAATAAACTTTTTCGAGTCAAGACTATTTCTCCACTCATACTAGGGTTTGTAGTAGAACTAGTAGTAGCGGCTTATCCTTGGTTTACCACTTGGATATCAAGTGGTCACGAGGAAATAGAAGAGTCATATTCTTGAGCATGAGTATCTTGTGAAACTGCTTAGTTCTATAAAATAACGGTAAAATATTGTTTCAGTAGCAGAGAATACTGAAGAATGGCAAGAAATAAAAATAGGTGAAATTTTTCCGGACACCATAGTTCTATAGATGGCAAACACTTATCGATTGAAGGACCTTCTAATTGTGGAGGTATGTTTTCTTTAACTTGAAGGGCTTAAATAGTGTAGTCAGGAGCAACTCTCGATCAGAATACTATTTCCTTTATGTAAATGTTAGAGCAAATGGAAGAAATTCATATGGGGACATGTTCCTACAAAACCGTATAGTCAAGCAAATTTTACAATTAAATAAAACATGTTCAATTACGTGCTATCCAGAACACAGAATCATTGAAAATTTGTTTGGTATTTTTTAAGTAGATTTAGAATTTTTCAAAGACGGATATCAACTGCTTTGAATACTACCGACAAAATCATCCGAACTTCGTGTGTTATTTATAATTGGTTACATCTGGCAAGTTCCAGTACATATTTTCGAAGGGATTGTGTAGATAAAGAAGACATCAATATAAAAAGAGGCGATTAGTGAGGGGTCTGGAGATGAGGAATCATAGGGAATTTCGCGATAAAGGCTTTGTGTAGCGCAAGTGTTGTTAATAATAAAACAGAATGATTTCATACATTTTTCTAATACACAAAAATAAAATAATCTACTTATTTATACACACACGCACATGTACGAACACACACACACATACATAGCCCTACATACGCATACATATGTAAACATATATTATATATAAAGCTTATAATTAATTTTATTTTCTTTAGGTTTTAATGTGAACTATTAGAAATTATTTACTTTAATAGTCGAATATTATTAAGATAACTGTAAGATGGAGAGAATTGAAATTTCAAACGATTATATCTTCTTTTCTACTAGGTTATTTACAATGAAATATTTGCAATATCTACGTGCCATCTCAGGTCCTACAAAGTTTGCCAGTAAAAGCCCCATTAAAATTTCTTCAGTGGTTCTTGCGTGACGCGCGAATAAATAAGTATGCAAACAGAAAAAAATTCCAAAAATAATATTTTCGTGATGTATTATTTTTATTATATGTATAGATACGTTTTGCATTTTCCTTTCAAATGTGAATGTCCCATTCAAAAACACCCAAAGATGTTCAGATACAATATGGTTATATAATCGATACATTTGAGTTATGTACTCTTAAAAGATATATTATTATTTTAAACTTGAGGAATATGTCCTTGGTACATGTTTACGGAATTTCTGAGTCGGGTGTTGATGTTGAGTAGAAGAGGTAGGAACGAAATACGGCTGATCAGTTTTTTTCTCCGTGTAGATACGGAACTGATAATGTACTGATAAATTGAATCTCTAAAATCTGCTTTAAAATAAGTAAACTTCGACATCTCTGGCAGCGGACTTACATTGTAATAATAGTTAGCTAAAAAAATGTTGTACCTTAAAATAGTAACAGAGATAATAAAACACTTCACAACATTCAGAAGCTTTGATTAGAGGCGCACCATTTGGCTGTCGCAGATAAGTTTTTTTTTTATAAATTTAGACACTTTTTAAGTTCACTGACAGACAAGAAAACCGTGTTAATTGAGAGTCAGATAATTAAAAAAATGGTAATGAAAGGTATTGTGTAAACGGATTCAAATAATTTAGCGAAGGCAGATATAATACTGGTAGGTCTTAGATAGGTCTTTGTCATCAAGTTGTGGATTTCAATAATGTCAGGCACATTTATATGTATATACACAGGAATGCGAAACTAAAGTCGGTGCTACAGTTTTTTACACATACTTGGAGAATCCCATCAGGGCTAGCACCTGGTGCGATCAAGTTTTTTTCATTTTTATATTAATAGAATTCCTACTATCCCCAGTTTTTATTTGCAATAAAGGAAATATTTGAGACATACTGAAAGGGAAGACAGAGTCGAAGTAATCGGAAAACGTTTCACAAAGGTCTTTAAAATTTTAAGATATTGAGCCATCGTGTTTCGTGTTCACTGGGATTGTGTTATTTAATTTATTCATGAACAGATGCTATACATTTTAAAATTTTCCTAATTATTTCTTATACGGTTTGTGACGCTTAAGTTTTTTCTTCAAAAAGCGTATCAAGATCAGACTAAACTAAAGGAGATAGTTAATTGAGCTTATGATTTGTATGGTTATATATTTCTTGATTATTTCAATTAATTTATCATATCCAAGGCGTTTGCGATAAACAGGAAGTTCAAAGGAAAATAAACAAAAATAATCCTCGGAAAAGACCCGGGTACTTTAAATGTAACAAATTCGATCAAATAAGAACAGAATGCTGACCCAAGTGAAAAAAAAGAAGAATTTAAACTAACGAGAATTTAAGTTACCCTACTGCTTTCTAAGCCTAAACCAAGATTCAACGACACAGACACAATTGTAGAAAATACTAACTGTGTGTAATTATCCACGAAGGATAAAGGGCTTCCATGTGTAACATGTACAAAAGGTAAACTAAGGCAATTGCCTCGTAAATATAATGGTTGAAATACCATAAAAGTGCTGGACTTAGTGCACTTAGGTATCTGCGGTCGAATGAAAATTACATCACTCGGTGGAGGGAGATACTTTCCGGAATTTGTAGATGACTGTTAAAAAAAGGTTTTTACTTAATTCCCGTCAAAGAAAATCGGAAGCGTTGGAAAAATGCCAAGAATTCAAAAACCAAGTTGAGAGCAATTGGAATCGCAGCATTAAATGTCTCGGTACAGCAACAAGTTCAAATACATAAATAAAGAATTCTCCGGACAAAACAAAATAAAGAAGCGGAATGAATGAACTGAACACTGGTTGAAAAGTCAGTGTTTATTGTTGAATTTAATCTCCCAAAGAAGTATTGGGACTAAGCAATGAATACCGCCATGTTATTAATAGAACTCTAACGAAAACACTGGAATATAGAACTCCAAAAGAGGTGTGGCCAGGGAAGTAACAATTTATTTGCATGTGTTGCAATGATTCATCTCTCAAATGAAAAGGTGAAGAAATGGGATCTCAAAGCAATGAAGGTAATCTTTATCGGATATTGTGGAAACATAAACGGGTGCAGATTTATAATACTCAACTCAAGATAATAAGGAAAATGGACCCAGTATTTCTGAAACCCACCGTTGAAAGAAATCAAGTTCTGATGAATCTTTCAAAGGCAAAGTGCGAGTCAGGTCCATCTTACGCTTCTAGAAGCTTCCGAAATACATTAGAGTCGACAGACGCATCTATAGATTGCGAATCTGGTGAGGAAGACACACCTTTGAACGATTCCTAAACATGTCAGAGCTCATATTTGCCAGATGTAGAATGAAGAATCCTACACATTTCAACATGACGATGAGAGCAAGAAACAAAACGACAAGATTCAACACAATCACAGGAAATAGTTACTATGTATCCCCTTATGTAAGTTTTAATCAAAAGGCTGTGAGTTTAATATTGATAATATAGTGCTATAAATGTGATAAAAATAGTGAGTTTCATAAAACATCCACACTTATAGACTTTAAATATAGATTTAAAAAAGGCTTACTTAGAACTTAATTTGAATTCATAAAATATTCGAATATCAAAGTTAAACACATTAGATTATTGAATATATTTGGCTTTAACACTTGAATATATTTAAGCGGTCTCACTAAATGTAGTAATTGTTAGATAAATAGTAACAATTTATTAGTATTTAATTTTATATAGTGGTTAAGTCTTCCATTAATTGCATTGTTGTAATTTGTTTGGTCTAATAAATTACTTATCCTGTTCATGGTTATTATTGTCTATTATTAGAGTTGAGAACACTGTTTTCCAATGACTTGTTCATGTTGGCTTTTGCAGAAAGCAACTGGCGTTGACGTAAAAGTATATCCTTGGTCGATCTTGGTTGCCGAGTCTAATGTTTTTATAGCTTGGCCATATCCAAGATGTAAGACACACTTGACTGAAAGAAAAAAACTGCTCTTTTATAAACCTCAAACATTCATGATGATATCGTAGGTTTCTGTGCAATGATGATATTGTATGGTGCAGTCAGAAGACTTAATTTTATTTTGGCATTAGGCTCTACACTCCGTCGTTCTATAAATGAAATAAAAATTAGTAAGATGTTATTAAATAGGATGATTCTAGATGGCGACTGTGATGATGCTTCATTTCAAGCGAATTCTGCAAAAATCTCACTGGCAACACGGTGGGAAGATCGTGCGCCTTATAAGCTGCATTAAGAACGTGTTCTGTGGAGCTGCGAAAGATGATAGCGATATTGTGCGGCGTGCGAATATAAATCAACGTCAACAAACGGAGTTTATAAACAAATTTAATTTCCCTTGGCACTGGTTGAAAGACCACCCACTTCTTTATTAATATTAAATCACTATTGCGACTATGATGGCTGATTATAAATGACTTTTAAGGATAATATTATCATGTACTATTTTTGCACTATTTATTTTAATGACACAAAAAGTTATTATGTGTATATTGCGAGTTCAAAATAAACATTTCGAAATTTTTATTATTTTAAATTATGCCGCAGTTATCTCACTCACGTTACGATCAATTTAGTACGCGAATTATGTTTTGGGCTTTTAAATACAGGAACACAAATATTTTAGGGAACACAAAGAGAGTTGTAATTTATATATTTGAACGAATTTGAAGGTTGTCTTACAATTCCTCTTATTATTATTAGTCAATTTTATAAAACAGCTTCAAAACAATTAAAATTGGCTAGCGTGTTCACACTACAATGCGTTGCGAGCGAGTGACGAGTGCTTATAGTTTATTTATGAGTCTAGTCAGTAGAGTGCGAGTCTAGTCAGCAAGTCAGCGCGGGAGGGATCGTAGGGGTATACGCTTAGACTAGTAAAATAATAGAAATGTGTACTGAGCGCTAGAGCGAGCATTCGGCTTAGCACTCGGTACAAACTGAGCATTCAGTCTAGCATACTGTCTCTCCGTTTGCTTTGTTCGTGTAATCAGACAAGTAATATACTTGTGTTATAATATCTTTATATAAGGAAATATGAGCAAAATATAAAGGAAACGCTTTTTCTGCGAAATAAAAAGCATTACATGCATTTGTAAATAGTCCATTGCTATTTACAGAAATGGTAACAAAACCGTAATAATTTCAATCAAGCGCGAATCACGTGAATTAAAAAAAATATTATATTTGTATAACCACCTGCATTTAAAAAAAATCAAAGTTTGTTAACTCAAATTATTAAGAGTTGTAGATTAAACATATGTTTAATAAATAATCTAACTCTGATCATAATAATAGATAATGTCGAGTGTTAATTTTTTTATATCAATAAATAATTAATAGTAATCTATTATCAATTAAACCGTGCCTTTGTTAAAATTCATAGTTACCATTTCTAAATAAAGAAACACTACTTTTCTTATCTAAACGTGACTGCAGTTAAATTAATAGCTAGCGAAGAACAATAATATAAGGAACAATAAAATATGAAACGTTTTTTAAAAATTATTTTTCTATATAGTTTTTGAAAATTATTAAGTACTGATAGTTGGTAGTTTTGTGAGTTCTATGTTGTAAATAACACTATACACTTCTCCAATTGGTCTTTATTACCGAAGATTAACCTGCTAACGAGCAGCTTGGTAGTAATTATATAGTGAAATTTCACTCACTCCAGACGTGAACGCTCCAACCGTGTCCCTTCTCTTCGTGCTCGCCGCTTGAGCCCTCCAT
This sequence comes from Druceiella hillmani, assembly GCA_039881145.1. Classification (NCBI taxonomy): domain Eukaryota; kingdom Metazoa; phylum Arthropoda; class Insecta; order Lepidoptera; family Hepialidae; genus Druceiella; species Druceiella hillmani. The sequence goes on along the minus strand of JAYKKI010000047.1, from coordinate 16,431,157 downwards.
GTCACCGGCGCGACAATCCAGTACTTCGCTCTCAGGTAAAGTGCGCCACCGCTTCAAGAAATCCTTCGTTTTGTCTTTCGTCTTATCACAGGCTTGTTTCCAATTCGTGAAGTATTTTCTTGAAACTTTCGGGCTGGACGAGGTCGTGCTAATTAAGCTAGGTTTTGAGTCCTGTCGGTCGAAGATGTCTCTTGAACTATCTTGGGATTTTGACAACGATTTATCTCGAACCCTCGGATCGAGTCCATCCTTAGCAGTGGATAGGAGTTTCAAGTCGTGTTCGGGTTTGGCGGGGGAAGTGGAGCGCGGTCGGGTGCCAGGGGAGGTTTGCTTGTCTTTCTCGATTTTATCTTTCATATCCATTGCTTGTTTTGCTGCGGCGTAGCATGGTAATTAAAGCCTGTAAGAAAATAGAGCCAATTTTTTAAATAAATTATATGTGTCTTCTAATATTTTAATATACTGTGGATTAAACTGGTCAGTAAAGAAAAAAATATATATACTGTAGTTTTAGATATATAATACAGAGTTTCATAAAAGAAACGTTGTAATATAAAAGGCTAAAAATAATTGTTTTATATTTTCTTCGTATTTAATTATTTTTTTTGTTAAAAAGTTCTAGTGTATAAATTAATTCGCAGACGTGTATACTCAGGTTAAGATTTCGAAAAGTGTTCTGGCACTCGAGAAGTGTTTTTTGTATTTTATAACTCTAGCGAATAATGTGTCGAATCAAATGAAGCTCCAGCCAACTGCGACGAGGAGATCCTGTGTATTCTCAAATATGTCGTTTATTAAATACTGCTGTGAATATGGATAGAGGTAGGAGAACAAAATATTAGGTTAACATGTCCGCAATAGAATGTAGAAAAAAATGTTGAAATTAATGACCGGAAAAATATTTTTCACCCTCCCACCCTCACTATGTTTTCCTGCTTGTCGATGCCTCTCATATGGTACTCATTTATCGCCGGTGTATTCTCTTCATGACGGAAAGCATGTAAATATTGATATGGAGCAATCGACTTCGTAGATTAAATAAAATTCAATTTCATTGAATTCATTTTGATTGATTGGATTAAATTGGCGATTATGATTTATCCGGTTCAAGTGCAAGGATAATGGGCGTTTCATGGGATATAAAAATTTGCTTGTTTAGAATAAGAGATAAATTCTCTTGATATAATGCTTTACCGGTTTGGCCAAATATCAACTTTCTGGTTTGAATATGATTTGCTATCTTATGTCCATCAATTTTATATTAAAACATATTAAAAGGAGAGCAGCAATTTATAATACACGGGAAAAAATTAATAACAAATATCCAAGTTTTCATGTTCAAAATTATATTTTTCACTTTCATCCTAGTGGTTCTTTGGACATTACGATTCGTGTACTCTAAAATTTAAATTCTGGTTAGCATGATTCGCACGCTCATCCGTTTGCTCGTACGCACGCACACAAGCAGGCCAGCCCGAGCCCGAAACTACCATGAAAATACATAATTTTTTTTCCTTTCGTTATAATATCTGTTGTCGAATGTTCATAGACTGTGCGTATCCTAGGGCGTTTCTACACTTGAACTTTGAAAGCATTGGCGTGGTTTGAACGCGGCAACGGTACGGTAGAAGTTGAAGCAAAAATATACGAAAACATACGGAATGTGTTTGCCTTCGCTTATTTGTAAAAGTTTTTGAGCAAAATGTGCTGTTGTTTCTTCTTTCGACAGTTCAAATCTCTTTTTTTTTGTTAGTCGCAGTATTTGTATGTGTGACCAGAGATGTGATTTTTTAAAGTTTGTATTGATTTCGTCTGCTGGTGTTGACTCGGGGATAACTAGAAGTGTTTGTCGAAAATCTTCTGAGGGTATGTGTAGAGCTCCTCCCTTCACTTCAAAGTTTCCTCGCAAGTTTTGTAATGTTCTGTCCATGGCTTCGAGTAATTTTTTATGTGCCATTGTGCATTCGTTCCAGAAGATAATTTTAGCTTGTGTCAGAAGTTCACCCCGTCCAGATGCTCTTGAGGTTTTACACACTGGGAATTGTTCTTCGGCTATATTTAACGGTAGTTGTAGGGCGGAATGGGCAGTTCGTCCTCCTTCCATAAGTGTGGCGGTAAAGCCGGATGATGCCAGTGCAATGCGATGTGTTGTTTAGCATGTATTTCTACCAGCAATAGATTTATTAGAAACGTTTTCCCGGTGCCTCCTGGTGCTTCCAAGTAAATAATTCCGCCAGTGAAGTTGTTGATCCGGTCCATGATAACGTTGTAATTTGTTTTTGATTGTCATTAAGGAGTGGTTTGTTGCAAGCAATGTATTGAAGCAGTTAGTTGATGTTGCAGTTCTTTCCTGGCTTTTTTGGTATTGTCTTAGTTTAGCACACTAAAAGCATCTTGTGTGTGTCGCTGGCTTCACAAGTTGTACAAAGGTCGGGTTTTTTTATTGCTAAGCGTTTATCTTTTAAGTGATTAAATGTTTCATTGAAGATATCGCGTTGAATTCGATGGCCAGTTCTGGATGAGCTTGTCGGATTTGGTATAGTATGTCATCACTCATACTCTCTTTGACGAAGTCTTATAGCAGTTTTGAATTCGATGGTTTACATGTTGTTAGTATTATGGCGAATGAGTTTCTGATTTGTTCAGTTGAGTTTGTGAGTGAGGCTTCTTGTATTGTCAACAGTCTTGAGATGTGTGAAACTTGTTGGGCCCAGTATTTCGTGTAGCAACATCTGGGGATAGAAATATTGTTCAGATGTACCTTGTATACTTGGCCTAGTACGTAAGTTTTCATAATTCCTGGATGACTCTCTACTGCAATTCCTCGTATTCGTGTTGAAAGATTTTTCTTGTTGGGTTCTATCTAATAGGTAGGGACGTCGACATGTAGTAATGTTTTCGCGAATGGATCCTTTTGGCGCAGTGTTCTTAAGTGGCCGCTTGCAATTTTTCTGGCGGTGTCTTTTGTTAAGTAACCTTTCTCCAAATGTACTGTTAGAAGTTGCACAGTTGTTTCGTGTTCCTATGTGGGAAAACCGAAAATCCGCCACGCTGCTTCGTTACTGTTGATGTATCTTTCTATTTGTTACGTGAGGATCTCGTGGTTTCTCTTTTATTTGTCGCTGTCTTTGGCTGCCATATTACTGCCTTTGTTTACATATTTACAAATATATTTAATGGATTTCACTGCATTGCAGTATTCTACGTTTATGTGTACTTGGAATATTTTGGAAAGCAGTGGGTTATATGGTACTCATTGATTATTTATTTCCAGTTCGTCTCTACCTCGTATTCGTATTTTTGCTGTGAAACTACCTTTTTTGGGTGATTGTCTTCTGTATTTAGAATAGCCATAATCTCCGGTTTGTGTCATCCAAGTATGGTTTTGGGCATTTTTTTGTACATTTTCCATCAGTCATACATGGCGAATCGGGGTTTAATGTCCCGCGTGGTCATGGTTTTCACAACTATGTCGTACAGCTCCGGAACGTTTTGTGGGTTGGGAAATTCAGCTTGTTTTGTCGATATTTGTGGGATGAATTCTGTTGCGTAGCCATATGAGATTGTCTAGAGAGATCCAGCATCTAGCGGTTCCAAAGATATGGTGTTTTGTGATGCAATGTAGAAATTCTTACGCAAGTGTTCCCCGTTGAAGGTAGTCAAATTTTTTCATTTATGCAACAGATTTCTGGTGTTTCTCTACTGAATTTTTCCGTGTTGCAAAATTGGCAGATGTTATCCATTTTTCTCAATACGACGTCTTTGTGTTTGTTATATTCTTTCGTCGGGTCATGGTAGAATGCTTCATTCGTTAGGTTGTACTGTTGTCCTCGACCTCGCTTCTCGTAGGGTGATATTTTCATGTGTAACTTGCTTTGCAAACGCAACGTCTTTATTATGAGATTGTGTCGCAATTCTTGATTTTTTAAATTGTTCATTTCGTTATTCGTCGCTTTCTCTCCTTCTCGCGCTGCTAATTCTCGTTCGTTGGGAACGTAAACGTACATCGCGCTCTTCGACTGTTTGGTTTTTTTGCGTTTCTTTTTGTTTTCTCCGTTTTGCTTCAGAATTGGCGAGATCTCTTCCTCGATATAACAACTTTTTATTGAGAAATACACTAAGGACACTTTAAACACTTTTCATACTTTATTTTCGATTTATATTCAGGTACTGTATCACTTTGATTACTCACACCTCACTGTTTGTTTTTATTCACTCACCGCACATCACTGATAAGAAACCGATGTTCGAACTCACGACGGATCTTGCTTTATATACCCCTACCAATGGGTAACCCCATTCATATAAAATGGCTTCGAATGGTCTACAATGTTTCAGAACATTCCACAACATTCTGGAATGTTCCATAATGATCTGGACGTTACGGGATGTTCCCGAACGTTTCAGACGATTTCCAAACATTCCACAATATTCCAGAATGTTCTGGGATATTCTGGAGTGTTGTGGAATGCTTTCGAATACTCTCGAATGTTCTGGACTGTTCTAGAAATTGCTAGAGGGCGAAATTTTCAGCCCTTAAGCACAACCTTCATGTAAAAACGGGAACCTTCTTCACGGATAGCGGATAGAGGGCTACCACACGATATAACTCCCTTGATCGTACCGGGACTCGTTTCTGAGTTTTACGGATATTGTACACTTAATTGTATAATATATATTGATCAAAAACATATTTTTAATAGATTGTTAAGAAATGTCTCTGTGATAAATTATTTCATAATAATAAAATAAAAAATAAAATTAATATTTTATTATTAACTATATGAATATTCGTCTTTTCGTTTTCAATCCGTGGAATTAAAAATATTTCAATACATAATATAAAAAAATTGGATTTGTCACATCTGCCAGGAGTCTCATGACGACTCACAATTTTTAGTACGATTTATAGAGACTTATTATAAAATATTTGGTTAAAAATTAACAATTTTGGTCTGATTTTGATGCCAGTCTATAACATGATTTTGATGCCAGTCTAAAATTTTATAATTAAATATTTTAAAGTTTTTCTTAAAATTTGGCAGCACTAAAAACAATATGGTGTTAAATTAAAACTAAGATGGTTCTAAAAATATACGATTCAGTCTTCATAGTTGATGCGATTTTGTGCCGCGTAAATAATTATATTTGCTACGTCCTCCTCACTTGTAGAGGAGTCCCGGATTTTAGTGCCGTGATTTACAGGAATAATTAATTTAAAATTATATTAATCGATTGCGTCACCATAAGATATCACGTGAAATGTAATGGTGATTTTAGTGTGCATAATCTTGCGCATATGAGATCTTTACAACTATTTGCTAATCGAAACAAAGTATGGTCCACCTCATTTTCATCAAGTAAAGTAAGAATTTTAATTTGAAATAGCTTTTATGCTGAGAAAAATATTAAAAAATATTAGGTAAAAAATGATAATTTCAAGAAAAATGTCATCTTTGGGGTATTAACATTTTTAAATAATGATTTCTATCACTTTCTTCAGTCTGTTAATAATGCTGAACCCGTGGTAATATTGTTTTAACGTCGGATATATCCTCCACTGTCGCGCATACATTTTTGTACTCTTTATGATACATGTTCCATTAAATGTATTATATTTTCTTCCGGGATTTATTCCCCGAACAAATTCAGACAATTAATGAGATATTGTTCAGGATAGGTTATGGATAACGTTCTTTAGCGTAGTAATTTTCACACGAGTGGCATGAATGACTCTCCTCACATGGACGGAAGGAAATTGTGTTGCATGTCATCTGACCATAAATATTGAGAAATTACGCGATATGAGGCCGGAAACTATAACCTACATAACTGGTTGCGGCTACAGGTTTGTTCATTAGGCTGTTCCTATCCATAATTTAGTGTTAGGACCACTGAATGAGTTAGTATTGTGGAAACGTCGGTCATAGTCTGCTCAAGGCAATGTCTTAATCTGATTTTTATTTACCAATTTTTTACTCGTTGAGAGCTATGTTTTGTGGTTATTATAACGACTCTTTGTAACGATGGCTCTTTGTAATACCGACTCATTTTAGATGGTACGATACTATTAGATGGTACCTAGCCTCTAAGCTACGGACCTTTGTCTTCTAGTAAAATAACCCTTGTTGTCATAATTTTTTGTATAGCTACGCTGACGAAAACCAGACATTTTGTCAAGAATTGACATAGCAAAGTATAGTAAAAAAAGAGTGAAGTACGTCCAGGACAATATTTATATTACATTTGTTAATGTTTATATCTATATGTGTCTAGCATTAGGTTAGTTAATAAAAAAAGTATAATACATAGACAACCACAAAATATTTTTACCGAACATTGAAAAAGTTATCCGGGATTTACAAACAATTTTAAGTAGATTCTCTTTTATTTTGAGTGGTAATTATTGAGGTCTTTGAATTTTGGTCATTGGAAGTCCTAAAGAGGATTACAAAAACTTGTCAGAATAGGCGAGTAATATGTTATGAATGTGATACATCAATGGAGTGTAAACTATTCCCATAATATATATATATATATATATATATATATATATATATATATATATGTATATATATATATATATATATATATATATGTATGTATATATACATACATATACATGTGTTTCTTCTACCTTATCCCTTTTTACCATCAATTTGCTTACGTAAAGACTCCATACATGTATAAGGCATGCAGTCTCTACGGGCTGATTTTATTTAAAATGAATATTTGCGAATGTTTAGAAAACATTTTAATGTTTGTTTTGTAGACGTGAATTCTGAAACGAAACAAGATTTTAAACAGAAAAAGAACATGTTCCTAACGTCTATGCGACACGATATCAATATTTTTTTTATTACATTACATAGGTATTATCCTACTGATATATTATTTTCGAATAGTTAGTTCCCAAAAGAACCTAACACAACACGATTGTATTAAAATAAACACATATCATAAATTTGGTTCTTGTATTTTTTTTAGACTCTAGATTAAACTTTCGTATTTTTGTAATTAAAAGGGAAAAGATACAGAAATATAGAGGTTGAGTGCAAATCCGAGCAGAAACAAAAAGGCACGAATAGCCACCGCAATTCAGTAGCAGAAGGTGCCTCCTATGAAGACGATTAAAATGGCTAAACTTCTTGCTGGAAAATAGTGCAGGTCGGTATTATAAAAATATTAAGTATCATATATAAAATATTCGTGGTATACTAAAATGTCTGCGTTATAATAAATATTCAGTGCTATAACAAAATATCAGTATTATGTAAGAGAATTTCTGTGTAATAATATTTTTATGTTTTATAATAAAATTCATTATTATAAAAACAAATTACCGGTAAGTCAATAAAATTATTAAAAATTGATCGCAAGGTTTAATCAACAATATATACCGGCAGACAATATAAATAGTCAATTTAGAAATGTTGATGAGCAAGATTTAGTCAACAATATGTACAGGCGAACAATATACAATAGACATATTTAGATGTCCGACGTGGATATGGAACGTTTAATAAAAATAAGTAACGGAAGACTAAATTCAGTTGCCATGTAAACATATCTGACGTCGATCAGGAAAATTTAATTAACAGTATGTACCGGCAGATAATTAACATTAGTAATAATCACATAAACTCAGAACTGAGCCAACGTTGCGTGGTACAGCTAGCATTAACGAGGCATGGCCATGGCAGAGTTTGTGCCTTCCGCTATAAAAGAAGCCACATGGCGAAAATAATTATGAAGTGATAAGTGAATTTAAGCAAACCGTTCTGTGTTTAAATATCGATAATAAAAGTTATATAAGTGTGATAAAAACGATGAGCTTCACAAAAGATGCAAAGGTATAGACATTATATGTAAATTTGTAATGGGAAAATATGAAACACTATAGAGTATAATTATTTATGCACAATCATAATGTGCTTACAAAGTCTTTACCTAAAAATAAATTGGCATCAATGAAAGAAGGAACTGGAATTTTAGAGCAATCGTTAATTGTAATACACCTGCTTATGTCTCGCTAAATGTAGTAATTGATAGAGTAATGTTAACTATCTGTTAATCTAACATATATACTACACAGCTCTTTATCTAAATTTTATTATAAATTTAATTTCAGTTTGAATATATGTTTAAGCTTTACAATTTTACTATAGAAATTTAAATACGAATAAAAAGTTTCGAATCAAATATGAATTCAGATATGTATATTCACATTGCATTCACGTAGATATAAAATAAGAAGTACTGTACAACTCCGTTTTAGTGTAAATCAATACTGGGCATATAAAATGTCAACTCAGGTAAAATCATAAACGTATTCATGTAAGTATAGAGTCAGTGACATTAATATAAATTATAAAATGAAGTGTGGAAAATGTAAAATAGAAAATGTAAAGTGTATAATGGAAAAATGTAAATTGCAAAGCGTATGTGTAAACCTTAAACTTGAGTAAAGTTAGTTGCATACCTTTGTAAATTTGAAATAGAGTCACTGCATAGTTGCATTTTTGTATAGATGCATGGTGTGTGAACTCGCTATCTTATATTGGGAACCTACAACTGTAAAAATTGCCCTAATTGGAGGAGCTCATTAATGCAATGCAATTCTGTTGATAGATGTTCAGCGACGCCAATAACACAGGAATTGTGAAATACTAGTTAAGATAACTTAAACATTGATATAGGTAAACTTATAATAAGCCCACAGTGTAACTAGTACAGAATTGTTTCATCGGTTAGGAAGGGTCTAATTAAGGGGGAGAGTGGAATATTTTAGTCTATGGTAATATCGCCCCTTCCTGTATAATCCGTATAGTGCATGGTTCATGGTACATAACCCACAACTCCATCACCGCACTCACTTTCTCTGTTCGGTTGTCGTGTGACATCAAGGATTTGTCATGTGACATCGGTGTCATCGAGAGTTGCTACCGCAACTTTTGACGACACCGATGATCGTTGTTCGGATTGTTTATCAAGGAATATCTCACCAATCACCAACAAGGTTCCATCAACGCAACAATAATTCAATAGTATTTTATTTACATTTTTCAAAAACACGTTTTGAAATTCATCTTTACGAATCCATGTATATTTATAGTAGGGATATTACATAAATATGTACTGACCTATATAAGAATAATTTTCTGTGGTTGAACTGGCTATTATAGGTATTTAATTACTCTGCCCTCACTTTATCTAAGATATTTGAATTTTTTGTCTTAAAAACTAAATTAAACAAACTTTTGAAGAATTTAATATTATATTTCGATCTTATTGTTTCTAACGAACGTGAATTATATCAGTGTTGTATATATGCGTACACCGAGAACTAAGTATTTCTATAATTTCTCAATTAAGGCAGCGTCTATATTAAATTGCAAGTCATCTAGGATATGCTTGATATTAACATCGTTAAAAGTAACGCAACTAGACACCAAATTCAAAATGTCGAGAGAGTTTGACGGGTCATTTAAAACTTACAAAGAAGGGGAGGACGGCGGTCGGCAGCCAACGAAAATTTCATTTATTCATGAGGATGGAATTTCATTTCGACATTTTCTATTATCGACGAATTCGAATAATTTTAATGCTTCATTCAACTTCTTTAAAAGTATCCTTACATTATTGTTCTTTGTTTGACTCCACGGGCTGACTGTATATTAAAGAGTAATTCCAAAGCGTTCATTTGAAGCTTTTTAAAGAAATCTTTAATTTTGTTTTAAATGTTACCTTATAAAGAGACATTATCCCGAAAAAATAAGGACGCGAGCACAGAAACGGTTTTAAATATATGCCTCGTCAAAGTGATCGGGAATAATTTATGCATCGTACAATAATACTTTAATAAAGCTTTATGTAGAAATATATAAATTACATGTAACTTAAATATCAATTAATAAAAAAACCAGTAAAGATCTTTAAAATGTGCATAAAATATTCAAAATTTGATACCAAGTAATTTTTTTTTAAGAATGTTACAATATGATATACGCTGTCAAGCAATTGGATTTGATCGTAACATTATTTGGTATTGTGAATGTAGATGTATAATATAGTTTTTAAAGTTAGTTTGGTCAACTTGTAAGTAAGCTAATCATCTTACACACGTGGTACATATACAAGACGTTATATTTACAAAGTGAAAAATAAAATGCAATGTTGTATAAATACTCATAGTTTCTACGGATCGCAGTAGTGATAGTTAATAATAATATACATTTAAGTACAAATTATGCTCGTACTTAACATGCTTATTATTGTTATTAATAAATTTTCTTTTATAAAATATTCAAAAATATATATTTGCAAGATTAAAATTGATTTGAATTAAATAAGTAAAAACATGAAAATGGCTGATTTATATTTATTTTCTTGCTTGAATGAATTTTTAATGATAAAAAAGCTTTTGTCTATATCCGATATATTTAATTCTGCGTAAACTATTTACAGAGTATATTTTTGCCTTTATTTAAGACTAACAGTCGCTTACAGCATATTTGTGTTTCCAATGAAAAATATAAATAATGTTTGTAATTATAACTAACCAGAATTATAAATAAGTTAATTCGCCATCTTTTACAACGAGAACTAAAGATGTCATTAATTCGGGAGAAAATTATGTTTGCCCGTAATTAATGAGAGACCATTTGTCTTCTCTGACATGCAAGACTAAGTTGTTTCGGATAATTTAAACTTGGGAAAAATTCACGAAAAATTCGATGATATGTGCTGAGATGCGGCATAATAGACATTAATTACTTTAAAAGAGTTACGTCTTTCAAAGCTGTACTTCGACTTAGTGAATTAACCTCGAGTGTCTGGGTCAATGACACTATATTAAATAGATATCAGCACTCTGAAAGTGGTCGTTAACACTGCTTAAAAATTAAAAATTGTAAATGAAATCTCAATTTGGTTTAAAAGACTCGTCCTTTGCTTTCAATGAGACGCATCTCATCGAACGAAAAAAAAATTGTACACCGCCATTTTATATGTATGATGAGGTACATGAAAGAAAAAACTGTCACAGACGGACGAATAGGACGAAATTTAAAGGATTCTTTGTTTCACTACGTAACCCTTAAAGCTCAGTTTCGATGGGTTTGGATTTATTAGTCCATAGTTGCCAGGTAAGAAAAATATCCTTCAAATTATAAGCCCTGTACGGTTCGTAGAGAGCCGCATGACTAGTAGTGTATATGACATTTTTGTTGCAACTACATACAAGTGAACGTCCCTGTGAACGATCAATATATCTTCGGTGAACGTTCCACTGAGCATTTAACAAAATATGGTATGGTAAAAAATTAATATTAAATTTTAAAATAAAAAATGTTTTAATTGATGTCTTTATAAATACAAAAATGAGTTCTATTAATGTATAGAAATTATGCAAGTGAACTTCGTGGCTACACAAAAATTAATCCCGAATGTTAAAAATTATCTTACACTGGCAAAAGCTAACCACAAGACATGTCTAAGTAAATCTTTCGAATATTGCCAGTTTTGATAAGATCTTTCTTCGAAATATCCCGTGGCTTGGTCTTTATAAAGAGGTACCTTGACAGTGGCATGTTTGAGGAATTGTAAACTTCAATTATGGTCTAAATAATAGCGTATGATGAGGTATTGATCACATAAACTATAAGAACCCTTTTGAAAATACGAAGGGTTCAAATAGTGATATCATTCGAAATAGCTATATCATGATGGTCATATAGTTTTTGGGCTATGCGTAATATAGCGGGGTAAACGAACCTAATCTTGATTTATGAAATGTATTAATAACTATATTTGAAGTGTAAGAAAAGAACTTAAAACTAAAAGAACAAATATAAAAACCAAAAGAATGAAAAATATAAGAAAAGAAAAAATTTCAAAGCTAAAAAAAGAAAAAATAAAGATGAAAAAAATGGAAATTAAAAGCAATAACAGCGCAATAAGGTAACGTTGATACTTATATAAATAATCATTGTCCATAACAATAATTTTAATAATGTTGATATAAGTTTTTGACTGTTATATTAGATGCGTCAGTATGAATTTTGAAAATCGGTGAGAATTTAAAATATAAAAGTTACCCAAAAACTTTATGTATGAACTTATAAAAAAAAGAAGAGATGCACAGGTCCATGTCTACTACAGTGGCCCTTCATATCTCTGAAAGGATTCTTCTGTTCACCTTGCAATTTTGTCGTATTTAATGTCTCATCACAAGATATCATTTCGATTATAATTTAAGGGTAACTATACGCACAAAATTTGTTCAAAATCGAGTTTCTGGGTCTATTCGTGGAATGTTTAATGGTTTTTCATCAAACTTTAATCAATTTTTAATAAAATTTGTACTTGTAGTTTGATCAGTACAGATAAATTAAATATCATATTAAACTTAATATGATATTTAATTTATATTGAAGTCTATAAAACACTAATTGGTTAAACCATGCGTAAAATCCTACAGTCCATCCGTATTACACAGAATACCTACACTTCTCTTCGATTGTACCTTTTTTAGTTGACAAATTACGTGAGATAACTAAATATTTATGAAACCTGAAAATTATTCGTGGCCATATATTAATTGTAAATTTTCCTTTGAAAGTAAAATATTATATTTATTGGTGATGAAAGACCAAACAAAAAAAATTGGATTTTTAAATTATTGAAATGTTAAATATTAAATGGAATCGATTGACTGCTTTAGGCGTTTGGTTGCGTTAATTTGTGAATTAGTACTATATTTCCTTCGAACTTGATTTTGCTAGAGGGTAAAAACATGACGGTACAATTAAACTGTCACTGGCGTGTGACACCGATACAAATTAACGTTCACGAATGGAAGTCGGTGTATTGACGAGACGTTAATCAATAATATCGACCACGGTGTGCCCCGCGTCAGTCCGCTTTCCTCAATTACTGTCGCGCTGTCGGTTCATACACGAGCACAATTTACAGCGTATTGATTATATTGGAACCGCCATTCCGTAAAATTATTATTTAACGAATCAAACGTGACGCATCAGAACGCTGCTTTTGATAAAACAACTGTCGTCGTCTGGAAACAGCTATTATATAAAGCATATTAGAGAACTCTACGCAAGAAGACTTTCCTTTGGTTTTGGTATTTAAATAAATAAGTGAATAGCGAAAATTTTTCCGTTCAATAAGCGGTCGTTTTTTTTAATTGTAAATAATGAAAAAAATAGTTTATTACTACTATTTATTAACAATATTGTTCATCATTCATGGTAATCATATCATGACTAAAATTTTTAGCATTTTTTTCTGTAATGTAGAATCGCATTCGCAGGGACACAATATATTATGCATATTTAAAGTGTTCGTATATTATTTATATTTAAAGTGTTCGTATGTTATGCATATTTAATGTACAGGATGTGAGGTGTTACATAAATCTAATCAATAAACATGCTGCAGTTTATGATTTCAGGCAATGCAAATTTACATACTAACATTTAAAAAAAGTATGCCGAATATACCGTAGTTCCACTGACATTTAAGTTAAACATTACAAGTCAGAGCATCTTTTGAAACATACATATGCGGAGCGAGCCAATTGCTAGATGATTTCAATAACTAATTCTGAGTGCGGTTATATTTGCAGTTAGATATCGATTATCCTGCCACTGGCTGATGAATAGGCACGCATATGAGACAAACCGAGTAGTTAATTTCATAGGGTACGCGACTGTAAGTAATATTATTGCTTTAATCTGGTGGTATAATAAAGAAAATCATGAGAATCAACACAGTATAACATTTTAATGTTGGAATTTATTTACCATTAAGATTCGTACACATAGAATTGCGCAAGTTTTTTGTATGCGTGTGCGCATATTCGTACATTTATTGCGCGCGTGCAGCTTTTTCTCTGTACGGCATCGCGCACTCCCTCTATTTGTACTATTGTACTCTATTTGTACTCACTTGGTGTTCCCGCTCCTCCCTCAGCTTGCTATTGTCAGTAAAGAAAAAAGGACATACTTTCCGTAATAATGAAATGGATCGAGGAGACGAGTTTACATTTAGTTTAAACTTATAACAGATTTCCTATTTTATGAGACCATAAAGATATAATCATAGTCATAAGCAGATATGAATCACAATCACAGACGGCGAACAGAGCGCACGTGGCAGTTCGCGAGCGTGTTTCATGCGTTGCAAGATCCGACCTTGGCCAACGTCCAGCCGCAAAAAGGTGCGTAGTCTGTGCGTTCGTTTCAAACTTCGACTAATGCTTTTTGATTTTAGTCAGAATAGAAGAATAACTTAATAACAGAAAAATAAAAGAAATTTTCATTACAAGATGGTGAGAGTGGTATAATATTCTTAAAGGTAATAAATATTGCCAGTTGCACACACGGTATGACATACGTTCTAAAACCATTTTTGTTCAGTCGCGATGAAGTTTGTAGTTAACAATTTTGATTTTCACCTTTCATTGTCCATCGGCTGCCAGGTTCTTCCCTTCTTCTTCCTCTTACATTGAACAAGTGATTAGTTACGTCGGTTAATTAATTTTCTAAATATTTAAACATTTACCACAGTGTTTTAAGATATCCAAGAGGATATTGAGATATTGGTTATTAGTAAATGTATAAATGTGATTTATAGTAAATGTATTTTTTATAATCAATTTATATTTTAGTAACGAATTTATTTATTTATTATATAAATATTTAGGTATACTCGTATAAATTGAAATATTATCGTACACGGGAAATATGAAATTGGCGTCATTTACGGTAATATTTCATTCGTTGTATTAGGGATTATATTTTGATGAATAATAGAATGGAGCAATAAATAGAATTATTTGTTTAAAATAGTGACTCATAGTGATTTTAGTTAATAGTAATAATAATAACATTTTATTTGCGGATACAATGTGCAAATATATAAAAAACAGTATATATAGTAGTTTCTTAAAAACAAAGAAACAATAGTGAATTCAATTAATACCTTAAATTAAAAAAAAAACAAAATGTTACCCGTAAAAGGATGACTAGTTTGGCTTGTGGAGTTGTGCTATAAGCGTCGCTGGCAGAGCCCGCTGCATAGAGCGACGATTTACCGAAGGATTCGTGCTCGCGCTGACATCGATACTTAGCGAAGACCAATTTATTGCGCGGCCGCTCTCCGGACGACGCTATTAATGAAGTTAAATCAACGTTACTCTTCTTCTGTGCTTTCTGATTCTAATGATCGGTTTCGATATTTCGAACAGCGGACGAAGGTTTAAGGTCGTTCTTGTATACCATTTAGAGTTATTTTTATTTAAAATGTTATACCCAATACTAGACTCTAGCTGTGGTACTTTCGTACCAACGATGTTTCAGGAAAGTAAACGTGAAGATATTTTTCAAATGCTTCCATTTTAATCGTCGTTCTGTTGATTACTATTTATAAAAGCCGGGAGACGAAATCAATTAAAAAAATTGGATGCTGATAAATTATTTCTTAATCTTGAATATATGAAATTAAATCTTATTAGTGGTCCTATACTCAAAAAGAGCTTTAACTTATTTGACTTAAATAAACAGCTCCCCATTCTCCACGATCTTGAATAACAAAAGTAGAATCAAATAAATAATACCGCGGTAATAAATAGTCCCAGTGATAAAAAGATGGAAAGGTTTTTTATCCAATATTAATAACGAACGTTAAATATAGCAACTTAGTTCGTAGGGGGTAAAAAATCACATACTCAACTTTACTTTTGCAACTCTAATAAACGTGCGTTCTTCGCGGTCGTAATTATCAGCGTCTGTGGCAAATCTCGTTGATCTTGGAAATCCTACATATCAGAAATCTATGAAATTCAATAATAAAATCTTTGAGCAGCTTATGTAAAGATCTCGTCATTAAAAACTGGGAAATAAATAATATTATCTGACAAAACAAGGTTTTAAATGTAAAGTAGGTGGAAATTGAATATAGAGTATTTCCGGCAGGTTACACTATAAAAGTAAAAAATTGAAAAAGATTATTTAGAATAATGAAATGAAATGACGAGGTTTTAAAAAGTAGTAAAGTACAAATAATGTTTTCATTACTCATTCATCGTCTATCACCCCAGTACAGCCAGCTATCGGTACAGACAGTGTTTTCATATTTACGGATTTGTCCCATTTGTACGGATTTTGAAAGTCCAATAGGGATGATTCATGATTATGGATTTTTATTGGGATTCATTCTATATATATATAGGTACCTCGTAATAAATTAATATGTTGATTAAGTACAATCATTTTTAATTTCTTGAACATCCTATGTTCGATTTTAATTAAATTCATCTCTAATATACTCACTCCAGTGCAGTAGTGGAGAGAATTTATTTTGCCATCAATCTATTAAAAACGAAGCAGAGAAATAAATTGTGTACTAAAACTATTAAAAGTTTGCTTCATACAAAGTAATTTTAGGTAATGTACCCTGATTTGATCTAAAAATTGATTCAAATATGTTAAAGATGATGAGTAAATATATGTATAAATAATATCCTATTTTGTTTCATTCATCCATTAGTCCACTTCAAATTCACGGGCGCTAAGGTCCACCTTTATACGAAAATCAAACGGAATTTCACTCAGCATTTGTAATACGGATTTTATGCGGATTTTTTGAAAACAAATACGGATTTCCTGCCTTCTCTTCATGGCAACACTTTGTGCAGCTCGAACAGTTGGGCCTATAATCTTAAATGGTCGCTGAAGTTCTTTTGTACATATATCTTGTGATTAGAAGCATTGAATTTGTATGATAGATATACAATGTAAAACAAAAATTTAATTTTTCATAGTTTTTTGTTATTTATCTAGAAAGGGGTCAATAGAGAGGATAGTGGGTGTTATCTCATGTATCGTAAACTATTTATTTTCGATTATCACGTCGAGACTACCAGTTGTGCGCAGTACCTTATAAGCAATTACACGTAGTTTGCCCTGAGCATTTAGTATATATATATATATATATATATATATATATATATATATATATATATATATATATATATATATATATAATATATATATACGTAACAGATTTACGAAAATTTGAACATATTTAAATTGTGCTATTTAAGCGAAATTCACACTTCGTAACAACTCACAGTTCGCACATACAAAGCGAACGTTTCTGGTTGATTTGTTTGTTGTAAAACGTACAAACTTCATTCCTATATTGTATGAAATTACAAAAACTTCTCAAATAAGAAATGATCCATACGAAATCAAAATTGATTACCTCACTTCAAAATGTTACAAACTTGTTTGCTTATCGGCTATATTCAGACTGAAACAATGCCGTAATTATGACATTTGCATATAAGCAACGAATCATTTGCGTTGGTATAACGAGCTCGCTGTCAGGCTATAGTTTTTTTTAAAATGGTTTTATAAATAATTTTAATAGTTATTCAGTTTTTAAATATACGTATTATATTAAGCCAGCGAAACATATTTTGGCAATGAAGTTTTCTTTGTGCATTAAAAATAATATTTTTTTAGTTTATTCTTTGATGTGCATTTTCGTCGTGAAAGTAAACAATGGCGACTATCAAATATTGCTGTTTATCACATGAATAAGGTAGGATTTTCCGATTTTTCTTTTTGTGCAAAAATAGTATAATTGCGAACAGTAGATCGAAGCCAATTTTAAATTTGTACGTTCGTAATAAATCTAGTGTACGGCATTTTCACAGTAATTTTTACAATAATATTGGTGGCTAATCAGAAGTTATATTTTAAATAAAATATTTTGCTGGCCCTGAAACTGAATATAGTAAATCGAGTAAAAGCTGGCTTCGAAACTGAATATAGTAAATGGAGTAAAAGTGGTTTTGATAATCTAGGTAATTTGATAAATTCTGGTAAAAAATATGTTAATTCTGAAAAACATCGATCGCGCACAGTAAAACTACGAAATTTTAGTTCTTCATGTATAGAAATTTCTACCGAGGGACAACTAGCTATTGCGAGTCGGTAACATAATAATATAGAAATACAAATAATTTAAAAAGGTTAATAGATACTATTGTATTTTTAGGTTAGCAAGAATTATCTTTTAATGGTCACAATTAAGGTCATAATTCGGTAAGTTCGTGTAATTACGTCAGAGTTTATTGTTTTTGAGTACCTACTATTGAATTAATGAGACACATTTTTAATCTATTACACCATCAATGCCATTTTCAGGGATATCAGGAGCGGTCGGCGGGCGCATGCGCGCGTTTGTGTATATCTATGTATTTTTTTATATACCCGTCCCTTCACAGTTTGCCCTTCCCAAAAAGCGCTGTGTGCCACTGGAGGCCGCTAAATGGAATTCAATGAAACTTGGTATATTTATAGGATAGGCTATTCAGCAATATTAAAGAGACAATTTTGGCGCATTTACACTTTAAAAATTCGTTTTTCGGTTTTTTATTATATTGAATATATTTGGTGTTAATTTTGTAGAAATTCATTATTCACAATTAAATGAAACTACGTGATGTAGTATTATTTCTACTTTCTTTAATTTATTTAAATCTTTGTTAATATCCCACCTGAATATGTTGTAATACAACGAAACCTAGGTCGTGGTAAAGAAATTAAAGAAAGGTTTTTTATTATTAAATTTCTAATTCAATTTGGTATACATATAGTTTATATTACGAAAATAAATATGGATTATTAAATTTCGTAAAAAAATCACGTTTTCCCGATATTATCTAAATGACTTGACTCTGTTAGTTAATAATATGGGAAATCTTAATCAGCAATTTCACCATGTAGTCACCATTTTCATATGTAGTCACCTAACGAAGTCAAAATGTTATTGACGGAATTTAAAGTTTTCACACAGTACCGACTGTGTGTCTATTTTCTATGAATTCTCTAAATTATTCAGTGTTATTATAATGACATACATAATGATTAAGTATGCATTTTCAATAAAATAATTACTTGTTTCAGGTTATTTTAATATTCATTTATCTAAATTAATATCAACATATAAGACTGTAATGGCTTTGAAATTGTTTGCCTAAAAATTATAGAAATATATTTAGAAATTCAACTTGGAAACAGGGGTTGAATTTTAAAAATAACAAAATACAATAATTTATTCTTAATAAAAGTATAGGTAGTTTATATTAAACCAAAAACATGAATGTTTATTTCTGTTTTAGCCGTGAAATATTAACGAGACTTCAGTACCACTCATTACATAACTATCAATCCCAAAATTATAAAATATTTGCTTCGTTTATCCATGTAAGAGTCGTATCGACCGTTATATGGATAAACCAAGTCTTAGGGACAGATTCTAAAGTTGGCCGAAGTGAGCTTGTGGAAAGTCTGATTATCATTTAGTCTATTTTACGGAGTCTGCTTGGAAGTCAGCTCATCGAATAACCTAATAATTTTGATACCTACTAGAAAACGAAAAATGTTGTCTACAAAGAAGTGCTCAATTAGGAAGTATTACTTCTTTGTCGGTGACATACAAAAATATAGTTTAACTTGAATATAAGTTATTATATGTGATTAATTATAACTCCACGCATAACGTTACGTGTAACAGGTAAGAAAAAATTTACTTCAGAATGTCAGTTCAAAATCCCAAAATCTTTCCTATGACAAAGTAATGAGGCGCAGGAGATTTACATTCACTCTTGTGTACTCCTCGAGATACTTAATTTTTTTTTAAATTCTCTTTCCTGTTACTTTCCATATTACTTATGCATGACAATCTCATTTCAATTTTGTATTATATATATTTTGACTTCTAATACCCCATACGAGCATTATTAACCCTCAGTAGCACATTCTTCAGTGGAAAATGGAAATGCTACTTCATCTCAACATCCGTTCATGTTGTGAATTCTATCAGGTTTGTCAATGACATAATTTTCCGTCAAAATTGTTACAAAGACTACAAAATATTCATCAAGAATGACTCACGATTCATACCATTAGATCAAATGATAATCACAAGATTTTCAAACCGTTAGCTCCAAACCGAGTTTGTCTCTTTCTTTACTTGGTTGAATCTGTGTAGTCAATTTGATTTCTCCTTGAAATCAAGTAAGTCGAAAATTTCTCTACGGCAGAGAAAAATCGATTGATTGAAGTTCCTTGGTGTGTGCTCGAATTCTAAATTTATTTACCCTGTCTAAATATAATAGTTTTCCTACATGTTGCTATTTCAATTGGCCTTTGTCTTTACGTTCCTAGTAGAATAACATAAATTCGACATGCTTCAATCACGACTCTCCACGCAATTGACCCTTTTTAAAGTTATAATTTTGATGGGGTCTTACTTTTTTTTGTTGTGTTTTCTTTTCCTTTTGTTTATCGATATCTTTCCCTCTATTTCTTCAGCATATTGGGATTTAGCAATAGTTGGTCGCTTTACCCATTTACGGTCTTCAACTTTTTTAATACGGCATATTTTTACTTCTATGGCAGGTAAATCCTGGTCTATAGGACGTTGTGTTCAGTGGATGTAGACTTTATTGAAAATATCGAACACAGCCTGAACAGGTTCCAATTCATGCACCAAAGGATGGTTGAATTTACTTAATCACTCTTCTATTCTTTTTTACTGTCAACAGGACATCATTAAATATTCGCCTGTGAATAGGCAAGGGCCGGTGCAAAATGTTGTAATATTCGCTAACTAAATAAACATCATAGAAATTTTAACGCCATCCCCCGAGAAACGCAGTCGTCCCACAGGGCTACTAGGTAATATGACCTTCAAATTTTCCTCTTGACGTAAAATTCTCATCTATTACAAAGGTTTATGATCAATTCACACCCTGATCCATAACTGGACATCCGTAGCATGACGCGAGTATAAAGTACAGTGTTATACAAGTTTAATGGTAAAAAATAAACAAATTACTTTAAAGACGAAATTACGTTCAACGATTTAAAGCAACGATATGCAGTCGCAGTTGTAAAACTTGGTAAGTAAGGAGAAAAAATCGGCTAAATGCAGTAATTTAAAACGAAACCATAGCCAGTTTATATAACTATGGAAATATTTAATGAAACCATAATTCTGAAGAATTATCTGTAATTCTGAATAATTCTCGTCAAATAAATGGTGGAGTGCTCGGTAGTGCAGCTCGGAATTTGGTGGTTTATTACCGTGCACCCTACATATTTTAAACGAATACCACAGTGAACGTATATGTATGGATGATTAAAGGAAAAATGATTAAACAATATCCGAGTGAACGAAAATTTAAAGAGTACATAGTATATATACATAATAATTATATTTAGAAAACAGATAGAAAGAGAAAAGGAAACGTTCACATTTATTGCAATACATGAATAGTATGTACATACTGATATACATAAATAGAAACTTCGATAACGTATCCAAGGCCGTAGATATAATTCTGGCAATGAATTCAAAAACCACCACGGGCTGGGATTCTTCGCAGAGAAGAAATTTGAACAAATGTCTATTATGAAGCAGCGCCTCGTTAGTCTCGCTATAATGGGAGCGAAGCGTGACTCCACTTTGGAATTATTTATCAATTGTCAGCTTTCTGTTTATGGTGTTATATTTCTGTGATCATTCTTAATGATAATATCAGATAGAACCTTGTCTTTATTGCTGATTTTAAACAGAATTTCATTTATTGTAATATAATTTAGTACACAGTGTGGTGACGGTTTTTGTATATAATAATTTAACATCAACTCAGCATCGACAATATCAAATTAATATATTTCTAAACAAATGTTGTTCCAGAGTTCTTGAAGATTTTGAGAATTGTCATGAAACTGATTTATATCAGTGCCAGACTTGCGATTTTTCCTTGACTTCGTACCACAGGTGCTCTATAGCTTTAGATCTGGGCTCAATCTTGTACCAACACGGACTTCTTTGTGATGATATATTTTAAGGACTGTGCTGTATGTTTTGGGTTGTCATCATGTTTAAACGTCCATATAAAAGGTACGTGGACAAGATATTACAAAATCTGTTTAAATTTTGCCTTTTATTTAAAAAGGGGACGCCTACAAGTAGCTTCATCTAACGGGCAATATAAATTATTTTCACTAAAATGAAGCTAAACTTACATTTCGCCTCGGTAATAGCATTTATTTTATTATTATTATGTATTTTTTATAATGGAATACAGTTAAATGAAACTACGTGATGTAGTATTATTTTTACTTTCTTTAAGTTCTTTGCTAATAATCCACCTGAAGATGTTTAATCCAACGAAACCTAGGTCGTGGTAAATAACTTAAAGAAAGTAGAAATAATAGTACATCACGTAGTTTCATTTAATTATGAATAATGAATCTCTACAAAATTAACGATAAATATATTCAATAATGGAATACGGCGAAAACAAGCGTTTGCTATTATTACAAATGATAATTACGTTATTTATAATGATTCAGCTACACAAATTGTAATAACTAACTTCAATATTTTTATAGTAGACCAAGAAAAAAAATTACTTCAAAAGATAAATAAAAAAAGGCCAGCTTTGGGATGACACAAAGATTTTTAGTTGAACTCTCGTTTAAATGTTATCTTCTAATAAGATATTAACTTTAAAATAAACTCAGGCTAAGGTCAAGGAATTATAACTACATTTCATCGTTACAAAATTTATGGAAAGGGGTTTAAAAATGACAAAGCGTAGTTCGGTTTTGCTTCGGGAAGTTAGTATATAATTACGGTAAGCGGCGTGTACGTAAATATGAAGACGATTCCTTAAAATTTAAAAGACCAAAATTAGACACAATGTAAATATTTTATTTCGTGTAATAAAAAAGCAATGAGTATATGTGATAACAACTGTTTAACGTAAAAGAAAATTCAAATTATCAGCTTATATACATATTATCGTCGAGATGAGGTACTGCTGAATCGGACGGCAGCGAACGCTATGCATCGTTACACTTAGGATTGACGAGGATCCCCCAGAATCGCAGCGTTCATTCCCTGGGGTATTCCAAATTTCTGACGAAGATTCATTATCTCATGACAACCGATCGTTTCTATTTGTACAAGTGAGAGTTGAACTTCTATTGTTATGAACACAACATTACTTATGTTGTATTTTATTATTCATAAATTTTATTTTTTTTACATTCATAAATTTTATTTTTTTTACATTCATAAATTTTACAGTCTGTAAATTTCGAAAAAAAATTGTATGAGTTTGAAGTACAATGCGTAGAATTGTTGTAAACATCTGAGTTATGCAGGGATATTTATGAATATTTACGATAAACTGGAAAATAACTAAATCGATATTTTAACATCTGTTTCAATACGCTGCTAAACCTTTACCATATTAGTTTGGATAAGCTCGTACCTTGTAAACTGGAGTGGAGAACTAGGTGGAATTATAAACTGAATTAGCAATTTTTGGTTCCATATCCACAAAATTCTAATGAAACTCTATTTTGTGGTAAAGTTGTACGTTCGTTCGTGTATCAGAAGCTTCAAGTTTTTTTCAAGATGCTTAAAGGAAAATATTTACCCATATTATGTAATTCTTTGATCCAAAACGGAAAATTGTACCATTTTTTTCATTTAAAAAAATCATCTAAATTGACGATTAAAACTATTACTATTCTATAAATTGTCTGTCAAAAATAAAAGCGGCCAAGTGCATGTTGGAACACGCATAAAGTACAGTCCTTTTGTAGTCTATATCTTATTTTTTTACATTGTCTTTGCGAGAGATGGTGCCCTTCGCGATTAATGTCTTCAGTAGTTACAGTAGCCGTGTCCTCCATTTTCCATAAGTCGATATGTATCTCCTCGGCAGGCTTGGTTACAGTTTTCCCTTCATTTTCTTCAGTTGTATAATATCGCTTCAACTTCTTGTATGCAAATCAATTATTTATATATTTTTTGTGCAAATCAATGAAAAAAGTGCAAAATGCAAATAAAATAAATTAATAATTACGTGCTATTTATATGATTTTTTTTTAAATATAATGAAAAATTATATACAGAGGGTATATGATTTTGTTTCATTATATTTTCGATTGGTGGATTCTAAACACCCATTTTACAAAGTAATCTTTGAAGATAAACTTCGCATGTTAAAGTTTATGACTTACAGTCAATTAGTTATAATAATATTTTCCTGCGCCTGTTACATCACCAAAACAAGCCTGAACATGTAAACGTTAAAATATTAAATCGTTTGTTATACTAATATTATACAGTAGAAATTTTTAAAATCGATCGTGTGTTTTTTTACTCGGCAGCACGTTTTTATTTTGATTTGATTTTCCACAGAACAGAGAATAAGTATTTTCCTAACTTATTTCTGAACAAATAGATGGTAGAAGTATATATTTCGATAATTAATATCTAAATCACTCGAAGCATGTACAGATGAATTTTGAAACACGTACTTAAAAATAAAATTCGTAGTAACAAAAAATATACATCATTCCAGAATTTCGTGTTTACGGCAAGCTCTGTTTAAATATAATAATTCAATTTAGATCTAAGTTAATTTTATGAAGTTTTTAACTTTGTTTCTGGATAATTTAAATATATTACCTAAACTCATATAATTACCGAGTGCAAGTTATTGTTTGTAATCATAACAAAATAATGTTGGCTATGCTTTGCTATTGACATTATCGCATGGCATTCAATGTAATCGAATACTGTAGTATTCGTCATGTATTACCGCTCGCATTAAGAAACTATTATTGATACAAATATAATGCGCTACATACAGTACATTAGATGACAGTATTTGACGGTTGAATCCATTTTAATCTTCTCCAATATATATGTAAAATGTTAGACTTTCCCCTAAAATTAAATTGCGATTCTAGTGTATTCATAACAGTATATTTCCGAAAAAAGTACTTAAAATAACCGCAGCTCTTGTTGCTTGCGAATTATTATCAACGTAAAGGCGCGTTGAAAGCGGCGGACGCAGCGACACCCGCAACAGATTAGACGGCATATATCGTGCATTACGATGAATGCCCACTGCGCTCACGAGGCTACTTTTTTCCTTAAATCACCCGTCGCGCGTTTCATTACCTCACGTTCGCCCGCCAGCTCTTCCTACAAATTACCCATTCATTACAGATATTTTATAGCAATATCTGTGACTTTACGTTCTGTAAGAAGAACTTAAGGCACCACATAATATAAAATTTATCGTCTCTCCAATATGACTAAATATCTTGTTAAAATTGCTAAAGTAGCGTTTGACAAAAAAGCCGTAGAATAAAGTTGAATTCGTTTCGCTGTCATCTCGTTTTGTACGTTTATTTCTTTAACTTATACATTCCATGGATCTTCAATTTACAAGTTTTCTTTGTTATATTTTGCTACTGAATATTAGTGTTATTTATAAAACAAGCTTTTACTACGTAATATAAAAAAAAATAATTTGAGAATTGAAGGGTGCAATGTGATCCTTCTAAAATTGAATGCCATAAGGCTCTTTTATCACTTTCGATCCGCAAAAACAATCATGAAAAGTCACTATTTAAAAGCCGAGCATAACGCAGTCAATTATATAGTTGAAGATGTTTCAGAATCAAACATTGCATCGTGACTGACTTATGAACATTCTACGTATTTCAAATCGAGGGAAGGGCTTTGTCTTTTTTCACCGCGAGTTGTTGAATTTACGAATTAGGAACGGAGATGAAAAAGGAGATGACGTAAACTCCTTTAAGGGACAAATGAATTATTTTTATTTTTGTTGACGTATATTCGGTATTAGATATTATTAAGGGTAAATTAAGTAAAAAATAACCCAAAGAACTGTCGATGCACAACATAGAACATTTGCTTATAAATAGTGCCAAACGATTTTTTTTTATTTCATTTTTTCTCTTTTTTAATTATTGTATATATAGTACAATTTTAAGGATAATTTTATAAAATTGGTACATTTTAACTAAATAAAAAAAATTCAAAATAGTATATGAATGTATACAACTTAAAGGAGCCGGAAGATTAATTTAATACCAGTCATAATATACGTAAATACGCGGTAATATACGTAATATGCGGTTCCTACAAGTATGACAGTTTAATAGTAGAAATAACAATCTTTGATTTTTTTTTAAATCTGAGTTATATTTTGTGTTGTTTTATTATATAAATTGGAAACCTGTGTGACTTCTCTTCTGTGTTGAACACGGCGCTGGAAACAATTTCCTAATGGAAGGTTAGTCTGGGCTCTTTCAGCATAGCGGGATGTCACTGTGGAACCATATAGAGAAGAGACGCTGTGAAAGCGTAGATAAGATATAAGAATAAGAATATGCACATTAAAATAAGTGTTTAGGGTAATAGTAAAAATAAACCCCTTATAATCTCATAATTTTCGACCGCCTGCACGTCCGTCCCAGTTGGTCGTACCCTCGCAGTTTCTGTAGATGTATGTGTATGTAAATGAAATGTTTATCTTAGATACTTCATAAAGAGATCTCAGTTAATATGTATGTAGAGTGGGGGCTAACAATTGATTGTCGCCAATTCTGGCAGTCAATGGATCGGTCTAGAAATTAACTTGAGGTTCATTTAGTATTGCAAAATATTGATATTTGAATTGACGTGCAACGTTACGCCTATCGCCTCGGCCTTCTATTTTTGTAAACATGGATTAGTAAAATTGTAAAAAGTTTCAATACTAGCAATTGATTATAGATTCGTCAAATGAAATTATTTTTGTTAACTTACATGAATAATTTCAAGACCTATATACAATATGGATCCCTATTCTGTGCCTGCTCCGACACGCACTTGACTCACTCATGCGCACTCGACGCTCCCTAAAGACGCTTGCATCCATGAACGCATTTGAATAGTTAATCCGTAAGTGCCTTTTGATACGGCAAACGAGCAATTTTAATTGATTTGAATAGAGGTAAAGTATCAATATTTTAATAGTAATTTGCATTTATAATGTTATTTGATTTATTCCATAATATTTTTGTCTTACCAAATTTTATTTGTTTTATGTTTCCTTTGTTTTACGACTTCTTGTTAGGTAATAATATGTGTATATTATATCCACATACACAAACACACACACACACGCAAACACACACAAACACACACAAACGCGCGCGCGCACGCATGCACACGCACACAGGTACACACACACACCCACACACACACACATATATATGTGTATATATATATATATATATATATGTATATATATATATATATATATATATATATATATATATATGCATGTATATATGTGTGTGTTGCTGTCACGGTATTTCCAATTGATATAATATGGTGATGTTCTTGCTTCGTGTGATGATACTCGTATGAGTCTAAGTACATCTTCATATTATGCTTACGTATTAAAAATTAATGACTTATCGGAAACTACGCTTGGAAGCAAAATTTGTTTTATTTTTAACT
The DNA here is from genome assembly GCA_039881145.1 of Druceiella hillmani. Classification (NCBI taxonomy): domain Eukaryota; kingdom Metazoa; phylum Arthropoda; class Insecta; order Lepidoptera; family Hepialidae; genus Druceiella; species Druceiella hillmani. The sequence continues at coordinate 16,403,707 of JAYKKI010000047.1, read as the reverse complement.
TAATTTTCACTGCCTTATGTTTTTATGGATTTAAAAAAATATAACAAATTGTTTTGGTATAAATTAATAAATGTATGTCATATGGTTAAAGACAAATGCCGTATAATTCAATTTTAAATAATAAAGTCTACTTCGGAGAGTCTTTAAATACCAATTTAAATTTCCCCGACGTTGTGTACAAAAACTTTGTTAAATATTATCAGAGTGATTATTTCAAATGTATATGTGTGAAGGCTTAAAAATCATTTACATATAAAAAATAATCTCTTACAACAGCTTATTTTCTAGTCAAGTAAGTAAACTACAAGTCATATAACTAAACAAATATTCTCATTCTCAATATTCTCATTCGCATTTCATCCACTTAATAATACAAATAATTAAGTGGATGAAATGCGAATAAGAATATTGAGTATTTACGAATCGGAACACATCGGATGAAAGAGCTGCTCCCTTTATTTTAAGCAGTCACTCAATGGAAAGATGAAAACAAAAACTAGCTACGTACTTGCAAAACATAGCTTAGTACATCTAAAGAGTATGACAAATTCATGAAAAGTTTTCACAACAATTTCTCTAAAAAAAATTTTCTAAAATAAAAACCAAGGACAAATCGCGGCCGAATATTTGAATACATCTCTGATGTCGTATATATTAGTTGAATATTATACGGTAAGTTAATTAAAGGAAAGATTTGTTATAAAATTGAACTTATTTGGAAACAGAAAACTTTTAGTGAGAGGGTGTGTCGTGGTATTGTAATTTGTAATAGTTTATCCAGAGTAAGGCACTCTTACTTAATTATAATTGACTGTAACGGTAAATACTAATTTAATTCACCAATATAAATACTTCACTTCACACGAGATGTATGTTTTCATAAATTTCCACTACAGATAAAGTTAGTTGATTTGAATAAGGAATCGTGTGACAAGTCTCGTATAAATTGCTTCTGTGGTTTTAGTGAATAGTTGTAATATTTGAAATACGTCAACATTCATTATTAACTTGGCTCACTTTATTTCGACGAGAGAGCCCTGAGGATGCGACAGTTCGTTTATAATTTTAGATGTTAATCTAGATCTTCAGTGAAATATTAACAATATCGATCTCGATGTTTATGTGTGGTAACATTTGTTATATTTATTTTCTTTCTGCTTTGAATGTAAATAACTTACAACTTCAAAGGTAATGTTAAAAATATAACTGCTGGTTAAAGTAAATATCTTGTAAGTTGAATTACATAGGGTGCTATATCCAAATGACTTCGGAAAAAAAATTAGTTGTCATTTAATTTTGATCTATCAAAAAAAATCAAATTGATACAATTATAGTAAACTTCTGTTATTACTATTATATATTATTCATAATATTGAATGTTTTCATTATGAAAACTTTCACCAGAAACTAATGTCACAGACTGACCCATCACGACGATAACGTGCAAAGTGAAACTGTATTAAAAAAATATCGTAATAGTGAAGTTATAAAATGGTCTAGAAAGATTTTTAAAACAATATTTCATTCTAATAGCATTTCGGTAGCGTAATTTCGTAAATAATTACGTAGACACTCGAACTGGGGGCAGTAGTGCGTTTGGGAACTAATACTTTGTTTCAGATATTAATACTTTTAATAAAATATGAATGAAATATGAACTTGTTTTGACAATTTTTCGTCAACCGATTGAATTTATATTCTATGCCATCATCATGCTCACCGCAGTGAAACAAAATTTGCTCGACGTCCTACCTCTCGTATAGAGGCACAAGGCGGGTTATTTCTTAATGCAAACTCGTATGAATTTACGCGGAAGGCACCGTGTGTCTTAAGAAATTCCGAGGTACGATAATAAGATTTGAGCCAGGACCCATACATTTTCACAGTCGGTACCCTTTCCAACCTGTTCTTGAAGAGGTCAGTATCGGACTTTTGAGAGCAAAGCTAAACTCATACTGGCTAGTTCTCTATTTCTCTGTATCTCTCGCCTCCAATATCAGCGGTGTTTAATCAGCATAGGCGATGGTAGGCGATGTCAGGCGATAGCATTCCTGAGTATGCGAGTAAGTCATTAAATATGACGTTCACAAGATTGGACTTCTAATATTTACTATACTTCGATGCGTCTGTTTTGCAAAAAGATAACTCGATCACAGATATAATTACTCATTATTTTGTAGAGGTCCGGTGACAATCCTCAGGATTCTAACGCGGACAAAATGGTAGGCCACCAGCCATTATCAAAGGCCGAATATGTCCTAGAAAACTTCGAGAATATATTGTTTGTCCACCTAGATCAAAGCAGCAGAAATCGCATATGTTGTGGACTCTCTGGATCGAAAACCGACCTGCATAGAGTCTCAGCGACTAAGATAATTGTACTATCAATACGCTGCGAGCACCCGCTCGAGTAACTTTCCAAAAGCCGGAAGGAACGTAATGGGTCTGTAGAGTTTCGACGGCTCCAAATGTTTAAGCAGCAATATCACAGTATATTCACACAGTATAGGAAATCCAGCAATATTTCATTTTTCTAGTTAAAGTTATCTTTCAATTCCAGCGTTTCATTTAAAACATAAAAAAATAAGTACTTAATTATAATACCACCCCCATCCGCCCTGAATTACATATGTGGATATTTTTAATATTCTCTCGAATCATAGAGGAAATCGACAAAGCGAGGTTTCTTTCAGTCCTTCATGCAAGTTTTGATTGTCTTAAAAAAATTCTGAAGTACCGCAATTTGATAGGAAGACAGAATGTACCACACCGTTTACCGTTCTTTATTTGATAGGAAGATGAGACCTACCACACCGTTTACTGTTCTTATTTATTCGTATGATGTTGGGGCTATTATTCCGCGGAGAAGTTTATGGCGATGGTAGTGTTCTGTATTATTTGGTGTTACGTTTGAATATGTCACATTACCCATTTAAAGGTTTATTTAATAACACAGGTATTTAATTTTCGAGTCCTTTTACAAAGTTTCATATTAATAGGGCAATCTAATGTTTTCATACAAATTTTGAAAACATATTCCAATTTTTCAAAGCTTGGATTTTGAAAAACTTTTTTCTAGGCAGATATTTACGTTATCGTTAGGAATAGCTAGGCAAAATTTTTGAGTTCCTAATGCAAAAGGCCTGGACTGTGCTCGATCTATTCAATGTCCTCTTCTGACTAGTTTTCACATGACTATCTTTCAAGTTTAACACACATGGCTGAGTACAGGAAGCTTCCTTCTTTGCACTTATAGGGATATTTTTATATTTCTTAAAATTGCGAGAAATTAATGGTAAGCATTTTTACGGAGCCGGTGAAAGAGTTGCTGGTAAAGGTTGCAATAAATTTTCAGCCAAGTTCAATCCCTATTGGCGAACGATCTAAATAATTTCCAAGTCACTGTTGAATTTGATGATATGTGTATAAGCTGTATTAGGCACCAGCTACTGGTATAGAAGGTACTGTGGCTAATTAAATAATTAAATGGTAACTTTTTTTAATGGTTGTTTATTGTATATATAAAATCTGTGTTCATTACAATGTTTTAGTTTTTAATGCACCATACAAAGCAATGATAATATTATTTCCGACTTCAGCAATCTGTTCTTTGGTTGCACCTCTGATGGTGAAAATATTAACTTCATTTCTTGGCCATTATTATTTACCCAATAAATGTAGAGAATTATCTTTTCTGAATCTGTTGGAGGTGGTATCGCATCTAGATATAGTATAAAAATGGAAGAAGAAATGTTAGGATAATGATTAACTACATGATGGATCTTGTCTTGTTTAGAGAATGTAAATCACGATTTCCCTTTTATTACCAGATTGAGTAAATCTAATTATGAGTGAGAAAATATCGGGGAGAAAAGAAATATTGTAAGTATGGTTCCATAGTTACGTATTGCTTTTAATTATATATTTTCCATAACCGACACTGTGTCACGTGGTGCACACGATTGACACAATTATGTGATAAAAATTTGAAATACAGATTCCTCTTGTAATCGAGATTACTAGTGACTAATACCTATTAAAAGTATTGCCTTCGCAATACTTTTGGAAGTTGATCAAAATATCCCACATATGTTGACGTGAAAGAGAAAGGGTTACAAGGAAACATGGTATAATTATTATATTTCGAAATAATTCTCACTATGATTAAAATCAATTTTTGCGGGGGTCACGAGAAGGCATGTTTTAGTCATTGTGATTATCTTAGGGCTCATGGTATGAATGATTTAAATGAATTGAATATTATCCATGCGTTTATTATTTTCTTTTGTCTTTTAAATATTAGATATGTGAAGACCATCAAGGTCAAATTAGCTACTATTGCATCGAAAAATCCGCATGTGAAAAATCAAAACGTTGTATACAGTTATTCTGGTTAACTAGTCTAGTCAACGGATAACACTCGAACGTAAACTAAAATAATACGAATATTTTTCACTGCTATATAGACGTAATTATAATAATATAAACTAAATAAAACTGATTAAAAAATTGTTTTCAATTTACTTGTAATACAAAGGATCAAGATTGGCGGTTGGGCTTAATAGATTCAAGATTCATTCTGTCGATAGAATAAGTCAAAGATAGCCTTCATAATATTCTGTGAAGTTTTGATCATATCCAAAGTCAACTATTATGTCCTTTCGTGCGCCTCAAACGCTCAAAAAATGAACGGTTACAATTTTTTTTTAAACGTTCATAGGCTATGGTGCCGTTTCATATTTTGAAAAGAAGATTATAGAAGATCTTACATAAGAAGATATTCTCAAAGGAGTTACTGATGATTTCTCTCAGGAAGTCATTTTTCTCAGGAAGTCATCAGTGTATTAAAACACCTGAGGATACAACAGGATGAAACGAAAGAAAGGAAACAAAAAAAATTATCCTGCCATTTGCATTTACGCAATATAGAAAGTTACACTTCAAGGAGCACTTAAAATTGGAGAATTTTTTTTATCTTAGATCATTTCACTGATGTAAAAATATACGCCAAAACAATGAGTGAAGTTTGAATGATAATACCAAATGAGATAAATATGTATACATATCTAAACTGAAACGTACTTACAAAATGATATTATTTTCATAGGCGCATAGCAACCATTTAAACTTTCTGATTTTTTTAAGTTGTTAATATTAATATAATTATAAGCTAATATGTAATTTAATTTTTCCATCACAAATCAGTGTGGATATAAAACTAAAAAAAATATTAATAAGTTTCCAGCTATCTGTTTTAACATTGAGTATCTTTTTATAACGAAATAGGCAATGAAAACTGAAGATTTTAATTACGTGCATTTTTGTTAGGATGGTAAAAATGTCATTTGTATTTTACTTATCTTAATGAAATTATTTTCTTATAATGTGTTTCGGACTTAATTTTTAAAACGAATCTAAAAAATTTAAATTAATCGGTAAAAATTTGGATATTTAATTATCGGAGCCCTTGATCTTCCACAAGCGTGCTCAAGATGGTGACTGACTTAGAGGTTAAATTAAAAATCATATTCAATATTTTCAAATTCGCAACTGCTATTTTAATATTTTAATTCAATTTATCTACATCAATTTGACAGTCGCTAAACTTCGTTGTAACTTGAAGGAAATAATATATATATATATATATATATATATATATATATATATACATATATATTTATTTATATGTACACGCACATATAAAAATATATACGTTTCATTTAACAACCTCTCACTTTGATGAAGTCAGTTAAAAATAAATGATTATTATTCTTGTTTAATTCGCAAGTACATCCTCCTAAGTAAGTATTACGCAATAAATAGGCTGATTTATAATGTAGCTTTTGTACAAATCCTGTTGGCTCCACGATGGCTGTGTCCGGCTCCAGCCTGATATACAAATTAAATTCGGATTAGGTCGATTCCGCCGACGGCAAAATTAAATACAGCAGCGAGTTTTCGTCAGAATTTATTATTAAAATGAAAGACGCTCATCGTAATAAGCTATTACCTTTCCTCGTTTAAACATCGTTTCTTCATTGTTTTTTTTTAATTTAGAACCGTCGAGCTGAATTTTAAAGGGTTGTATCGTCTAAAACCAGGCAATATTGGGTGCCGTTAGGAACATCCACGAAGGTTGGGTGAGCCGTGCATAACCTAACAAATTGATGAAACACTTTAATCCATCTCGTAATTTGACTGGTTATCTTATCTAAAACTAACGTAATACATATACACTCGCATATATAGACAGAAAGAGCCGTAATGTATTTTTTATTCCTTTACTTATTGGTTTACATACGTTTTGGGAAGATTTGCGGGTTTAGTTCTCCATAAACGGCATTTATCAAAATCTAAGAGAATCACAATGACTAAAACATGCCTTCTCGTGAGGATTATTTCGAAATGTCCTAATTATACCATGTTTCCTTGTGACTCTTTTCATTTCATATCAACATATGTGCGATATTATGATCAATTTCCAAAATATGTTCACTTGTGAAGGCAATACTATTAATGGGTATTATTCACTAGTAATCTCGATTACAAGAGGAAACTGTAATTCAAATATTGATCACATCATTGTGTCAATCATGTGCTCCACATGACACGGTGACAGTTAATTAATATAGCAACATTTTTTTTGGAATTTCCATCGAAAATATATAATTAAAAGCAATATATAACTATGGAACCATACTTACAATATTTCTTTTCTCCCCGATATTTTCTCACTCATAATTAGATTTAGATGATTCATTATCATATAATCTCAAAAATAGTTTAAACTATAGAAAAATTAAAACAAAAATGGAGGATATATATAAAATATTTATTTTTTAGATTAATGATTTCCGAATCCCTTTCAGTTTTCGAGTAATAAACCAAAATAACATTGAGAAAATAATTGTTTCTTAGATTTTTAAGAGTTAAATATTGAAATGAAATCAAAGACTGGATTTGTCTTTAAAATATGGTGTTTTTAAAATTAAGCACTGGAAATACAATATACATACATGTATATATATATATATATATATATACACACACACACACATATATATATATATATATATATACATATATATATATCATAACGTTTAACTAATATTAGAATCAATTTCTAAGCAAAATATGAATTAATAAGGGGAAACAATTAAATTCATTATCTCAGGAGTGTACATCTTATTCTACCTGACACTTTTCCTGTAATCCTAAAAATAAAATGGCTTTTATCATTAGGTTTTCTATTCATCTCACCATAAAGTGATTTAAAACATATCAAGAAACATATTCCGGAAAAAAAACTGAATTCCTTATCACTATAATAACCCTTCAGGGAACTAAAGATATTGAATACGTCATTGTCGTTGCAAATTATTAGGATACTTAAATATTGCTTTCGCCTCTCAATACACAAAGAAAATATTTGGGTAATTTGGTCTCAATCTGGTAATAAAAGAGAAATCGTAATTAATATCTCCAAACAAAACAAGATCCATCAGGTAGTTCATCAATCATTATCCTAATATTCCTTCTTCCATTGTTATACTATATCTAGATGCGATACCACCTCCAACAGATTCAGAAAAGGGAATTCTCTACATTTATTGGGTAAATAATAATGGCCAAAGAATGAAGTTAATATTTTCACCATCAGAGGTGCAACCAAAGAACAGATTGCTGAAGTACAGAACAGATTACACATACACACACACACACATATATATATATATATATATATATATGTATATATATATATATATATGTATATACATATATATATATATATATATACATATATATATATATATATATATAGTAGTTATTTCCTACAAGTTACAACGAAGTTGAGCGACTGCCAAATTGATATAGATAATTTAAATTAAAATGCAAGAAAATAATTTTCTTGAGATTAATAAAAAAATGGCATTTTTACCAGCCAAATAAAAATAGATTTAATTAAAATCTTTAGTTTTCATTACCTATTGAGATAATAAAATATAATGTTAAAACAATAAATCGTAAACTTATTTATAATTTTTTCTCTTTTTATGTCTATACTACATGTTTATCACATAGATGAAATCTTAAAAGAAAATTTTCATCCTAGTACTGGCGTTCTTCAAGGGTGTTTAATATTTCCACTACTTTTCAACGTTTACGCCGAGCTCATAATGCGAAGTACTCTCGAGAAATGGACGGACGGCCTTGGCATTAGTGGTTACAAAATATCGATCTTGCACTACACAAATGACACCATCTTGTTTGCTTCTGATGCACGCCACATGTCGGACTTACTTTTCAAGGTGGAGTGCGTAAGCCTTGAATTTGATTTAAAGATCAACCGTAGCAAAACAAAAATGATGATTGTTGACCGTGAGAACAACAACTTGCCCGAAATCACTCAAATAGCGAACTGAGAAGTAGTTCAGTCATATGTATACCTTGGAGCATTGATCTCTAATAACGGCGAATGCGTGGATGAGGTGAGGAGACGTATGTTGATGACAAGATGTTATATGGACAAATTGAAAGAAATATGGACCGAAACATTAGCAAGGCCTCAAAAATCTGGCTCATTCGAACTCTGGTGTTCCCCTTTTTTCTCTACGCCGTAGAGACGTGGACGCTACAAATATTTGAGAAGAACAAAATAGACGCTCTGGAAATATGGTGCTGGAGAAAAATCCTTTTAGTATTGTGGACTGAGTTCCGCATGAATGTCTCTATACTTCAAGAACTCGACATCATACCAACACTTGTTCAGACTCGGATTCTAAAATTGTTTGGTCACGTTATGCATGTAGATAGTAGCTCCATAGAGCGCATTGTTGTGCAGGGAAAAGTGGAAGGCACTAGATCACATGGGAGGTTGTCAATGCGGTGGACAGACCAGATCTAGTCTGATGTAGGCGGTCTCTTGTTTGAGTGCAACGGGGCGACGATAAATATGGAGAGATGGAGAGGCATTGTGAGGCGAGTAACAAACGCCAACACATAACAATACTATATGCTCACCACGACCGCTCTATCAAGAGCGAAACGACGGAGAAAAAGAAAATGTTTATCAGCTCCTGGAAACAGTGTATGTGCAGAAAAGGTTTTTAGTGAAACTAGAAATATTTATGAAGAAAAAAACAGGCTTCTTCCTGGAAATGATGAAAAGTAGATATTTCTGCACCATAACCAACCTCCTTAATTTTAATTGTAATTATTAATCAGAAGAAACAAAATAACTTGAATAAATTTTCCGAGTTGTTAATAAGATAATTAAAGTTTTATTGTCATTTTATTTGATTTAATTACAATAGAATTAATTACAAAATAAACTTATTGGCGTTTCTTACCAATACATATACTCTGATGATAACATAATTAATAATTGAATGATTATGTATTATTTAACAGTCTTATTTTCCAAGTAAGTGGCAAATATTCGGTATTCGGCTGAATAGTGGCCAAGTATGTGGTATTTGGCCGAATAGTAAAAATTGGTCGATTAGGCCGAATACCGAATAGAAACCGAATATTCGTTGTAACTATAATTAAAATGAAAAAAAATTGGATAAAATTGTGGGTTGATGGAAAAATTTGGATAATATGCTTCACCAAAGTAAAATATGTAAAATAAGAGCCAAAGTTTATTTTGTATGTGTCATCGAGTAGGGTATAATACAAAAGGTCTTTATTAAGAACGTCTTTATTAGAAAATTAAATTGGGGTTTCATTTACCATTATTCCTTTTCAAGCCTCTTGTCCTAAATTTTAATCTTCAAAATGACGTGTAAAGCTTCCCTCTCTCTACCATCCGTTGGAAAATCTTCAAAAGTGTAAAATGCTAGGAGCATTTGGTAAGAACTTTCAGTTAACTTTTTACTCGTTAACTTGGATCGACCATTTTGATGAGGTGTCCACGAGCACGGAGCCATGATAAACATGTTTCGACACGCAACTGGCCAGCTCTTTCGTGGTTCACGTATTTCTCACCGAGGTCTTTGGGTCAACCTTAAATTATCTGATCGATTACGAAGAGAAAGAGGTTTTTGTTTTAAATTGATTCGCTGCATGAATTATGTACTTCTTTGGACATACTAAGCTATGACTCTTGGGTACGTAATAATTTTTTTTGTATTGTCATCTTTCAAATTAATTACTATATGAAATAAATAACAGCTTCTTCATCAGATTTATTCCAGCTTTTCATCCGGTTTGACTTATTAAATACTCAATGGTAGTGTTCGCATTTTGTCCACTTAATTATTTAGTTTTCGAAACTTTGTTAGCTGGCTTGCAATCGATCAATGTGATATTCTTTGGACTTGTTTAATAACTAGTACTTGCTTTTTTGACCAAAAAACAAGCTATTACAAATCATGATTATTTGTAATTAATTCTTCAGACACGCAATTCAAAAAATCACTCTAATAGTATTATTAAGACGATAAGGTAATTTAATTCGGATTTTCAATTTACTAAATTTTATCTAGACTGTAGCCAAATAAGTAAGTGCTGGAATATAGTCTAACTACAAAATTTTTCTGAATTTTACATTGTACAATTGTAATTTTTTTTAAATTGGGTTGTATTGAACGTTTGTCAAAAAAGTATAACATCCTTATCACGAAAGCGTCCTCTGTATGTTGTTTTAAGACATATAGCTAGGCTTTTAACTGGTTTGAGCTACCTGCTTTTCAGATAAATTTCGCGGTCCCAAACAAAGTATTTAATTTAAAATTTTTTTCTCAGTCTTCCGTACAAAGCTACGTAGTAGAATGAAATTATATCTAGTCTTAAGCACCAGAAATTCACTGTCTATGCTTCATGTTTCAAAAATTGTTTACACCATCCGAAGTTATCGCTAAGAATATACCTCCTCTAATTTCAACTATTTACCATACACTGCTTCATTTATTCAATTTCTGAAACAAAAATGTTATTCCTGCGTGTTTGCAAGATTTGTAACATTTTACAGTTTAATTTTTAAATGAAACTTGAATTATCTTGCTAAAATAAAAAATAGTAATTTTTAAGCATTATGTAAAAAACAAAATAAATAAACCATCGAAATATCTGCGTCAAATATGTATGTGTTAAATTAATTTTTTTCTTACTAATTTGAAGTTAAATTTATCACATGTTTGTGAATAAAAACTTTAACTTCATTTGCAGTATTTCATACTGTAAAATGAAGAAGATTTTTCTTCTCTGTAGCTTTAGATAATTTTTAATCGCTTGGAATACATGTCTCGCTTGGTTTAGACATACAAATATATTTTTTACCAAGATCGAGTTAGTTTCGCCAAAAATGGAAATAGATGCAATAAAAGCTTTCAGCGTGACTGCGACCAACCGACTCCGACTTAACCTGCTTTTAGGATTACACAAGTAGAGTGCTGTAATCACCGTAACCTAGTACTATAAACAATTCAAGCGCGACAATGAGAAGGTCAAATTCCGATTTAGAATGTTTTAGAAATTTTCTGCGTTATAAAAATGCTTAATTTCCATATAATATTGGAATCACGTATATCAATCGACTCCTCGCTACCCTCTACTCATTACCACAGATCGAAGTCGATGTAAAACGGATGCATTTACAAACTGAGAGATGTTTCAAAATCCTGCCGTTTGACTTGTTCCCGCTGAAATTATCACAGGACGGGGACATTCAGTCTTATCAAGCTATCGGCGGCCGCTGAAATTATTATTTCCATGTTATTTTATTATTATTTCCGATTAAATATCGCGTGGCTCATCGATCGTAGACTAGCCAGCAATCGTAATCTGTTCTTGGTTGAATATGTTCTTGGTTTTGTATATTAAATTACGATGATATCGATATAAGCAAAGTTCAAAATGTATCTGTTAAAGTGTAACTCAAAATATTACTCATATTTTCAACACTTGTCGTTATCGCTCGATTGCAAATGAAATTTAAATACCTGTGACTGCGGATACTGTTCGATTTACTATTGTGTAATATTACCTACACCTACCTATGTATTGGTAATTTTGTGTGGAAACGACTGGGCGTTTCTATTTTAAATTGTTTCCCGTTCGTAAAATTTTTATTGTTTTTCATCATATTTTTGCTTTTAATCAGTTAATTAACAAGCAATTAATAAGTAATGTTTCCAAGAAAAAGCAAGTTTTTATACAAAGTGAACATCATTTTTTTTAATAAATAAATTGATTTAATTTAAGATCTAATTACATTCCTATTAATAGCCTAATTTATTACTCCATAGGATAGCTTCCAATGTGTGGCAAAGTATGTAAAATACTAATATGTGAAGAACTAAAATCAGATTAATTTTTTTTTTATAATATTTTATATGATTTTTAATGCTAACTGAAACTTTAAGCTAATTGAAATAAATCCATAGATTAAATATTTCTTGCAGATTTGTGCATGAGCGAATTGTGCACTTATTGTTATCCTTTACATAATCTCAATTAGTTTCATTAATTTATCAATCAGAAACTTGTTGCCCGACTATATTGCAATGATTAACATAATTGTCCTGACAACCCTTTACTTTTCCTTGCGTTCAATTTGTTAAAGTTGCATGATATGATTTTACATTTAATTTTGTGCCTATTTAATCTAAATGTGGTATTGATAAGGAACGATATTAAGTCGCCAGGTGCATTGTGACGCGTTAGTACTGCTGCACGTAGACGTATTTTGCACACGAAACGGAGAATAAAAATTTCAAAATTATAATATGGTAAAAACTTTAATAAAATAAAAGATCGTCTGCGAAGTGCCAGTCAGCAGTAAAAGAGTCTAAACAGTCGATTTTGTCCCTCACACCCGCCCACGTATCGAGCGCAACACATGCACACTTGTAAGTTATACGTTGAGTAAATAGCCTACGAAACGATTACGTACTTTTAAACATAAAAGATGATGGCGGAAATTAAGGGTGGGAATGTATAAAGATAAAGTGGCGACGTTTAGGACGTGCGCCGCGTCGCGCGGCCTTAATTAAGATCCATCGCCGCATCTGTATTAGTTGCCTTTTAATAATGAAATTGTATTAAATAATATATGTACATCTTGATTTATGAAGGAGGCTTTTTAAGTCCACCGTCTAAATTAAGGCGCTCCAATTATGAACCTGCCCGAGATAATTAACCATTGCCCATCGTAACTTTCCCTTTCATATAAAAGACGCTGAGACATTTTTAATTTATGTGAGCGACTGAGTTTTTAAAAATTTCGAGAATTTTTTCTACATTTTCAGTGTCTTAAAATAAAAAAATACGCTATTGCCATATAAGTTATATTTGAATTCTAATTCTATTAAATGAATCTATTTATTTACTAGAACAAGTCTATATGATTGGGGTTCGCTGGCTGGCATATTATTAGTCGAGGTTATAAAGTGGTTTTTAATACAAACGCGATAGCAGTAAGATAATTTCACAATTTATATATATATATATATATATATATATATATATATATATATATATATATATCAATGGTTTGAAGAAAATTAATGCAGAAACACATATTATTGGAGAAAGTAAAATACCTACTACATTTTGGTGTACGTATAATTTTTTCATTTCATATTTTTTATTTTAGATAAGTGGTAAAACTTATAATTTTGTGTAAAAAATAAAGATTTAGCAATGTCGTGTCGTGTAAGAGCCGTCAAAACTCCTAATTCGTGCTGTCAAACGTGCTCAAACTGCCTCATTTGTGGCGGACGCGTCGGACGATGGATTGACAAGATAGGTTGTCTGATCATGGTTTTATTTCCCCTTCGAATAAGTTGTAAGTACACGCGTTCTATATTTATACACATAAGTATGTAGGTAAAGGCACGTAACGGTAATAACATGCGTACTTTGTTATGCGAGCGCGTCTATCTGGGCGGGCGGCGTAAGCACGCTCTACTTAAATATTTTATTGGACAGCGCGTTCGTGGGTTATCAGGGAATTCCCGTGTCGAACGTCATTCGACGTCGACTGGCTTAAGCAGACCAGTCCTATGTGTTTGTAATTCGTATATCTTATTCAATTTCATTTGGGAACTGCGGTCGATAGATTCGAGTACTACCTCCATTGGTCAAAAGATATTGTATAATTAATGTTGTTACGGTATTGCGCTTTTCTTTCCTCCAAAAACCATGTTTTTGTCATTAGTAAAACGAGAAATTGTGATCCGATTATTTTCTATATAATTGTTATTCATATATTTAATGTAGTTTCATATTAAACCTATGTTAGGTTAGTAAAAAAACTTGTCAAATACGAGTTTTGGTTTATTTGCGTGTGTCAAAATAAGCGGTATAAATGGTCACATTTTTAAGATTTTTCTTGATTGCATTGACTTAAAAGCTTGATTTTTTAACAAATTGATGGGACTGTTGACGTGAGTATTTGATATTAATTTCAACATAATATCTCCACGCATCCCTGAGAAAAAGAGTCTCGACAGACCGACAGACAGAAAAGGAAGTGATCCTAAAAGGGTTCCCTTTTTCCTTTTGAGGTACGAAACCCTAAAAGCACGTATGTTTTTATGGTGGATGCTCGATGCGGTGTCGCCGAAAGTAAGAAGTAAAAGCTGTAAGTAAAGTATATAGTGGGACTTAATGTCTAAGAGTAACCAAATCATTTTATTCAAAAAGAGTAATGAAAGATTTTTAAAAATATAAATTATTGTGAAAAGCAAGAGATAGGTAGGTAGATATAGAGAAAGCTAGATAAAGTTGTTTCCAAGTTTTTTCATTATTATTTAAGATAAGTCGAAGAAAAACCTGACTGCGGTAAATTATCTATATTGAGTAATTAAAAAGTCTAGCTATTGACGTCCGCAAAACTACCGCATTTAAACATTAATTAATACTATGCTGGTTTGGTAGTGGATTAGAGTAAGTATAAATCTGCATGTTTACATAAGTTGTAAATGAGTAATTCTGCGAGTTTCTATGTCTCACACTTTATATATTTTTCTAATTTTTGGTATTATAAGATTGGTCGACAGAAGGAAACGAAGTCTTATACAATATTTTGCACCAAAACCTTATTCAAATATTTTTTTAAATTTAAGGACAAAGGGCCTATTTTTATACTTTCTTTATATCGCACGAGAGGTTTTTAAAATATCAAAAATAGAACCAACAAGCAAGTTTGTAATTTATTTATTATTTTTTAAATTAGTTTCCTTGGCAGTCCATGCATAGTTTTCCAAGGCAGTTACCACTTGTTCGGCATCCGGGAAACATATTTCTCGCAGTTTATCTTTTATTCTTGGTAATAAATGAGAATCGCATGTCGCGAGGTGAGAGCTGCCTGACAGATGACCTAAAATTTCTACACTACACGCAGCTAAACATTCGATCTTTTGTCTGGTCGAATGTGCAGAGGTGTTGTCGTATTGAAGGAGGATTTTACTGCGATGGCGTTGCTCTCGAACTTTTCCAAAACTGTCAGACAAAATAATTGGCGATATACCAATCTGCGAAAAATATTCTTTTATTTTCCAGAATAATCGTTGCCACACAACTTGTCCGTCAAAAGAGAGATACCACCATCTTTTTCGGGAATTTCGTCCCTTTTACCTTTAAATTCTTCAGATGGTACCACCTTTGTGCATAGTGCATTTTAGTTTCGGACTTGTAACGGTATATCGTTATTTCAGTGATCTATATCGATTTTTTTCAACATTTCATGACACCAATCAACGCGACGGCATTTTTAAGTTTTGGTCAAATCATGAGGTATCAAACAAATACAAAGTTTCCTGACTCCTAAATGTTCATATAGAATATCAATGTCTATACTTGCCCGAAATAGAAAAAAATGTAATTCTTTTATCTTATGTTATCTTCAACTGTCGCTGTTAAGGGACCTCCGACACGCAGATTATCATTGAGATCGGTATGACCAGGCTTGAACTCGTTAAACCAG
Organism: Druceiella hillmani; assembly: GCA_039881145.1. Classification (NCBI taxonomy): domain Eukaryota; kingdom Metazoa; phylum Arthropoda; class Insecta; order Lepidoptera; family Hepialidae; genus Druceiella; species Druceiella hillmani. Next base: position 16,387,773 of record JAYKKI010000047.1, on the reverse strand, counting down.
TTGTAAACTGTAGTGCTGGATGGGACTTCATCATAAAATGCCAATCAAAGTTGATCGTAACTTTGTTGTTGATTGATATCACACGAAAACTCATAAAAAATCATCGAACGAAAATTTTGTCGCATTAAATTCATTTTAGCAATATACAGTCTTACAAGTTTCAAATTTTCGCTAATCTGTAGAAATAAATGAGAATGACATCTGTCTCAAGCCATTCGGAAACGATTCGCCATAAAAATTTGAAATTTATCACAGAGCTAGAGTATGATAGCTCAGAAGGATAAAAAGTTTGTAGTAGTTAATAATCAATTTTATTTTGGGGATTGATTTCAGAGGGTAAATTGGGAAATGAAAAAAAAAATCAAGAGGATGATGTAGGATGTCAAATGAAAACTTACTGAAGTACGATTTCAACAATTGCTTTGATGATATATTTTTTTATGAATTTGTTTAAACATTTTTTTTCAAAAAAATGCTTTAAAATTGCTTTTCCCGTCACTTATCGTCAAAGGGATCATTTAGAAAAATATGAAAAATCATGAATATTAAGAATTAGTTATAGACAGAACCAAAATTATCAGAATTGAAAAATTATAGCGCGATTAATTGTCATAAACAATGTTCCTTTTAACTACCAAATCATTGCTTTTAGAGACAAATTTTTGGTACTACGTAAGGAACGATATAACACACGATGATAATTTTTCGCACGAAAACAGAACTTTTGTTCTTGTAAGTTTTTAATTTTTTTTTAGTTATGGGCAATGCTGCCGTCATTTGTGGATACTGATTTTTACTTTTGCTGGCGTTCAAAGTCGACGGCATCGCTGCACATAGCCCGAGTGCATTACTATTAATCATTTAAGTGAGAGGCTGAAGGCACACAACACTAATTGTGCTAGTATGCTAGACCAATTTTTTAATTTCGAATTTTGAAAATCCAACTTTTTAAGTACCGTTACATCGTATTCAATTTTAGTGCCGTTGGTAAATAATTTCCATATTACCATATCAGTATTACCAGTTATTTTCTGACCCACTTTCTAAGGAAATATTTACACGATACTTATTAGAGATATATTTTGATATAAATGCATAGAATAGAGATAGAAGTCATTGAAAAAGTAGCTAATTTATAAAAGTTTTTCAAAACAAATTGTGCATAATATTAAAAGCAAGTTGGCGTTTTGTTATTGGTCAAATTATTACTGTAATGTTATGAATTGATTAAGTAAATATTAACGAAGTCAAGAAATGGGATTGCGGTCTGTCAGCGGTAATGGAGTTTTCCGAAAGTATTTGTTTTATGAATGACGGGCGAAGCCAGAGTTCGGAGGGAGCAGTAAGGAGCGCCGTTATTCTCTCTATAGACACTAATATTGTTCATTGATGCGAAAAAGGTGTCTTTTCATTTCAGTAAATAGGGATTGCCAAAGTGTAGTTTTGTTTTGAAGACATTGTTTTTATACTTTATAAATAAATAGCGTCTTATCACCTGATTGTGCGACCGCGGGAAGGTAATTTTTTAGTTGTCTGTATGTGGGATATTTTGTAGTCTAAAGATTGTATGAATTTAGATATTTAAGACAAAACTGGATTATTCATAGTTTCATGGTTGATATAGGATATATGATGTTATTAGAAATTCAATATACTGGAAGCTAGTGTCATTTTATATTTCACGTATAGCTTATGTGTTTTGATGGTTTAGTCGATTATTTACGCGGGGTGTCGACAAACAAATATTTATTTAGTAATTTTCATGTTTGTTACATCTCTTTTACCAACATTAGGGTTCGTGAAAAGAGATTTCTTAATAGTGAAAAGAAATATTTTCCTTATCCTCATCGTTTATCATTTATGACATGGCTTCGACGAGAACGTCTGTGCGGGCGTGATAATCCTTACTGGTAGATATAACTAATTGATTAGTAAGACTTTGGGAACCAGACTTGTTCCTCCACACAGTTGGTTCATTCTTATTTTTGTTTATGGACAGAGAAAATGGTTCGCTCAATCGCATTTATCACCGTCTATTTAGTGTTCCAATAAAATGAAAATGGAGGTATTTGCATTTTACGATCTATTGATATTCAGGAAACTATTATACGTCACGTCTACACGCCTAATACACGTCTAGACGTCAGATGACATTATAATATAATATAAATTCGGGTTGAGTTACAAGACGAACGCCTCAGTTACATTTATAGGTAACATTATGTTACAGAAATGGTACGTTTTAAGAAAAAAAGAACTAGTATTTTTTTAATATACAGTTTAACGTCTAACGATTTACAATATTATATAAAACATTTGCCTATGAATATGTATTATATTTTTAATACATCAAAAACTGTTAATAATGAATAAAGAAAAACTTAACATCGAATATAATAATTCTATGAAAACCATTATAAAGTGTAATAAATATTAATCACTTTTAAATATATATGATTTAAAAATAATATCTTAAATATTTCGTATTATTGTAGGATTAGATTAGATTTAGAATTATATTCGAGCGCCGATATAATTATTGACAGTCCGCTTAAATAACAGAAAACGTACCAAAAAGGCGCATAAAAAGAATAATTTATGTCGATGTTAATAAATATACATATATATATATATATATATATATATATATATATATATATATATAATCTTGAGTTGTGCTCCACTAGGAGGTTGTAAAACAACATATATTTCAGAAAAATATTGACATGTTGGATTTTTAATAAATAATAAAAAGTCTATTGTGAATGTAGTCTAAGCTTTTAGCACTGACGCCGCTTCGCGTTGCCGAGCTCTCGCCAATCGCCACGTGACTCGCCTCGTTTTATGAACAAGATCAAAGGAAGTGGTGAAGTGAACGCCTAACTTGGGTACTATTATGTATGAGTTTTGACAATTGCGTACGGTTGTGTGCAGTGTGTATGGGTTATGCTTGGAACTATGATTTCGTAATTAAAGGCGCTTGGTGATTTAACATGGCATTATTTGGTAAATAAAGAAATGTCTTGGTTAATGGTACTTTTACGTTTGTCAAAAACAGCAATAATACGAACACGCATATCTATTTCACTGTCACAATCTTTCTTAAACTTTAAGTCTTCACTAAATCTCCACAGGAAGAGGTCCAATGGTGTGGTGTCTAGTGAATATGGAGACTAATATGTAGATCCAAATCGACCTATCCACTGGATGCCAAACATTTCATTTAGCCTGTCAAGAACGACAGTGACAGATTTGACAACGGAGTGCGGCGACGCAACACAAGACCACAAAGGGATTTACAATCGACTAAATAAGTAATTGACTTTGACCACGAATGTGCTCTTGCATACGAGAAGAGAGTGGCAATATAGTATCTCTCTCTTCTCACTTGTCAACCCATGTCCACCTTTATTACTTATGCGTGAGATATATTTTATTTGCGACTTTTGGTGGTAAGGTGTAATAAAATATGTAAGAATTCGTGCACACAGTTTTTCTTGAAATCTTCACCGTGCTGTAATTTCTAACACCTATATATATATATATATATATATATATATATATATATATATATATATATATATATAATTATACATATAATTATTCCTCTTACAATCTTTTTGAGTTATTGGTTAATAATACTGCAGATCCGACAGATTTATCTCTTCACTAACTACGCCATCCACTCCAGTCCCTTCCCCGGTTCTTTGGTTTTTTGTTCATTCAACTACTTCCTCGCTGATCTCATGTACTACACTTATTGCGTCATTGGGCCACAGCGAAGAATATATGTAGGTGAATGCAGACGGACTATTGTTAGTTTGACGCGCTTGTACAATCGTACTCCCGGAGCGTTCTCGAATACCGATCTCGCGCCATTCTTCCTTCAGAATAAAAGAGGCGGATTACTCTGGCCATTGAGCTCGAGATCATACGCTGCTGTATCCTCTTTATACGTAATATAATTTACTTGACGCTGTATATTTCCGTTTAATATTTTATTTTAATATTTTGCCCTATAACATTGCATATTTTCTTATAATATATTCTCACCACACTCCTTAGAGACAACTTGCAATATGAGTGCGCGTTGGAAGTATAAACGGAACCAAGTGTCCGTGGCGAAATAAATAGGAACGGATAATAATTGTATATGGTTTATTTTTATTTCATCAAGCAACTTTAATAAGACTTTTCCTTAATTGTCGATAAAAGTATCGAATTAACAATTTCAGCATTTTTATGCAAGATACTATTAACAGACGTTTTTGTATTATAGCAAAGTATGACATATACCTCGGTACAGATATCGGTAAAGATATCTATATTATGAATAAAATAAATGACCTGTTATCATTCTGTATCATCAAAATGGGTATTCATCTATACATTTTAAAAGAATATTCAAAGGCAAAGATAGATCTTTTCAATTTAAATTTAGATTGAGACATTCTCGCTCTAAATTTGCAAATTGGATACGAGTAAATATTGAGATACGTTCCCCATTGGTCTTATTGATAGTTATTTAGGATAAAATAATCAACATTTCGCTCAAAATTAAATTTTATTTTCATGGTTAATTACATTTTTTTATCTCGTTAATTCAGTGTGAAATTTTACAATTTTGCAAGCTGAACTAAACTTTCTAAGCTTGCCTGAAGTATATTTTTCTTACATTTATATTTATTGATGTTTAAGTTACGAAAACGGACAAATTGGTATATATTTTTTAATTGAGTTTTTGCTTCTGATGATGGTATATTGTTCATTAAAACTATTACTAATGTGCATTCAAGGAACATTTTACATTGAATCGTATGATCTAGAAAGATGTACTCAAATAAGTTAGTAAATTGTAACAAAAATATATGAGATTATATTTTAGCGATGTACAAAAACAAAACGTCATAGTCCCAATCTATATATATATATATATATATATATATATATATATATATATATATACACACAGTATAATAAAATATGTACGGATGATACAAATAAATTTAAAAGTAACGAACTTTCTGTTCAAATCTATAAGGGCTAACATTTTTGGTTAAGAAAGTGCTTATTTAACCAGATCCAGAGCTGATTTTTTTTATTGACTTCGAAGTGATTTCATATATCCTTGGAATAAAAAATTCATGCACTGCCTTATTGCCGTTTTTTATTGATGAATACGAGCTCTTTACACAAGATTGGCATTCTTATTAGAAATAGCAGGAGAAATTTAAAAAATAATAATTACTAATACGGGAAGAACTTGTATTACGAGGGTTCCACTTACTTATACTCCATTCAATTTGAATAGAGAATGTTTGTAAACAAGCATATTTGATAGTTCAGGTATTGTAAATCTTTTTCTTACATTCACGTTAGTAATTTAATGTGGATTTATTTGGTATAAGTGATAAAAAAATATTTTTTTTGGTGTGCATATTTACACTGCAGTACATACGTAACTTAGATTATATAGGTAATATTTTCTATTTAAGAAGCAATATTTTATATAGGTAATATTTTATATTTAATAAAATAATACCAAAAAATTCGATAGAAATAGTGGTTTAATGAAATGTTAAGTTATACAAAAAATATTACAAAGTAATCACAAATAGTATTACAGAACATATCATATCTATTACACAACATATTCGCAAAACATATTTATCATAAATCTATCTATCACATCGTATATTAATATTAATAACATTTCTTCAGCCATGCCGCGGGGATTATTAAATAACATTGCTTCAAGTAGAAATCTTTTGATATCATTTAATTTAAAAGTAGTGTTTTCTTTCGCCATATATAATTTCATTTATGCCCAGATAATTTTAATTGTGTTTATTTTACAGTGATCTAACGAAAATCGTATTATCGAACAGCTGTTTAGGCACTGCGGAACATTCGCCATTTTAATTACACTCATACTTAAAAATATTACACATTTAACACAACGAACTTAACATTATAAAACACATAATAATATAATAAACTTGATACAAAATAATTTTATGAAAGGCCAAAAATTTAGCGAGCAATATTGAAAAGTGACAAGCAATCGCCATTACGTCAATAAATGTGGTAAGCAAGTGTTGTATATGCGTAGTAGAAATGAGGCGTATTCATTGTCACCGGTAAAAATACTCGATATATCCGATCAAAATACGTACTTGGTATGCGAAATACAAAATTCTTGGTATCGTAAATACTTGTATGGTACGGTCGATCGGACGTTCGTACAATGATAACTTTATGGTCGAGCTGCGGCATAACTCTACCCCTCTTTGTCTACCTAGCTATAGCTATTTCACTCACGCATATCCTACTCAGGTTTTCTCGCTTTTTCATATTTAAAACTTGCATGAAATAAGGAAAACACTGAATATATAAAAACTCGTAAGTCGTAATACTTTTGAAGTATGTAATACGAGTATATCAAAGATACTCGTATACTCGTTTAACACATTACGTTAAGTATTGCTTTACACTTCGAAGTTCACGAATAAATATTTACTCAATAGAAGTACGCGTATTTTAAAATAAGGATTTTAAGTACGATGCTCTTTTCGTCTAATGATTCTCCGTTTTTCTATTGGGACAGTTGAGTGTAATTACTTTGTAGTGTAAATATTGTAAATATATAACGTATACAAATATATAGTGTTTGATATTTGAAGTTGTAGTGTTATTGTAGTGTAAATATTTTTAAAATTTATTATGTTTTTACTAGTTTTTCGTTGAATAAAATAACCTGTCGATAACTTATCCTCAAATCGAATAACAAATTCATAAGTGGCGCCAAATTTGGATTCCAGATTATGCTTACTTATTTGCTAATCTTAAAAATGACAGAGTTATTTAAGAGGTTTCAACGATGCTTGAGAATCCTACATCTGAACGGGTTCAAGAAGAACTACCACCAACAGTGCTTTCAACGTCAAGATCTAATAACGATGCCCACAAAATGACATCGCAAAAAGACACACCTTCAAAGTCCTGACTGACACATGCCCAGTTGTAGAACTGCTTACTAACATTCGAAAACGATTCAAGCAACTAACAAAGGTAATCACATCTCCGGATTATATTAGTGAAAAAAGAAAAGGATAGTAAAAATATCAAGATTATGAAGAAAAAACTTTATATTAAAAAGCAAAAAATTAAATTAGATTGAAGTTCTGAGGAAGAAGATACGATAGAATTAGCCAGTGAAAATTCCGGTCCTAAATATAATATATATGATTGCGCGGGATGCGGCGAAAATTAATACGAGACTGAAAAAACCTGCATTTGGAAAAAAATGAAAAAAATTGCACTCCGTTCAACAATTTAGCGATCCTTGTGGCAAGAAAATAAAGAAATAAGAAACGGAAAAGAAAAACTTGCACGAGAAAAAAGAAAAGAGTTACGAAAAAGATAAAGGGAGGAGAAAAATTACTCAGAAATTAAATGGCTATCTTATCTTATCCTCAGCGGCCAACTTATCACCGATTTTAACATGAAAGCTTTTTCTAATGTTTTTGAAGTAAATATATATAAAATTAAGAATAATTAACGAAAATGTACATCGAAATAAGAGTAAAAGGTTAGTTTTTAAAAAACCTTTATCATATAGTACGCATATAATTTGTAGCTTACACTGGAAAGTATTGTAGTACCAACACTTATTTGAAAAGAAAATAACATGTCACAATGTTTGTTTAATTATCTATATGCTAAATATAACATAAATATATATGTATATAATGCATTCAAATCTAAAAATATAGCAGCGTAGGCTGACACATTGTCACTATCTCACTCTAACGCCTTATAAAATTTACGAATAGCATATAAGCTCTGGGCTTTTACAGCGTGGAAATTACGATTAGTTTCACGAAATATTTGAAACGCCTGCTAATTTCGCAAAAAATGGTGGGTTGTCTATTTTTATCATGCAAAATTTCACAATTTGTATAAGTAAAATAATGTGAAATTGAATGGATTATAAGTATACTCGTATATGACGGTTTTTACATTTAAATATACATAGCGTTATTATTAAATCATTTTGAAATATAAATTATATTTTTAATGCATCAATATGTTCCAAATATATCTTTTAAAGGCGTAAAAATAGCGGGATTTTCTTCAAAAACATATTTAGATTGATGATTGTCATTTAGGTAGTTTTCAGTAAAGTTTAGGTAAATGTCTAGTATCCCTTTTTTCATAATTTTTAGATGACCAGAAGTCGAAAAATCAAAGGTGACTAATTTTCATTAACCTAATATCTATGACGTCATGTGGCAAAGGTCATAAGCTAATTTACACAGCTATGTAATTTTGTCACTTCCCATTCTCAGCATTCCTTAAAAACGTACTTTGCAATTGTCACTATTGCACTTGTTAAACAGTTTGTCAGTGGAGTTGGTATCTTTTTACTGGATGAATGGTATCCATATAAAATATAACTAAAATAGTTCATTATACTGGCGTAAAAATTTATAAACCAAATTATTACTTTTATTTAAAAAATTTTCATTTTTTAATCCTTTTAATTATTCTTTTAAATATAAAATAATGGTCGCTTATAAAATTTTAATATAATGACAAATTAGAGATTTTGCTAGAACATAATCCATAGAATTATTAAATAACGTTCTTCTTTCCGCGACAAGTATCCATACATGAAGCGTCTTCATAAAATAAAACTTTTTACTGTCATTAACTACCCAATCGCGGCAGGTGATAGCAGGGATATGGTATACGTATAAGGTAATTCGTATCGTATATTTCTAAGATAGCATATGGGTCAAGTCAATACTAACGAAGGTTCTACCTTTGATACAGGAGCTCACTTTAATGGAAAAAATATTTTGCTTTTGTTAAATAAAAAACTTCTGTATTACTGCATAAGCGCTATGTGAAACTTAATCAGGTATAAAAAATTAAAGGAAACATACGGTACATTAACATTTTCTCTCCGAAATAATCAAGTTGTTTTTAAACAATAATTTTCTTTCAAGTAGTTACATTTAGAATAAGAATAGAGACGCTTGAAATAAGCTTCAACAGAAATTATAATACGCTGTTGTTAAGTGAGCGGAAATAGACATTAAATTTAGATATCCAGCTATAAATAAATAAATTATAGCAATAATAACTTACAAGTAAATTGGATCATTCCGCATTCCAATGTACTTATAGACAACAACAACTAAACACATAAACTTGCAAAATTTATGTAACAAATAACAATAAAGTGTATCCATCGTGCCGAGCAAACAAAGAAATCCGGAGGCCGAAGCAAAAAATCATATCTACCTTGGTATAATAATATCTGACGCAATACAACGCGTGTATCTTAACACGAAACAAGCGTAACAGTTGTTATTATATTTATAAGCTTAAACACAATTGATAGGGAAAAAGTCAATGTTCATAACTTACGTGATGAATGGAATTGAAAAAACTTTGCCGTGTTGTTAGTTACACTCACTAAGAAGAAACGGGCACTGGAGTTCACTTCGTCCACCGCATGTCCACCAAGCGCGTCGCTATGGCAACAGAGAGTGCGCTGGAGACATGCGGCCTCTACGGCGGCCTCAGCCCGACTGCTACGCGGCCCGCCCCTATGGTGACTCACTCGCTCCTTCCCTCAAATACTCTAATAGCAACTGCCGTGGCGATGAACTTATACCAGTTTAGGCTATTATTAGTGGCGGAAGCAAAATTCTAACATTCACACAGATCGATAACAATAGTGATTTTTTTCCAAATGAATAGTGTTTTATTAAAGAGTTATATTACACATCGGTTTTTCATAATAAATGTCAATTTCTTTGGAATAAAAATGGAATAAGAATTTTGTTCTATTTATATTTTACGAAGTAGAAACGGATTGTTTTTGATCGTAAGGATAATGACAGCGAACCTACTGAACCGTAATAAATATCAATAAAATACCGTTGGGTTCGGGCCGGTTCGGGTTTAGCGAATATTTACTGGGCACGTCAACGTGGGCGCGGGTAATTTCACCGCTTTTCTCACAATTCTGCATGTGAACGTGGAGTTGTTCCTACTCCAAGAGTTTTAATTAGATAAAGTCAGCACATTGGTAGTAAATGTTCAGAAATTTTCTTTCAGTGGATCAACAGTAACAAATAAGTTAACATGTTATTCGGAATTATGAACAATGTTTAGTATTTAAAATTAACTTAAACATTTATTACTAGTATTATATTCAATTTACAATAGTTCCTTATAATTTTATTAAGGTCTTTTTTTCAAATCTTTTCCAAATGAGCTATAATAATTTATCGAATATCTTCCTTTTGGACTGTCACATTGTCTTTATATCATTTTGAAATAATTTTTTTTAAAAAAACAGTTTCAAACATCTATGCGAAAGCGGAACAGGTGCATCGACATGAAACAGTTTCACGTGTTAAATGGATTAAATGTGAATCATTATTATGCGATCAATATGGGACATTTTTTTGATAAACCAAGTATAACAAAATTCTCCAACTAATAAAGTAGAGCTCAGTGTATTTGGTCTTGTCCGTGACAAAACGAAAGAATTCGGCGGCACTCATATTCCTCGTCAATTCTTGGATGTTACGCAACTGTAACTTTCTTCTACGACCGGCTTTCCTTCTCCAGCAACTTTTTCCATCATTGTTATTTGCAAGCACTTGTATCTGTTATGCCTAAGCCTATGCCCCCATTATGCGACTTTACATCGTTTGGTGGTTTTGAAGAAGTTTGCGTTTTTGGCCAACTAGTCGTAGAACCTCCTCATTGGCAAATTTCTGAGTCCACGTTTCGAATATTTCTGTAGCCTTCTTGAGACATTTCTTAATAGCCTATGTAATTAAATTTTTACAAAGGTAAGTATACATTATAACAAAATAAGTAAGTAGTATAACAAAATTCTCCAACTAATAAAGTAGAACTCAGTGTATTTGGTCTTGTCCGTGACAAAACGAAAGAATTCGGCGGCACTCGTATTCCTCGCCAATTCTTGGATGTTACGCAACTGTAACTTTCTTCTACGACCGGCTTTCCTTCTCAAGCAACTTTTTCCATCATTGTTATTTGCAAGCACTTGTATCTGTTATGCCTAAGCATATGCCCCCATTATGCGACTTTACATAGTTTGATGGTTTTGAAGAAGTTTGCGTTTCTGGCCAATTAGTCGTAGAACCTCCTCATTGGCAAATTTCTGAGTCCACGTTTCGAATATTTCTGTAGCCTTCTTGAGATCTTTCTTAATAGCCTATGTAATTAAATTTTTACAAAGGTAAGTATACGCACTTCATTTTTCCAATGGCACTGCGCGCAATTTCGATACGAGATTTGATCATTATCTCACGGCTCCAGTTTTTAGTAACCGTAAACATCACATGTTTACGAAAATTTAAACATATTTAATTTGTGGTATACAAGCGAAATCCACACTTCAATATATGATTTGCAGTTTGCATGCACAAAGTGAACATTACATGCAATTTTATATAAAACGTACAAACTTCATTCCTATCAAATTACAACAATTCCTCGACTGGGAATTGGTCCATACTAAATTATAATTGATTGCCTCACTTTAGGCCGTCAGTTTATAGTACTAAGGTAAGCTGGTATTTATAAGATTATTTCGTTTATATTCAGACTAAAACAATCCCTTATTTATTACGTACATAACTAAAGAATCATTGTGCTGTTATTATGCTGTCAGTTAGTTTTTGCTGTCATTCTCGTTAGTATTCAGGTCGTAAAATAATTTTACAAGTCATTTTAATAGTTTTGATTGGATTTTTCAATTTATCTTTTAGTAAAAACAATAGTGTAAATATAGTGTAAGGCATTTTCACAGTAACTTTTACGATTTGTATTGATGGCTAATTAGAAGTTGCATTTTTAATAAAATGTTTTGCTTGTCTTGTTTATTATTCGGCTGAAATTATTATTCGTAAATGGAATAAAGGTGGTTTTGATAATCTAGGTAATTTGACAAAGTTTGGTAAAAAATATGCACATTCTGAAAAACATTAAAATTGCAAAATTTTAGTTCTTCTCGCATAGACATTTGTACCGAGGGAAAACTAGCTATCGCAAATCAGGAACGTAATGGCATAGAAATACAAATAATTTAAAGATGTTAATAGACACTGTTGTATTTTTAGGTAGGCAAGAATTAGCTTTTCATGGTCAAGATTTAAATCATAGCTGAATAAGTCCGGGTTATTACGTCGAGAGTTTATTATTTTACAGTGTCTACGATTCAATTACTAAGACACATTTTCAGTCTATTACACCTTCAATGTCTATTTCAGGGCTATTAGAGGCGATCGCCTACGCTTGCACGCGTGTGTACATCTATATAATTTTTATGTCACTTCCTTCGCGGCTTATTTTTCCAAAAACACTGCAAGCCAGTGATCCAATTCGATATTGCTGAGGAGCTCAATTAAATGATTATATTGTACTCTGTAGAGCGCTTCCTCAAATCTATGAAACATCGAAAGATACTTTGCTGCATGTTTAAATTTTTGTACTAGAGCTTGTAACGCGAATAAAACTTTTCGTGCTCACTCAAGTTTGGAGTCCAAATTTACTGTCATCACACTTTATCCTTTTGCGTTCATGAATTATGGAAAGGGGAAGCTTCAAAACTTGACTCATAAGGCTAATTATTCGAAACGCTTCATGTTTTCTGGCGTTTTTATTTTAGGAAGTGTAACAAAGCGAGAGTTCATCCAGTCTTCAAGTATGTGGCCAGTTTTGTAAACAGTTTTTGTAATAGGTTTACTATTACTACAACGTACTCTTTATCTATAAGCTTGAGCATCTCTATGTGAATGTCATCTAGTCCCACGGCTTTTCTACTTTTAGCACGTTTGAAATTTCTTCTTTCAAGGATATGTGGATGTTATAAGCAGTATTACTAAAATGGGAGATGTAGAAGTTCAAGGAGTTGTAGGAAAGTAGCGAACGAGATTTATAAATCGGCGTTGGATGATCAGAGGATGGTACCAATATCTGGTTCTAGAATGCATAATGCATCTAGCATTGCGCATTCTAGTATCGTCTGCGAACGGCGATTTGATATATTGGTCCCACAGAGACTTCCAGGCTATGTTCTGTACTGACAAATTGTGATCATTCTACTAGTCAATGGTGATGGTGGATTCATACAAAACTTTACTCACAAATTATGTGAGTAAATTTTGTATGAAGATTTTCTAATATTCATATCTCAGTTTGTACCAGGAATTTCGCACAAATCTCACTATCTTTCCGCACCTCTTTATCTAAGGTGTTGCATTTCTTGGGATCTGCGTTTTTGTAGCGTGTCTTCTCTTTCATGCGGTTGTAAATTTTATCAATCATTCAAGCTTGCTCACTTTATCAATTCCTAGGCCAAAGAATTTTCTTACTCATTTCAGAAAGCCTGTTTTTAAGCCATTCACCGTGTTTTCCATAATTTTTGGTACCATCTTCTTATCATCCAAGGCCAATTTATTGACCTTGTTCCCTACTTTAGGTCTTGTGATCACATCATTAGTTACTCTGAGTCAATTTCAGTTTTTTGTAGTTTCCGTATTCTCTTAAGTGTATAAGACAAGGTTGTGGTTCGATCATTAGTCCCAAGGTACGTTTCTGCACTCTTAACGTAATTTTTAAGTCGGTTGTTGTTCATAATAAAATTGATTTTATTTCTCAATGTATGGTCAGGCTTGTGCTTGGGCGATATCCGAGTATACAGTCTTCTTGGCACTAGAAGGAAATGTGTGTTCGTGAGGACAAGCTCTTTTTTGAAAAAAAAACTGTTTAAGCGTGTCACTTCTGTCGTTTTTGTTACTAGGCCGTACATTCCGTCGACTCCTTGAATTTCTATTCTTTCCATCTCTCCTTTTGTTATTTAAATCATCCATGTCGATATTGATTTCATGTTTCTTATTTCTTTCTATCAGCTGTTCTAGTTCTTTATGACAGTTTTTAATTTACTTCTATGAGTCATCTTTAGTTGGTGCATAAATTTGGATGATATTTATGTTCCTCGGTTTTGCCTGAATTTGCAGTACCATGGCACGGTTAGATATTCCGTAGTTATGTTGGCTAGAACACTCTTTTGGTTACAATTTTAAGCCAGGGTAGATTTACTTTCGGTAAGTGTCAGAGAAAGACCCTTGCATGATATCAGGTTTAGGTTTTGTCACGCTCGTATATAATAGGTTATTACTTAAAGCCCTTAAGATTAAGTTGAATAAGAAATTCATAATTGTTTTTTTTCAGATTTTCATATTGTGTACACAACATTTTGACTCTCCAGTGTACGTCAAGCACAGATGAATTATAAAGTGAAACTTTCTAGACGACATTATTCTGTAACAGATCTTGTAACGTGACGTTTTTACGGAATGTTGCTATCAGAGCATGAATTTAAGTCTGATACCTCGTAAGACTAGGTACTACTCTCAGTGCTGTTCATACTCCACAATTTGCACTGTATCAAAGACGACATGGTAATTTGTATACACGTCCTTATAAAAAACAATTGCAACAGACACTATTCCCGCCATACCACCCGGGTAGTCTCAGGGCCCCTCCTGGGACCCGTAACGACCCGCCTCATATAAAAAGCGGACCTTCGAAAGTCCCCTAATAGTGTCCCGTATCTACGAGCTTCCACCCAACAGGGTTAGAGTCTGCTCCTGCTCAATGTGTCATTTAGGACCTCCATTTTTTCAAGAACGCATTTAGCGAACGCTCTAAATGACTCAAAGATCGGACCATTCCCAACCAAGTCTCGGTGACTAAAGATACCGCGTTCTAAGTCTGCGCGTGATTCTACGTTACCATTTAGACGTATGCTCTCTAACAAAACTCTACGCGCATCGTCGTGCTCACTACAGTGGAATAAAATATGATTCATGTCCTGCGTCTCAAATCCGCAGGAACACGCCGGGTTATCTCTGAGGGCAAATCTAAACAAACTGGCAAGGAATGCGCCATGTCCCGTTAAGAATTGGTAAACATAGTAGTCGGAAACGAGCCAGTTCTCACTCAACCGCTCGGAAACATCGGGAAAGAACAACCTGGTCGTTTCCCCCTTGGAATCGGGGGAGGACCATCTAGACTGCCAGTGAGCAACGACGATCTCTGAAATACGTCTCTTTCTAGTTGCAAGGGGTTCATTTGCTAAAAACTCAAAATTCAACGGACCCGCAACAAAACTCTTGCTTCAAGCCAAGGTGAAATTAGCCGCGCGTTCTGCAATCGCGAGGTCGGCAGGAAGGAGACCTGCCAAAATTGGCAACGTATCCGTTGAGCAGGTCCTGTAGGCCTTGGTCAGCGCCATCAGCGGCGCACGCTGCGATCTTAGCACCACCCGTCTAACTTGCTGGACCCCGACGCACCACGAAGCCCAAACCGATGGCGCATAGGCCAATATACCAAGGTATATTGCCGTATACATCAGCTTGAGGGTCTAGTTATTAAGCCCCCAGCCGGCACCGGCAAGCCGGGCCATGGCGTGGAAGGCAACTCGAGCCCTCTCCCCGATGTACCGCGCCTGTGGTAAAAATCTCCGCCGTGAATCGAGGACCACGCCCAGGTAGGTTACTTGATCCCGCACGCCGATTCTAGCGCCAGCCATAGTCACAGACGGCTCCCTCGCCAGCCTGCCCTTAAAAAGGACAGCCTCGGACTTTTGTGGGGTAAAGCAAAGCTTGTTCTTAGTGCCCCAGTCGTGTAGCTTGGCGAGGGAGTCCGCCGCTCGGTTCTGATGGCTGGCCACCAGGCATTATCAAACGCGCCGGAGATATCCAGAAAAATACCGAGCACGTATTTATCCGGGCACGAATCGACCCAGGATAAAGCTGTTGAAATCGTTTCTGTGGTGGATACTTCGGGACGGAAACCGAATTGTCTCTCGGAACCTGGCGAATGAGATAATTGCGCCAATAAGCGCGCCGCTACAACTCGCTCAAGCAACTTCCCGAAGGCCGGAAGGACCGTAATGGGTCTGTAAAATTTTGGATCGCTAGGCCATTTCCCATTACTCTTCGGTATGACTTCAAACCTCCCCACTTTCCAGATCTTCGGAAAATGGCCCGCGCGCAGGCAGCGATTAAAGGTCGCAAGTATCTCATGCGCCGCGATTTTCCATACTCTTTTGACTAACCGATTATCGATTCTATCAATGCCTGGGGCCTTTTTCGAATCAAGGTTCTCCACGATGACGTCCAACTCCGAGTGCCGCAGCTCCGGATCTGAGCTGCTACCTGGGAATAAGCTCGTTGCGTACCTGATACTCCTCTGTTCGACTGTGTCGAGGTCAGGGTCGTCTTCAGGGAAGAGTGATGTCAGAAGGTATTCGAGGGTCTCGCGAATGTTCCCGGTGTAACTCCCATCGGTCCTCTTAAGGGCGCTAAAAACAAAGGGTTTCAAGGGGCCAATTGCAGCAGCCATGGTTGCACCAACAATGGTTTTCAGGGGTCAATTGCAACAGACACTATTCCCGCCATTCCACCCGGGTAGTCTCAGGGCCCCTCCTGGGACCCGTAACGACCCGCCTCATACAAAAAGGGGACCTTCGAAAGTCCCCTTATAGTGTCCCGTATCTACAATCACAGCGCTTCCACCCAACAGGGTTAGAGTATACAGACAGTAAGAATTTATTGCTTTAGGAATCTGAGTTTTTCATAGTATAAGAGGAAAAATTCCTAAATGAATGAAATTTGACCGCCATAACGCCATGAGTAATACGATTTGTCAAGTTCAATGTAGCAAATCTCACGTCTATGTCATCGCGCCGAAAATGTACACTAATACGAGATCAAGATTGTTTTATGGAAATTGATTTCTAACCGTAATATCAATCTCCTAAATATTCCACATTTGCAAGATCTTAAGTATCATTGCTTTATTAAGTCGCATGTTAAGTTTTTAAATCTATTCTAACTCTTTCCCTAGTTAAATGAAATAACTTTAATGGAATGAATTATTATTTTTTTGAAAATACGAACTCAAAAAATTCTTATACTATGTTTCCTCCCATTCAGGAATACTTAGATTTAATTCTCACATCCCATAAGTCTAACTCCGTTGGTTATGGGTCTTATGAATTGGTGCGAGGAGTTGGTATATGCAAATTTTCTTACCTGCTGAATTTATAAATTGTACACAAAAAAATGTCTAAGTCAAGATTAAAATTCAGAAATTAATTGATAATATGAAAGTTATGGGCAAATAAAAACCAATTTCCTATTAATTCTAAATAACTTTAGTACAACGATGTTTTCAAATATTGAATATATTTGGCGTTAATTATGTAGAAATTCATTGTTCACAATTAAATGAAACTACGTGATGCAGTATTATTTCTACTTTCTTTATCATTTCTATTATTTCTACTATCTTTGCTAATAGCCCACCTGAAAATGTTGTAATACAACGAAACCTAGGTCGTGGTAAAGAAATTAAAGAAAGTAGAAATAATACTACATCATGTAGTTTCGTTTAATAGTGAACAACGATGTTTGTTGAATAACGACAATTTTACTTTCGATATGAAGAAAGTTTAAAAATGTTGCAGATACATTTAAGAAAAATATACGCGTAGACGCAAACGCGCGAATATCAACTAGTATGACAGGTGCCTTATAATCAGTGCGAGTTCAGTGTGTGCAAAGTTACTCTTCGTACGAAGGTATAACTTTGGATCCACTTGGGATGTTAGGGAACCTTGTAACTAAACTTTATACATAATTTTTGAGAAATTATATATTATGTTGTATAACTATTATCAACTTTCAACATCGCTTATTCAATTTTATGTAGCGTTATGATAGCAGGATTCCAAAAATAAAATTCTCGTACTACTATTCTAGTGCATGCTCGGTAATTATTTACTATTGGGATGATGAACATTTTCAAACTTTTTATTCTTAGTGTGCTCAACCTTGAAGATATAACGTAATTATATTTACTTTACTTTCCAATATGCTTTATATGTACTTTGCAATATGATAAGGTGTTTATGTGGAATTGCTTCGTGTATGTGCAAAATTTATTGATTATCCGCGAATTATTGAAATTCATCTTGGGATTGTATACAGACATGGCTATCAATTTCATATGTACGGTTTTTATGAAAATCCTTAATAATATAAGTACGCAAGTAGTAAATATTCAGCTATAACGCCAAAATAAATCATACGGAACAGGAAATGTTCCGTTTTTTCGACGTTACCAATAATTAATAATTTAGCACGAATCAAACCCAGCAATATACGTGAATTCGAGTGCACAAAAGTCGCGAAGCAGTTGTCGACCGAACATTTTTCCCCCGACTCGCACCCGCTACACGTCGGTTTACTCGTTCGTTCGTTAGATGGGGTGGTGTTCAAGGTCACTTGCATGACTCAGTTTAATCGGAGCCTTTTAAATTCGAGAAAATTAAAAAACCATGCTTCTGACTGGCAGTTTTAACTCTTAAGAGACTGGTGTATTTCAAAAGTTGAAGGGTTACAAAAACCAAAGTCACTGGGCTAGATTGTATGACCGATATTATTTGTATCTAAAACTGGTCAAGAAATTTAATAATCAACACAAACGAACAATATAATTGGAAAACAAGTATACATTTTAATTGACAAAATACATAAAATAAACAAATTATTTAGATATAAGCAATCATGGAATAAACTTGATTTTCTGAAGATTTTATAAAAATAATCGTAAAAAGACAAATACTCAAATTGTCATCAACCAAAACTTTTGAAATAAATAAACAGTAACAGTTTAACAATAAAATAATTTTAAATTAATTAATAAAATCACCGTGAAAAGTATCAAGGTTAATGGAAGACTTTGATTAAATGATTACAGTTTATTATGTTATTGATTACAAAAATACTATGTTAATTAAACCCGTTTAAATAACAAACTTAATCTATATTACTTATATTACATACTTATATTTCGTGAAATTTAATAAAAGATCATAATGATACTAAACACATTATCACTGATCTGCGAATATATTATTCAAATTCAAATATATTATTGGATTGATATACTTAAGGTATAAAATATCTACGAATTTAAAAACAAATATAACTGATTGACAGAGATCTGCGACCTATTTATTTTCGTGTATAATTTATGAGGTATACAAATTTGGAGAGATCGATTCTTTCGGATTGAACTAAGATCGAAATCATAGATACGTACAGAATGGATTGATGGTTTCCATCACCCCATGCAAAAAGTGGCTGGAATTTTGTATGGAGACCATACAATTAAAACACTAAGTGGTTCATTTGGTATTGTATCTTTCCATTATTAATGATGAATGCTGAAATATCATTATTGGTGTTAAAAAATCTTGTTAATTAAAAATGAAACTCGTTAGACTGTTAGCTATGAATGAGTATAATTGTACTTTAATTACAAAATATAAATAAATATATTCATTTAAAGATAGAAAAGTATGTTTTTTTTATGTTCGATTTTTAGTATTCTGTGCCAATTTTTTTAGCCTCTAATCTCAATCTTCGGTAAATTGGATCTGGTAAAGCTTCTTGTTAGACTATACATTTTGGATAAAACTTTCGAATACTTACGGGTAATAATGTAGGAGAGAATGTAGAAATTGTAGTTACTAAATGACATGATAACGGGTAATAATATTAATAAAATAACTAAAATCCAGGGAATTGAGCATTTAGGAAGATTACATACCTCTGCCGGTACAAATAATATATTGGATGCCTTTGTTACAATGGAAAGTAAATGATAGTATTTTTGGATTAACCTCATGACAAATTGCACAATTTTCTTATTAATATCCATCAACATCAGTTTAAAAGATCTTATCCAAGACTAACGTTCGCTTCTCGGAGTGTTTGTCCATTCGCCGCAATGAAAGCTCAAATATTGTTTTTATGGTTGAAATAGCTTTTGACGATCATTTTAAAATATTTACATTCAATTACTGAACGATAACGAAGGAAATTTGAAAATTGTTTGGCTTAATACAAAATAAATTGCTTGGTTATATAATATTAAGAAAACATTGTGTTGAGAGAAAAGTTAAATTTATAATAATACAGTTGTTGAATGTATTTGGCGTTAGTTTTGTAGAAATTCATTATTGAAAATTAAATGAAACTACGTGATGTAGTATTATTTCTACTTTCTTTAAGTTCTTTATCACGACCTAGGTTACGTTGTATTACAACATCTTCAGGTGGGCTATTAGCAATGATAATCTATTAGCAAATATATCTTTGCTAATAACCCATCTGAAGATGTAATACAACGAAACCTAGGTCGTGGCAAAGAACTTAAAGAAAGCAGAAATAATACTACATCACGTAGTTTCATTTAATTTTCAATAATACAGTTGTTCAGCTCTATAGCATAAATTATATGATCATTCAAAACTCAATATACTTTTTTATTAATTTTGTTTTTATATTTTTCTGGTTAGATCATAAAATGATGAGGAATCTGAATTAACTTAGTTAATTGAAATGTAAAACTAAATAGATTAATGGTGGATAAATACACCACGTATTTAGTCTGATTATGTAATTAAATGTGCATATTTAAAGAAAGATATCGACAAACGTTCACATTATTTAATATTAAACATTGCATCATGTGTCCAGAAAGTGGGTTATGTGACGGCGGAGTGTTACTGTGACGGTCAAGAGTATAAACGTCCCTTACTTGCTTGTTTTGAAACATTTCGACAGATATTATTCTTATCGTCGATAGCTTTTGCGCAGTGAAAAAATAGTTTCTGATGAAATATTTCTGAAAAATTTACTGAGGATGATCCTGTATTTATCCTTTCTTATTTTCTTTTCATATATACTTTGGGCTGTTTCTCCTTTTTAAGGTAATGTACATACTATATGTAGATTATATGCATTGTGACGTAAAATTAGGGTACCTTCGTGTATTTTGATTTTGTCGCCAATATATTATTACTAAATGTGTTGAACAGAATACTAATAATGTTGGTGAATTTTGAACGACAGTTGTTATTTTAAAGTAGTTTAACTCTTAAATATTATCAAATTTAATTTTTTAATTTATAAATATTGCTGCGATTCATTTAAAAAAGTATTTTATTTCAACATGGATTACAAAATAGAGAACTTATCTAATAGATATACAGAAATCTACGACGAATTGAAAAAAAAACATTGAAAAAATAAAACTTCTTAAATACGAGTTGACCTCGCAGTAGTGTATTTACACATTATAGAGTGCCTTTATACACTTATAAAAGTTAAGGGTTCGTACATATCGTTTTCATTAGACTATTTACATATATTATTGTCATATTTCACCGTGCGTCATACTAGATAATAATTTTAATGTTGCTTAGTGTATCTTTCATAAGCATGAAATAACGGAAATTTCTGAAAAATTATCATATTTAAAGCTTCTTTATAAACTAGAAAAACAAGGAGTGCACGTATTTTTCAGTGTCTTTGGAAAAATATTACTCAAAATTATGAAATAAATATTTTTGAAATCTAACACTAGCTTTTTCAAATGATTTCTGTTTGATATGTACAAACAGTTTATAAGAAATACGCCTGTGAAAAACAAACTTCCTTTGTAGGTATAGAATTCTAAAAAAGAAACATAATTTTAATTTTAGCCATAAGTAAGTAAAAAAGAAATATTGAATATATTTGGCGTTAATTTTGTAGAAATTAATTATTCACAATTAAATGAAACTACGTGATGTAGTATTATTTCTACTTACTTTAAGTTCTTTACCACGACCTAGGTTTCGTTGTATTAAAACATCTTCAGGTGGTCTATTAGCAAAGATAATCTATTAGCAAAGATATCTTTGCTAATAGCCCACCTGAAGATGTTGTAATACAACGAAACCTAGGTCGTGGTAAAGAACTTAAAGAAAGTAGAAATAATACTACGTTACGGAGTTTCATTTAATTGTAAAAAAGAAACGTTAATCGGACTATATGAGTTGGTATAATTTAATTTAGTTTTGGTGCTATTGTATATATATGGCGGCCCCTTTGAATTAATATATTCTTATAAGATTACAGGACCGCTGGAGTTGGTTTTGTACTTGATTATGCATTAACCTTCGACTTTTAATGAAGAACATACAGCTAAATTAAAAAAAAATTGTAAGCAGGGGGATAAATGCAGTCATTATTTATTTCGCTATTTTCTTTTCGATCGTCTGTCCGCAATATCGACTTATGAGTGTGTGGTTGAATTACGACAGCACCAAACAAGTATTGTGGTCAGAATAGTCCAGTCGTTAAAACACAACGATCGATCAATATAAGTTTGGGCTTGCATACATTTTGTGAAATGTGGAGGAAATGCGCTGTCAGCCGTCTATTAAATTAGCAAGTGAGTCAGGGCGGTTCATCCCGTCCTGTTCAGCCGGCGGCGAGCAGCTGGCGGGTTGCGGGCTCTACTCTTTAAAGGGTGTTGCGTTCGGCCATTCTAACCAGGGTCGCGCGCCGAGTAGTCGAATACAAAGCTCCCCGCACGTTCTCGCAACAAATAGGAATGCCGTTAAATACAAATGAGGTCCGTCCCATTCAGCGCGTAGGGAAATGAATTTCTTTCTTTTACACTCATTAAACCTGCGATTTAATTGAAGAAACGAATATTAATTAACGAGAGCCGGCATCGTGCCCGTCCTTAAGTAAGGCAAATGGGAAGAAGCGGAACCGACTGCAAAAATATATATGAGCGACAGCCAACAGATTTAATGTATCCGATCCATTTTTCTTACAAATTTCAACGTAAGAAAAGAGCCCAGACTAAAATTGCTGATTATGAAAGCAGTCTATGAATTCATGTAAAACGGCTTTACATGACGCATTTAGCGACGTATGAAGACTTTTCGTAATTATGTCAATAAATGAATAAACTCTAATTGGACACCGTTTTATTTTTCTCATTTTCTATTTACTGAACAATAACTGTCATCAATTTTTTATGTTTCATTTAAAAATAATTCAGTTTCTAATAATAGTCAAAATAATTTTAATTTTATGTTTCCAAAATGCTGGATACATTTAAAAAATATGGGGACCATGTTTTAAAGCACTATTAGTAAATTAGGTATGACTGTTGTGTAGAAACAATTTTTGTGTTAGGCACCTTTAACATAGACAAGGAATTTTCTTAAAATATTTATTTTTGTCTTAAAATGTTCGCTATAGACCTCTTTTTGAATTCATGTGACACCTTTGCTATCATTAGTTCATAAATACCGTTTTGTCTCAGAGAACTTCCTGGTGTTGGAAGCGACTTACCTCATGCCACAAAAGAGGACGAAGCTTGCTTTCACAAAGTACAGTACCAACGAAAAACGCTTCCTCCCAACAAAAACTATTCCTAGATATTGAGCCACCCCATTTTTTAGAGCACCTTTGCGAATGCACATACCGATTCAAAAATTGGTTCATTCTCAACACTGTCGTTGTGACTGAACAAACTGCATTTTAAACATCCTCCAACCAAACTATTCTGCTCTACTATGATTTAGTACGATAGAACTAAAACTATCACTTTAAAACTAAACTCATCACAGTAAATCAGAACGTGTTCCAAGTTATACGCCTCGAAGTAGGCGCAAGTCGGATTATCTCTTAAAGCAAATTGACGTACGTTCGTGCGGAAAAAGCCATGTTTTTCTCAGTCTATTATACATATAAATAAGTCATGAGCTAATTTTAAAGACATTAGACTAAAATACTAAAAAGTAGGTTTTACCTGCTTAGAAGGTCTTTCTTTTCTCCTTTCTTGACCGAAGAGAATATATTTGGATTTGGATAGATTTTTTAAACTGTTTTTTTGTTTTTATTTGTGACGCAATCTCTTTATGTTAGCATATGCCCAGCACATTTATATTTTCGGATTCTTCAGTAAAATTTCATAGACTGGATACCATCTTTCAGGACCCCGAATACTAATTGAAAGTCGTTTCTTCGTTCTACCTTCGAAACAGCCGAACACAACAGTGTGAAATTTCTATTGTTTATAATGAGCTCGTATCTGGGAGTATCTGCATGCAAGATTTTTTTTTTCATTACGCACTAACTTTGACACTTATTTACTTGAGAGAACACTTCAGACATGTTACGAGATGCTTACGAGCAATTACAAATATTGACAATATTTTTTCTTAAGACCGAATCGTCTTCAATCCATCGCTTTAATTCTGTCAAACTTATGTATGATTTTTGTACAAAACATCACGTCGATTACTCACGTATTTTCTTAATCGATTCATTTTCGACACTTGGTTTTGAGCTTCATATGAAAACCAAACTATTATTTATTTCTACATTTACTGCTTCAGACATTTAGTGTTTGGTGATATATTTGCCATGATCAGCTTCTGTTTGATATATAAACAGACTATGTGAGGTTGAATGTTACAAGACATACCTTATAGTTGACCATAAAGAGCTATGTTTTTAAACGTATTACAGATTTTCTTACTCTCCTCCGTTTTATAAGAATAGCAGGCAGACCAAATATTTTCTTCGCTTAAAACTTTTTGGTCGTGAACTACATTATCGAATTTCTTCCCAAAAATCAAAAAGTAAAAATTCTATTTGCTACTGCTATGTTGCTATGAAATAGTGGTAGCCGGTTATATTTATTTGTGATGAGCCTGCTACATTGTAGAAATATTTTTTATTAAAAATTCTAATCAAATTCTGAGGTCTGGTATATTTTCAGATTTTTTAAAGCTAAGGTTGAAAAATTAGAGGAAGGAGGAGACCTAGTATATAATTGTAAAGCTTAACATTTCATAAATGATATTTTTTGTAAAAAGTAGCACACGGAATCTTAATTTGATTTTGAAAGAATAATCGAATGACGCTCCGTTTGACCAAATACGCAACAAATGTTCTCGCTCCCATTTTACATGCGGGGATGCATATAATTTCATAATTTTGCCACAAAATAATTGAGATCTTCGTAATGAAACATTTCAGGTGCGTAGGACTAAAAGTGTGTAAACTGTGAGATTGTGACAGACGGACATAATGAAATTATAAGAATTCCTTGTTCACTAAAAACTAAAACTAAAAAGATTTTCAATCACTCTTTTCAGTAGAAATACCTGCAAGATGCTATAATATATTTATTGTATTATCTCCCTTTTGTTGGTAACTGCATTCATCTACCAGCTCATGTAATTTGTACTCTAATATAGTAAACTAACATAAGCCAATCTTACATGTATATAGTTCTGATTAAATTAAGTTAGATAAAACTGATTGTTTTATAAAGTGTTCGTGAACCACAGCCCATTAGCTGCAAATTAGTGATGTATACAAGCTGTTGTATGAACTCGTATAAGAAACGTCTGACCCCAACTCTATCAATCTCGGTTTTCTGTCAGCTACGTGCGCTACACCGTGTCGTCGCTGTATACGATCTGTCTCCACTTTCATAGATATTTCAGGACGCGTGTTTAAATTGCTAAAAGTCGTGCTTGCTAGATACGGAAAACAATATTGTGGTGTCATTATCAAACTTGCTCCAAAATCTGACGAAAAATGAGCCTAAGCCAATCGCTATTAATTTTAATTAATTTTGTTTTCTGTATTATGGTTAAAATAACTTTGGTTAAAACCTTTAATTATGAGTTGAACATAGGTTTCATAAACTTATATAGTAGAAACAAAATGCCAACAAAATTGTAAATAGTATCAAAACTTTTTTATGTAATAATTATGACATCTTTTTTGACATGGCTCCATTTATATTTTAAAAATTTTTCATGTTTTTGTTTAATTGCTTCATGGTTATTTCAATAATAGTAGCTGTCGCTACTAATTTAATTTTTCATGGTTTTTACTGCCTGCTTGTCGCAAGTAATTGGAATATCAATAAATTTAAATTAAAACTATGCTCAAATTACTTTTCCTGATTTCGATGTCTATTCCAGAGTATCTAGAGTATCACTTGATAATTTTTCCCAATTATAATAAGTTTACATTTGACTTTGGCATTATTTTTGCTGAATACGAGAAAAAGTGAAAAAAGTACAGTGCACGTACCTCACGTTTTTCTGATAAAAACAGTTCGTTTTGATAAAAATAGTTGGGTTTGACGTAGTACTTTCAACCCATTTTTTTATGAAAACAGTTGGGTTTGATGTAGTTCTTTCAACCCAAATGTAATAAGAGATGAAAAACTGCGTCAAACTCAATTGCAATCTAAAGACGGCAAAAAATACATTCATCGTTATATTAAGGAGTAATTGAAATTATTTGCCTACTCATTTCCTAGCTATAATAAGACCATGCCAGGAGCTCGATTGAGCTCTTGGTCAGTGTTGAAATAGTCATTGAATTTAATATGTGAACTGCTAATTTTTATTTTTTATTATTAAAATAAAACCCGTTCTGCAAATTTGAGGTGAATGCCACTTTTCTTGATTTCGATATCTATTCTAGAGGTGAGTTAATTATCAGATTTATGTCAACACATCACAATTTAAAAAAAATATATTAAGAAAGCTAAAAATAGTGTTTTTTAAAAGAAAAAAATACGTAATTTTGTCACATTTACAAAAAAATTAATAAAAACGTTACCTTTATATTTTTTTCAACGAAATAAATAAAAATGTTACATATATTAAAAATCATGCAAATAACTCATAAATCTTTGTAGGATATTGGTCTTTTTTCTTAAAAATTTCTTCTGTGCATTTTTCTTTTGTAACTCTTATTTGGTTCATCGTCCTTAAGCATACAATAATAGTGTGCCTTATTATTATCCTTAAGCATCCAGTAATCTGGTTCGAAACCACAATTCAAGCTTTCTTGTTATTCTCATTCCATATCCTTCACGTATGAAATCATCCACATTTTTTCTTCACTTACAGCTCTCAAATGGCCGGAGATAAATTTAAGAAATGAAGCTTCAAACTCATGCGACTACCTAATTTTTCGGTATGCTTTCTTCATAATTAGATGTTATATTTTTTCTCTTCAAATCATTTGGTTCTTAAATTATTTCAGCCTTCTTACCACTTGCGAAGTTCTGCTACATCATATACTTACTTACACTTTATGTGGCGCCTGTGGTTTGTCCAGGTGACTAATTGGAAAACTAGGATACAAATTGTAGATGTTTTGAAGGAAGTGCATGGAGTAATTTTTTTTTAACGTAACTCTTTTTCATATATAAGATAAACTTTCTGGTGCATTTACATAACTCCGCGATGAATACTATTTCTAATTTTATTTTGTATCCTTTGATTTGAAAAGTAATACTAATATCGGTTTAAAGTAAAAATTACACTAATTTTATATGGCTAGAGGTTTACTGATAAATGATAAGGAAATAAGCATATAATTACAAGATTTAGACCTATATTTTAAGTAAACTATTCTAGAAATAGAAATGATCCATGAACCTATGAGTAATGATTAGTTTTGAATTTACTTATTGTTTTCTTAACGTGTAATAATGACATTATTATGGTGTACTTTTTAATTTCTCATGTTCATTTATTTTATCATTAACATGGCAATGCATCCATCTATGCCTTTTATTTCTATAAACAAAAGAAATGAGGTAATCTTGCATAAATAGGCTTCTTAGCGGCGCGACATTTTTTTTTGTTTGATTATAGAAAAGAAAAGGAAAAAAAATAAAACAATAAGGGATTAATTTCCATGTCAAGTCTACCGAACAAATTCGATAAATGTTATGATTTTGAATAAAATTATACCTTATCGATATCGATTTTGAATCACAAGTTAAACTTTCGTATGCAATTTCGTGACACTTTAATTAAATTTATGAAATGGAAAGTATATTTTTAAACAAAACATTTATAAACACAAAGTTCTTTTATGTATAAACGCGTCTACAACAACATAAAATATATAAACATGTCTACAACATATAAAAAGACTTGAATAACGTATCGTAAAAATTATTGACTTTCAACGCTCCACAATATCATCTGATAAGCAGACTATAAAATAAGAATTCGTAAATTTAACATCCAACTGCGTGCTGAAAAATGTATTAAAAATTTGAGTCCTCGGTATTGAGTCATTTGGTTTGTTCATTAACACCTATTTGCCAGTTTTCTATTTTATCGACAATTTGAGCGTCTTGTTATATCTGGCGTCTTATAAATTTGAAGATCTAACAAAATATTTTTAATATTTTCCTTCGTAATAATTCAATTTCGAACATGAATACACGCGCCATATTGACGCCGCCTTTTAAATTTCCAAATTATAATAAAAAATTCGTAATCACTAATACCTGCAGGCATTGATTTTCTATCCAACAATATCAAGAATGACAGGAAGCCTCCGATATCGCGATTATTGCTGTTGAATATTTTTGTTGCTTAATTATTGTCGTACGTATCATGTATATATGCCAAAGTTTTTCAAGTTTATCTGTTATATTGGTATGTTGGTGATAAAAAATAGATTATAAAATAAATATCCAGGTATTTATATTTCATCTGCTGTATGCAACTAACATACAGCAGATGAAAGGTGAAACACAAGCGCGGTAAAAAAATAATCTCTCTTGATATAAATATACTTCATAGCTTAATCAGTACTACATGAATCCCAATGATATTGGTATGTAAAAAGAAACATTGAAAATGAAATAATGTCATATGGAATATGCGTAAATAAAACTTTCTTTTTTTTCTTTTTCTTCTACAAAAGTAATCTAAATGGGGAATAAAACAATGTTGTAATTAAACTTATCACTTTCGACGAATACTTTACGAATTAACCTATGCCTATAAAAATTAATTACAACTTATTTTAATGATTATTATAATAAACAACAGTCTGCATTTTATTATTCATATTATAGTTATGGGTTTCGGATGTTCACGCATTTTACTTCCACTGCTTATGCTGGAAACGTTCAATATAAAAATAAAAACAAAATAATTACCATGAATAGTAGCCGTCTACTAGCTATACGTTCACGGAGAGACGTAAACAAATTAATACAATACAATTCACATTCAGTTGACCATATTTTTCCAATTTAAAACAAAACAATATCATTACAAATATTAAAAATACGCCTAATTCATTTATACATTTCCGAAATTGTATATAAATGCATTACAAAATATGTAAATATATTGGTCTGAGGAAATTTATATTATTTTATAAAAATAATATAAAAAAATCAAATAAACACCAGCATCCAGATTCGAACTCGGACTTCCCGCGTTCCATACGTAATCGAACGTTGTACCGCTGCGCCAATGATTCACTGGGAAAAGTGACGATGTAATAATATATTTACTAACTAGGATAAACTCTTAATAGGAATATAGCATTCCTCTCGTTCGGACTGTTACACCTGTACTTGCAGTAATGCTTTGACGGCATCGCGCTCGTGATGCTCATATTTACACGGTAATTGCAGTCTTGCTCTCAGAGCGTCACCTTACCATGACGAAGCTATGTTCCCAGGCTCGCCAGCAAACTTCGCTCCCAGATGCATTAGCGCTTCTTATCCTTTATAAACACTAGATGTAAGCCCCGCGATGTTTAGATCACCTTAGTTCAATTCAGTCCTTAGTTTACATCAGTCGTAATCCAGATACAAATCCTAATTCAAGGCTAAATAAAGAAATTAATAATAATAATTTTTAAGATCAATAAATACTTCAAAAACAAATCGTTTTTAAAAAAATAATATTTCAAAGTCGTCATAACATTTTGGTAGCAGTTTTTGGGATTTCGAAAAAAATCCGGGAAAATGCCTCATCAACGAATTTTTTATTTACTAATACAAGTTATTATCGACTAAAACAAGAACCGGCGAACTCGTGAAATCAGTTCATTGAACCTTATAACTGTATGTATTATGTATTATATTGGCAACCTTTTTTGCTTGGTTATGTTTTATAGGGAATACCTCAATAGTATGATATTACGGCTTTTATGTTTCCGATACATATGGAGTAATCTGCAAATAAGGGTCAATATAAACAGGAATTAATAATAGTTGTCTATATAAATGGGAATTTATTATCGTTCAATTCATTATCATACAGAAGATATTTTTTTGAGTTATTTATTGCTAATTATCAAAGAATTTCTCACTACCAAGTCAAAACGTCGTAAGAATCGAGTATAAGTAGGTTTGTAAAAAAAAATTACCGACAATTTTATGGAAAATAATGGGAAGAAGAATTTTCAGGCTAGCTCCAAGAACGTCGTAAAGGCACGAACTACGCCTATTGTAAGAATTGTACTAAGGTTATTAATATTATTCCAAGAAAAGATGCACTCAAGAAACGCAATGCATCATAAGCACACTTGTTATTTAGAAAGAATGTAAGATCACAACCAAAGATATATTTAATCGTAATCACAAAAATACAAAAATTCGATACACAAGTAAACCAAGGTAAATATGATACATATGCGAATATTTCAGTAATTTTTACCTACCTGTACTTTATTATATTATTTTATTGTATATATACCAGTGTACACTAGGTACACGTTTTCTAATTTATTTTCATCTTTTTAATTGAAATAAGATTAGCTGTGTTTGTCGCTGAACGTAATCTATCAGCAGGGAAATTTTTCGAAACTAAGATAGTCGCTTTGTCGCGATTAAAATTTGCGGAAGGAATAAAATGATTATATTATATTATAGATTGATTATATTATGATTGATTATATTATAGGTAAAGAAAGTTCTGATAATTTATATGAAGATCTGCGGCAAGCTAAGTTTTCACTTATTGTTGACGTGTTCACTGAACTTACTACTACTAAATATTTGTGCTTAGTCACACGATATGCGAGAAAGCATCGCATTACAGATTGTTTTAACTCTTATTCCTTTATGTGCGGCGACGACACTCAAATGTTTATTGTTTACTTTAATTTTTAATCACTGATCTGTTACATATAAAACGACAATTAAATTATTGTTTATAATTTCACATCAATTTCGAACTTAGTACAAAAATGATTGCAGCTAGGGCCATAGAATATTGATAGTAGAGTGTAATAAATTATTCAATAAAATATTTTTTATTTAAAACGCTAATGTCTATGAAAACTGCTGGCTTATATCATTTAAGTATTTAGTACGACATGTTATTAGATAATGATGTACTAATTAAATAAAGGTTTTAGGGAAATATGAGTCGTTCACCTTCACTGTTATGTAAATTGGTATGATACCAAACCTAATCCATCTGAAATCAAATGTTTACTTTTTACTTATTTATCTTCAGTGTATTATGTAATTAATTCAGTGAAAAAATTTAATTGTGTTTATACTTTTTGGATGAAAATAGTTCAAAAGTGAGAAGGTATTTTTATTGAGGAGCGCGAAAACACGAATGTGCAAACGGTCTTATCAAAAAATTTAAAAGCAGTAACATTTTGTTACTTAATAAATTATATTTTGAATTCGAAATCATACGAATATTTGACGGAAGTCTTATCTGGCAGAAAAAAATAATACCAACACTAATAGGTATATTAAGATATATTGGTCACATTTTTTAGATCTTAGATGTCGAAGCTAAAAAAAAATTTATGAAGAAAAACGAGAAGCAAAACGATTATACCAAAGAGAGAGGAATGCAAGAATTAGAAATAATCCATTAATTTCTGAAATGCAAAAAGATATAAAGAAATATTTAGGTCAAAAGTAGAACAAAATAAATAAAATGAAAGAAATTACTATACGTAGCCAAAAAGCTCAACGTGCGAAGTGGAGGTAAAATTCAAAGAAATATTTAAACATGGCAAGAAAGGAAAGCTACTAATCTCTTTCTTCCCAATAATCTTTAATATAAACGTAAAATAAGAAAATTACAATACAAAATGAACAAAGAAATAAAGCGATGGAGCAAAGTATTTATTTTGTAAAGAAATAATACTGAATATATTTAAAGCTAATAAAATGTTTTCAAGAACAAGACACCAAAGAACAAAGTTTCAATGAGGGTGAACACAACAAGAAAGTTCAGTAGGAAGGAACTGATAAGAAAAGTGCAAGGTGGTTTAGAATTTTTTCGAATCTGATTTAATTAGTTATGCCAGATTTGAATCGAAATTTAATTGAATTATTATTACCTGCCCAAATCGGTTAATTAATATTATCTCTTAAGAATCTGTGTATTAAGAAGTTTGGTATAGAAAACATGAAGAAGTATTTGTCAGATAATTAATTAAAGTTTTTAAAAAAATTGGGACTATTATTCGGAAACAAACTTGAGTTATCCCACGTTTTTTCGGCTGAGATTGGATACGTTTCACACGTAAAAACAAAACATGTGTCTTTTAAATATACATGTAAATATGGACCTATTGGTTTATTGGTTGCATAGAGCCAGAGTCATGTTGGAAAGTAATCCAAGTAAATTAATTAAATCTGTGTGCTGTAATGAATATGAAATAAATTGCTTGGCTCGTTTGTGCGAGTCTTGCAAGAATAATCGATCGAATTCGATGATTCAAAAGGAGTAGTTTATTTTATCAATGAGTCACTAAGAAAGGCAGCTACAAATCAATCATATCTAGAATTAAATTTATTGAACCTGTAAAAGTAACTATATACAAAATGGAAGGATCCATTGAAAAATATTTCAATGCTCAAAATTGTCTTTCACAATACAATAATTTTAACGACATCAAATCAAATTTAATAACAACAGATGGATTCATTGTGACTGTAAAGATTCTTTTGATAATAAAATATGGTTTCTTATGAACTGTCGATATATATATATATATATATATATATATATATATATATATATATATGTATACTGTCAAATTTGCGATTCCTGTGAAAGAAATCTGTCATGTGCAAAATATGCAGGCACAATTAATGTTCCGTGTTATGAACCCCCAATTAATGATTAAAAGTAAAGTACTATGACCATGCAACGTGCCGCTCTCGACTTTCATTGCTAGCAAAAGTAAAAATCAGCATTTACAAACACGACAGTAGAGTTTTCAAAAATGTGTAAATTTAGAAAAACTTTAAGGACAAAAGTTATTCCATACATAGTAAAAATATTT
Source organism: Druceiella hillmani (assembly GCA_039881145.1). Lineage (NCBI taxonomy): Eukaryota > Metazoa > Arthropoda > Insecta > Lepidoptera > Hepialidae > Druceiella > Druceiella hillmani. Next base: position 16,354,663 of record JAYKKI010000047.1, on the reverse strand, counting down.
TTTGTCGAAATACATTTTCTCTAAAATCAAATGGTTTTTCAGCTATAAGGAAATAAACAATCAAATTGCCTATTGTAATTAATCGCACTGGAATAATTTAGTACTGACAATTTTCGTTCAATTTATAACTAATTCTCAATGTTCATAATTTCTTTCTGAGCGATTTCTTCGGTGATTAGGGTAGGGAACATCAGTTTTAAGCATTTTTCCAAAAAAATGGTTAAAGAAATTCATAAAATCAAGAAATTCATCCATCATATGTGTTGTTATATTCGTACTTAAATAAGTTTTCATTTATTACCCTACGCGATCACCTGACATTTTTTTTCATTCCCAATTTATCCCCTGAAATTAACCCCTCAATCAACTTCGCATTTATAAATGAACCATCATACTTTATCTCTATGATAATTATTGCAAAAACACTCCAACAAGAACTCAAATTGTAAATATAATGATAATGGTTTTAATTATTAACCGTAATAAAAAGCGCTTCTGTAGTTCTCGTCAGTTAAAAATTACAAGATAAGCTTGTTTTATTGTATCAAAATTTGTTTCGTAGAGCATTTTGAATGTCTTATTAAAGGACAGTGTACGTAAATACGAACAAGACTATACTTTTAATAAATGTTAATAAATATTATGATAGTAATTCGTGTGATTCTTTAATATGCGATTTAGATACAACCTATATACATATAAAATAATAAAGAAATTTTCAATCATTACAACGTTCTGTGTCAATATTTGTAGCCAAAAATTATAAATTAAAACAAGGAAACTAGCTAGATAACTTTACGGCAGTTAGCGTTAACTTTATTGGCATCATGATATTAGCAAAAGAAAATGAATACTCTGCGAAATAAGAAAGTGGGATTCTGAAGACTTGGTCCATTCGTGTGCTTAACGCGTTTTTCTTTTCCTTGAAGCGTCCTGCTTCTTTAAATTTATCACGCGGCGTTTTTGAGTGACAAGCTGACAGCACATGATTTATAAACGGCGCTCGCACTGGCTTCGCTACCTTCGCCAGGTTCATCGGGCACCCGTTCGGACTTCGTTCTGGCTTTAGCAAGTACTAACCATTGTCTTCTTTGATTTTTAAAAATATCCAGAGATAATGTTAATTGGCAGTTTAAGATCGAATCAACGATTTTTGAAGAAATATATCGCACTTTCATACAATATTTTCGAAGTACCTTTTAAGAGATTTGGCTTAACTGAACTTACCGTTTGTTTTTGTAATATCTATCTACCTTTTACATTTTTTAAAAATATTTTTTTCTTGTGCTTTAGAGTTTACGTTAGTTTCAACGGCCTTGCGAAAGTATGTGAAATAACGCGGCGCAATTTGTTACGATCGACCGTAAACTTCTCAAATGACATTCGTTGAGGCGTATAAAGTTTACGTCGTGTACTTGTTCTTACGTCAAGTTATCGCAAATACCTTTTGTGCGCACCGTTTATTTAAGTGTAAATTGAATAGTTAAGTGTGAGAAATGTTAGAGTAAAAAAAAATATTGGGTTTGAACGCGCATTTAATCTCTCAAATTAATTTGCTGAGTGAATTTGGCGGAAATAAAATACATGTATTGCGGGGATCTTGACGTTTGAATTTGAGGGTAATTTTATAATGAATATAATTTTCTTATATGTCATTCCGTTACGAAGACAAATTATTTGTTGTGATAATACAACGTTTAACTGTAATTATGATTGAGAAATGTCAAAATTGAAAATATCAATTATTTCTTCATAATACAAGTTCAAATAAAGTTTTGCCTATTAACAGCAATGGTATTTCAACAGAAATATGATGTGTACTGATGGTTACTGAGATGCGTATAACTTTTAAGCATTGACATGACTGGAAACATAAAACTTGGAAGATATTATCAAGTAACGTTAACTACCACAGGCTAGAAATATTTGGGAACAATTTATAATTTTATATTCAATGGCAGACGCCCGCCTCAGGGAAAACTTCCATTCTTATCATATAATCTTTATCATATAATTATAACTGGTTCAGAAACTTTTTCTTTTATTGCTTATAAACGAACCGTCGACATCAAAACGATAAAGTTTTTATCAAATTTAAGAATATTCAAAAATAATAGTAAGATTTTAAAGTTGTACCATGTGTATTTCGTTCAAAATCTGCATAAATCTGTAGTTTAATTGAACTGAGAAATTTAAATCTAGTATAGGTTTAAATTTTTGTCACTCTGTGCTAAGTAGGTGATTAAAATGTAATCATTTATTTCGAAAGATAAACTAAACCATTTGAAACCAAATTAAGTTTGAAGCCACATTTGTATTTTCACATGTCGACAGTGTTAAGAGTGTTCTTTATTTCCATTCTAGTTTTAGTTATTGAAATATCCAGAATGCATTATTTCGTATATAAAAAGATATGTCACTCACCGTGGCGTGCGTTGTAGACAGTAATGAGTGCGCTCATCGAAGGAATTTATTGTGGGAATAGAAATGAAGTCCTAAGATATTTGATCGAGAAAACTACTTAATTCTTATAAATTTCACATTGGAGGACTTAGTTATATCAAAGTTTGATAAATATAACTTTACACTTAATTTAGACTCATACTAGATCGTTTTTTCCTTAAAGGACATAGTAAATACCATCAATTATTTAGTAACAAGCTAATACCAGCTAAAAATAAATAGTATGTTATGGAACAATGGGAGCTGGGTGAGCCGTAAAAGCTGTCAAAATGAGCAAGGCACACAGAACTTACATTTTATTCCCGCAACTTGCCATAGTCTTTAAAGCCCGTTTTTATTTCAATTTCAGGTGCGCCTCGATATATAATTTCCCTCTTTTCCCGTCGCGCGTCACATAAAATATTATTGTATCTGGCGTCGCCCACCGCATCCGCGTCCGCGCCCCCAGTACACCTCCCCTAATGTATTCCCTCCGACTACTCCTAATGATTTATTCAGCAATAAAGCCTTTTTCTGATTTGTGCTTGCCATGAATGGGGCTATTGTCATTTTTTGTTTATGTACCAATGTGAGCAAATGTGGTGTTTTTAAAAAGATTAATGCTTCTCTTTTAATTTAAGATTAAAACATAAAATTAGATATATTTAAATAATAGATTGATAAGCAAATACAAAAATTTAAGCAAAATTTCTCGAAAAGTGAAGGTTTTTTAATTTATATTTATAGTAATTTGATAATTATATGATTGATTTGTCAGAAAAAGGATTTTTTTTGCAATTTGAATAATTTTAAGTTGCTATTTAACAACTTTTATTTCAATGACGGTGACTTACCTATAACATAGAATTGAAATGAAAACAGATTATTATTTCTTAAAAGAAATAATCATTTTGTAAAGAAAAGTATAATGCTATTGAAGAGGATAACAAAACATATGAATACCTTAATATTGAAAATTTGAAATAGGTCTGAATTTTGATGAAAACAACCCGGAAAAATAATTAAATATTTTGCTATTTGCTTGAATGGTGTTTAGAAAACGGACTATATAGTTTTTGTATTAGTCCTTAGGATCTAATTAATATGGTGATAATGAGGAAGCAACCGTCACAGAGTCAGAAAAATGAAATGGAATTGTTTTAAAAGATGATTTTTATATAGATGCTACTCGTTATTGTAACTAGATTAATATATCTTATTGGTATTGGGTAAAATCACAATCATGTAAGTGGCACGCGAGTACATCGGCACCTCTTTCACAGGAAAGCGATCTGATATTCATTGAAACACGGGTAAATTGTATGATATTCTAGTGATCAGTGACACGCAATTGTGACATTTAAACACAACATTTAGAAAATACAGCAATTAATTATTATCACTATCCCACAACCCATACAGTTTTGTGGTACACTTTATGACAAAACTATCACACCTCTAGATTTGAAATTTAACATAATAATTTAAAGTCATGTCTAGATTTTTTATCTATAGTTATTTTTGTATTCTAATCTTTTACTAAATTATGAAAAAATACGAAACAACGATGCGTAATACTAGCATATGGTTACTAGCGCCATCTGTTATAACATTACTGAATTAATAGAGCATGCATGTGATATTTCATATTTCTGGAATGTTTAATAACAAAATGGAAACATTATGTGTGAATGTTTTCATTAACTCTAGTTAATAAAAACATTCACACATAATGTTTCTGTTACTAAAGTCATCTCTTAGAAAAATACAGAATCAATAGGGCATGCAGATGTGTAATATTTGGAGAAATAATGTTTACTAACAAGTCACGTACCACGGTTGTTTTTATATTGTAAATTAATGGATAGTAAATTGTGGAGGTTAAATAACCTACATAAATCGAATAAAACAAGATATAGAAAGGTGCTGAATTACGAAATTTTGGATATAAGCACCTATTTAAGATAGATAATATATATTAATATCGGAAGTTACGTTAATATTTTTAACTTAATTTTTAATGAGATGAGTTTTAAAGTTAACAAATACTTTAAGCTTTAATAAGCTTTATCTTTTAATCCAAAATCCATCTCAATTTCATATTAACAAGTACAATTTGAATTGGCCCTGTTTTTTTACCTGTTTCTACTGTTCAGATTAATTAATTCTATACCTATAATAACATGATCCTTACGTGAAACGGAATCAACTTACATTTAAAAAAAATCAATGTTAGTTTTTTATTTTTTTGGACGTATGGTTCAACAACGACGTATAGTAGAACAAATTATGAATCAATTTAACCACCTTCCGCTGTTGAGATTTTTTTAACATATGTAATGAAATAGTTTTAAACATTTTATATTTGTTGTTGTCACAGCGAAATACCACGATGGCTTACTTTATCTAGCTGTAAAGGACGAGATAATAACCGTTCTTTGATGTCTAATTCAAAAGAACGTCGGAAAAGAATTCGAGATGCTGAATTATATTCTTATAGAGAAAATGCTCATTTTTTTAATTTGTCGCTAACTTACAACTAAAAAAAATGGAATTGACATTGAATTACAACTTATATCATCGTCGTTTGTTTGATATTGAACAAAATAGACTTTGTACTCTTTGTCACAAATTTCAACCAAAAATAAAATCAATGAGTCTACGGAAAATTCACACAATCACACATTCAACAATCAAGACAATGGATCTGGGACCACAACATGGTGTTTAAAAAACATACTAATTACAATTCATAAGTCGCGTTGCGGTTTAACATTCAAGTAGTTGTAGATATTGGAGAAAAATAAATTTTTGTTGGTTTAACATATGTCGCGTTTTCAAGAATAAAAACATCTTTATTTTATGCATGATTAGCATTAAATAGAAAATTTTCCTATGATGGATTATGTAATATTACAAACTCACATATGTTAAAATGTAGGAGGCGAGAAGTCATTCGTACGCGGAATTCAAGGTGTTACTTAAATGAAAATTGTCAAAGGAGTAATTATTGTTTCGTTAACAGTAACTAATGTATCATAATTTTGCCTAAATTTACAGTAAAAAGAATATTTAAACATTTCCAAATTTTTATTTTGTTTTGTTTTTATAATTATTACACGACAGATTATCTGAATTTGCAATATTTATTAGTATATATTAATACAGTGATTTCTAAAGTTGTATCTACGTACTTATAATTTTATGGATATTAAACAAACTAGTTATAGGAACATGCATTTAAATGAGTAATCAACCACAGATCATGCTTTCGATGGTGTTGGAACCGTCGCACATCCTAAGCTGTGTAATAGAGATATCCTCCGCATGAGCATCTGCAAATATGTCCAAAGCACTACAGAAGCGTGGCAGTCTCAACTGCATCCTGAAAACATTATTGTAATGGATGCGTATTAATTAACTCGCGAGCCCTCACAAAGCCATGCTTTTGCTAGTAATAATTATAAAATATTGAATCGTTTTTGAATTTATAAATAGGCATAGAGTTTTGGGGATATAACTTTTCTTAGATATTTCGAGCCTATCAATAAAATAAATTAAGAGTGTCAGTAATCATATAGAATATGTAGGTGGTTATTTAAAATGCTTCATTGCCTTCTTGCTTTAAAAAATGTAATTTTATTTGTACAATACATTCAATTAAGTTCATCACCAAGAAGAAACCTATCGGGATCTCAGAGAAAGTAGTAGGCACCGTGGGAATCGTGATCAGACGCTAGTAAGGATTATAAATGAGCATTTTGTTTATTACTGACGCTTTTCCGTCCCCCTGAAGCGCCATTAATATGCAAAGTTTTGACGCATGGGACGATGCCCCTGGCTATGGTACTGGTATATTCATAAATGGAGTTTGTGCTCGTCGGGTTTGTGATTGACTCCACGCTTGTCTATAACTAAAATATTATAAATGATGATCAATTGACATGAAATTATGGTTGAGGACTTTTATAAAAGTTATATACTGGTATTCAACGGTTTTAATGTATTAAAAACTTTTATCATGTTTATCCACTGTGCTCTTACCGTGTTGTCATATGCGTGCGACAATAAAGCTCATTTTTACCCAACTGAGAGAGCGGGGGCAGGTAATGTTTTTCGTTTGTGTTTTGTGTAACACTTTATACTACTCTAGGGAATAAACTGCTGTCGGATTTAATGTTTGAGGTGTCAATGGATTCATTACAATTCTAATACTGTGGATGCTGGTTGCCAATTTCTACCAAAAAGTACAATTTGTATTGAATGGCCAATTTCTACCAAAGGTACAATTTTTATTGAATATCTTATTAGTTCCAACGACTTTATGAACTTTGTATCGGACTCTTGGCTGACAAATAAATAAATAATTATGTTATTTCCCTGTTGTTACATCTGTTTTCACAAAAGTTAGTGTTGGATCTCTTTAGGGATATTCTTTCAAAAACTAATTCTCTTTTTATGTATTTGTAATGGCATTGGATGTATAATAACTTTGTGTAATATTATTGTAAGCAGTAAATAGCATGTAAATCATTTCTCAATCCAGATAGATCTCTCCAGAATAGAGCTAAAACAGCCGGGGTTAGAAAAAAAATCGTTTGAATGTTTGACTTTTGCTTCTTTTTAAAGCTTTAGTTTACTTTTTTAATTAAATATAGTGAACCGAATAAATGTTCTGGTTTGCTTTTAATTTGTTTTAAAATAGTATCATCTGGGATAGATATGAGGGCATATGTCACCCATTCCATGTTTCGATTCAACCTGAAATTCATACCAAATAATTAGTTTATATATTTTACAAATAATATTGAAAGTAGTCACAGCAGTTTGAACATATCTTTATACACTGAGTTTGTAGACTAAGTTACTGTATTAATGAGTTACATTTGTTATGTCTCTTATCATACTCTAATTATATTTGATGTACCAAAGCTAGAGTGATTTCCGTCTAATCACTATTGAGTGATACACTTTGTAGATTTAATTTATTCTAACAAAATTCCGGTTCTGGGACAAAAAATAAAGCACGTGAGCAGGAAAAGTATATTTACTCATTGAACGTAGTATGGACGCGTCCGTCAACCGCAGTTAATGTACATAACCACCAGGTACACACACAGTCAAACCTTTATTTTCAGTAATGACTTGAGATATTAAGTTGAAATTTTTTGTACACTAAAGCCTATAGCCTAATATTGCTTTATGAAATTTGAGTTGTTTGGTTGACGCAACACAAACATAAGGCCATTTAAAGCGTATTTTTCTTTATTTTTGCCATAATTTTACCAACTGATTTTCAAAAGCTACAGGGTATTTCCAGTAAATGTATATTATAATCTTGAAAGTCGTATAATAGGAGGTCTTACAGTGTAATTCTATGTGAAATTACACATTGTTTTTAAATTTACACCTGTGAACGATACAAAATGTGAAAAATTAAGTTCTGAAAAATTAAAATTTTGTAAATAGGTTAGTAGAAATAATATGTACCATTAAATGTTTATAAATATCTAAAAGTGTACGGAACTCTTGTGGTGCAAGTTCTAATCTTGCTTAACAGGTATTTTTATAAATTCACATTTTGTTATATACTAGATCAAATATTCGTATCACAGTCGAACATTTAATGCCTTACATTCCGAGCACTCATCGATAGTGTCCAATTCGGAGCAGGCACTTTGTGATTTTCCTCACGTTTCGAGCTATCGTAGCACCGGAAGGAAGGGAAAACGAAAGCGGACCCAATAATAAGATCTGGTCGAGGAGGCATTTTCCGCTAATTACAACAGATAGCTTCAGATAACATTCTAATTTCGATTTTACACCATTATTGACGCCAAATATTTTGCATATTTGGCGACGGTTCTGATAAATTATTTCTTCAATTAACACGAGTATGGTTTTTAATTTTACTTGGATCAGCGATATCTTCCTTGTTTATAATATTTGTGTTACTGTTAAGATTTGGTATTTGACACATCTAATAAACAAATATTTGAATCAGGTCTAACGTACCTTATGAGCTAAGAATCATGAATAACGGTTTTGTAGTTCTAAAGGAAAAATGCAGCACTTGTAAGATCTCACCTGTTTCTGTATACCAGTTTGCCACAGACAATTTTCTCAGAAACCTTTTAATGTAGAAATTCACATAGTAATAGATCTTATTAGTCCGTATATTTTGCAGTAGTTAAACTTTAAAATATTTATTTGGTAACTTTAGAGATATAAAATGACATACTCTTTTTTTGGTTTTATATATCGTGTGGTATCGTTTGAAAAAGCTAATTATGAGAAACTCAAAATAATACTTTTTTCACAATGTTTTTGGCAAACAATCAGAAATATTTACTTAAATGTGCAAGAGTCTCTCCCGTAGCCCTTATTTTCAAAAGTTATGAACCAAATTCACGAAAAACAGGACCGGTAAAATCTGATTAGGAGATTGCAGGAAAACTATGATTCTAATGAGAGTTATGTGAATTTAGGATAGGTTATCTATTTTTTGAAGACCATTTTTAGAGTTTCTGTATAATGTAACCTCATTATCTATCGATATTAAGATATGATTCAATATATAGGTATATCGTTTCAGTTTTATTTTAAATTATTACCGATTACATAGAAGTACTCACATATAAGTAGTTGAGATAGAGGTAATAACTAACATATTTATTTAAATTTTTCTGAGCGTGAACAGGAGTACATTTTTGCCATTTTCTCGAAAATATTTATTTTCCAAAGAAAAGGAAAAATATAAAAATTAAAGCTTTTCAAATTTTTTTTATATACTAAATTTCTTTTGGAAATTCATATATGACTATTAAGCTATTTTAGGTGATTTATTTATGAAAGATTTTAAGTTCTGTGTCATATTTATATTATTAGTCTGTTAGTTTTCGTAACCTTGACGTCATCAAGTTGATAGATCATGTGACTAGAAATTTGATATTTTAAATTTGGTGTATTGTGTGGCAGAAGCAAATTACAAGGACTCCAAAATAATGTTTTAAATTTTACACAACATACTTCTAGTGATATTGCTAAAACTATTTACATTACTTTTTCAGGAGCAGTTTGACGTATTAACTTCAATAGCTTAACTCAAAAATATTTATTTAGTAATTTGAAAAGGGGCAATGAAAAAATCGAATTTTTTCAAAAATATTTTTAGGTTTCCGTAGCCACTCTCACAATTTCGTCACGTCCGTCTGTTTGTTCGCCTGTTGCCGTTTTACTCTATATTTATATTTATAATACCTACAAAGTTAATAAGAATAAAGTGTTAATAAATGATTTTTAGGGTACTCGTACTACCCTAGAAAGAAAACAGGAGTGATTTTTTTATTCGCGTACCCCATTAAGTAGGGTATAGTTGAAAAGTCTTTCAAAAATATTGGGAATATGTCATGAAAACTTTTTTTATACAGGGATCTGTTCATGAAATATTAAGCTTTAAAGTGGTCACTTTTGTTAGAGTTGCAGGTGGAGCGGGAGTTCCACCAGCTAAATCGCTATTTTTGAATATGCGATGTATTCACAATAGTAATGTATATAAAATAATTGGAAGGAAAATTATCACAGCCAAGTAGACTCTAGTAGTTCATGAGTACGAGTCGATTAACTTTTGACATATAGTTGGGTCTGTAATAAATTCATAGAAATTCCATACAAACGACTTACTGTATTGGTACATGAAGATAGTATTACATAAATTGTATATATCCTTGAAGGTTCATATGCTTGAGGGTGTACGGATGTAAGGCAGTCGCGCTTGACATGTTTTTAATTTCACATGTCAACTATTTTTTCAGAATTGAATGTAAAATAGTTGTAGAAAAATTAATGAAAATGTTCACAAAAATATGCATGAAAAAGTGACGTTACCATAAATTTAATAAAGTTTGTCAGAAAACATACCAAGGATTCTTTTAAGAAATTCGCCATATTATTACGCATGTGAAAGAAGAAAAAACATTTTGTGCGTGTCAGCTCCGACGCACGACTGGAGTTTACTCCTTAAGTACTGTTGGCTTGGAAAGTATAAAATAGGTAACACTGTATATAAATATAAATGTCAATATAATTAAATGTAAATGGAAAATTAGTTAATAAAAAAAATGCTGACAATATAATTATATTCAAGTAAAACACAAATGAACAAGATCAAAGTTATACCACAAAATTAAAAACATTTAGTAACGTCAGACTAAGAAGTCAAAATTAAAAGAGACTTTTTAATTTTGTAGGATAGAAGACATCAAATATTCACACATAATGATATTTATAGATTACATCTTGATATAAGCAAACGATAGTAAACTAGTTGATAATTTGGTTCGAAGTAAAGACTATTGAGATTTGTAGAAAACTTTGTATCAACATACATAACAAACAGAAAAAACTATTTTATAAACATACATAAACAATTGAACATGCGTTCCGAAATACCGCAATACAATTGATGTGGCTGTGTTCTCAATTCCAAACACTCCCTCCAGAACGCAGACCCATTTTATTTATACAAGTGTTTTACAAGTGTAGTAACCTTAGTTACCAGCCACCATATTACAACCATTCACAAATAAAAATTTTACTTTAGATTTAATTATGTTTTCTCTAAGAAAATGTAAACGAATTTCTATATATTTAGTTTTCGGGTTGCAACAGTCTGTTAATGCCAGTCTGATTGCACTTTGGTTGTCACAGTAGATGGTTAACGCACCGTCCACATCTTGGCCAAGTTCACCCCCGTCGTTGTTGAACCGTGCACGATCTTTTGGTTCAGTCAGCATCACAATAACCAGTAATTTCTTTAGAGTCTTCTTTGACATAACATAGTTTTAGGCTCTTGGTTCCTTGGGGATATCTTATAACTCTCTTTATTCCAAGCCAGTGCTGATTTCCTGGATTATTACAGAATTTACTTAACTTATTGACTGCATAGGTGATATCAGGTCGCATAACATGTGCCATATATATATATATATATATATATATATATATATATATATATAAGAGAACCCACTGCTTCCCTGTATGCGATATTATTATTTTTGTCTTCAAGATCAAATTTTACATTTATTTCTATTGGAGTATTAACTGGTTTGCATTCAAACATGCCAAATAGACTCAACACTAAGTTGATGTATTTTTTCTGATCTATCATAATCACACTGCCTCGCGGTTTCGATTTATATCTATGCCAATGCATTGCTTTGCTTCATCCATATCTATCATACCAAATCCTTTTTTTAATGTTTCTGTAATTTCTCTGATTTTTTTCTTATTATTTGCAAATATCAGGAAATCATCTACTCATACTGCAATTAATATCATTATTGATTTATTTAGTAAATAATAAATACATGGATTAATTTTAAACCTTTCCAATCCAATTTTCAGTAAAATGCTGTTGAATTTAAGATTCCACTGACGGCTGGCTTGCTTTAATCCATCAGATTGATTTATGCAAGCAACACACTTGAGAATTTTCTTTGTAACATTCGGATTGTATCATGTAAATCTCAGTGTCTATGTCTCTCTGTAGAAATGCACTTATTGCGTCCATTTGGGTCATTTCCAGGATGAGGATCATTGAGATAAAGTATTGGACAAAAGTAACTTACATCATGATCATCCTCCTCTGCGTACTGCACAGCTCTGCGCGGGTGCAAATTTATATTATGCGTTGGTATCTCGGTGTCAATCGAAGCCTCTGGTATGTAGGATGAATCATCATTGACGCCAGATTGATAGTCATCACTCGAAGAAGTATGTGCTATACTATGTGCTATTTCTTGTTTGCACGGCTTTTCAATTAACTGCATTTCAGGACTGTGGGATATAGAAGGTACGTATATATTTTAGTCATATTTTTGAACATTTTCTAAAAACACAACATCTCTACTCTTGATTATTTTATTTGTTTTTTGATCAAGTATTCGATATCCCTTGAAAGATTCACAACAGCCAACAAATATGTATTTACTGGATTTTGAACCCCATTTTTGATGTTTTTCTCTAGTCTTAACTTCAGAGCCAAAAATTTTAATATTTGATAAATTGGGTTTCTTACCAGACCACATCTCTATGGAAGTTTTACTATCAATTTATTTTGTGGGTGACCGGTTGATGAGATTCTATCAGGGTCCTGTTCATTATCTCTGCAAGACCATTCTGTTGGGACGAGTATGGAGTGGTTTTTGATGTTCAATTCCATGCCAATTTAAGCAATTTTCAAACCCTTTGTTACAATATTCATTTCCATTGTCTGAGCGAACAGCTTTTAACTTTATGTCAAGTTCTTGTTCTACTTTACTTTTATAATCTTTGAAAACTTCAAGCACAACTTTGAAAACTGAATTCACTTTGTATAATCGTATATAAACGTAATAAAATATTTTATACCATCCAGTGACACTTGCTTAATAGGTCCACATAAATCAGTGAGGATGAGCTGCAATGGTTGTGAAGCTCTTGAACCGGTATTGTTAAAAACCAATCGACTCTGTTTCCCTCCGTCCTTACATATAACATTGTTACCCTTATCTTGAAATGGTTCAACTCCTTCAGTGCATTCTGGTAACTTGCTAACATCTGAAAAATTCAAGTGCCCCATGCATCTATACCACAGGACAACATCATATAATTTATCTGAACACATAAAGTTGGAAAATACTTCTCTGTGAGTTTTTAACAAACAGGTTGTTTACTAATGTGACTGAGTATAATAGTTTGCCATTTTAGTAATAAATATCACATCCTTTATCTCTAAAATTTACTTTACAGCCATTTTTCACCGTAGCAGTGACCGACAAGAGATTAACAACATGTTTAGCTATGTACATAACTAGTATTATCTTAATTTTATTACCTTCATTACCATTAATTAATAAATTAATTTTTTCCATGCTTTCAACTTGTAGCGGTGTCTTATTGGCAACAGTTATGGTGAGTAATGGAGGACTAGTTACATCATACATCAAATCACTTTTATTGGTATATATGGAGCCTCCACATACCGTACATCTGGATTCATTACCTGCTGATAAGATGCTGAAAATGCTGCAACAAAACTTTTACTTTCTTCTTTCTTCTCTAAGTTCTTCTTTTTCAAAACACGGCAGCTCTTAGCATAATGTTCGTCCTTATTGAAGTTATAACATCGAGGCCCTTTATTGGTTTTTGGAACATTTTGATTCCATCGAGTGGCTCTTTTTTCTGTAAAGAATGCTGAACTGTGGGAGAATTAAACTTCCTGCAGGAGTTTCGTTTTAATTGAATCGGCGTTGATCTCGATGCCTGAGCTCTCCAAACCCATTATCAGTATCCCAAGCCATTCATCATTAATGTCAAACTTGATGATCCACAGCTTATGTGCAGTTGACATTATTTTATTCACATAGACATCCACGCTATGAGAAAATTCCAACGTAGCTGTAATGCGATCTCTCAATGAAGCCACTCTTCTGCGTAACACGCTGTCATCAAAAGTCTATTCCAAACTTTCCCAGACTCCTTACATCTAGTCTGTACATGTACATAGTTGATAGGGTGTAACAATAAAATAAGCTTTGATTTCGCCTTGATTTTCTTCTGTTCATCGGTATTAGTACCTATGACATAGCTCCAAAAGTTCTTCAAGTTAAAAATAAGCTTGTACTGCGAATTTCCAACTTGCGTAGTTGCCCCTTCTAACGAGCCCATCAATACGAAAGGGGTTGTGGTGACCAGTATTCGACGTCTTTAATGGGTTATATTGCGTATATACTTTATGTTAATACTAAATCTTGAATTTTATTTGTAAAATATTCTTATATATTCGTAAAATTCTTGAATTTTAATGAACATGCAACTCCGGAAAGATTAGGTTATGCGGCAACTTCAAACTGTCAAAAATGTTTCCTTATGAAACTACACTGACAACAAGTAAAAACACTGTTGTCACTGTGTTTTTACTTCTTGCTATAATCGGAACCACGCTCTGCTACCATATTGATCACTTGGTTCGAAATGAAAAATATTGAGATTTATAGAAAACTTAGCACGTACATTTCGGCACGTTACATTAGTTTACAGAGAGAGGAAAAAAAACTATTGTAACAACATACATAAACAATAGAATATGGGTCCGAAATACCGCGACAATTGATGTGGCTGCGTTCTCAATTCCTAACAAAACTATGTGTGTCGCATTTCGTCATTGCGATTACGCCATAAAAAATGCCACTATGTGTGTCACACTCCATCATTGCGATTACGCCATAAGAAAATTCCAAATAAACATATTGATGTCTCACTCTAAAGATGCGCAGAAATGTTGCGAGGAGAGGGCAAATTTTCTTTAATATTCTGAACTTCGTACGCTCTGGACTTCTGATTTTACTTCTCATAAACCTTTATACTGGGCACTATATATGAAAATCGATTCTTAAGGAGTACTCTCCAACATGAAAAATAGCGGAAAGAATGTCAATATCATTGTTACATAACACATATATGACAGTTACACATAACACAGCTATTGTTATAATGATCAGCTTTCCGATGATCGGCTTTTTTAGATTATTTGGATCTGTTTAAGGAACATTTTTAATTTTCACACTTACTCTATCTGTGTGCTTACTCGGCTTATTGTTACACTTGTTTTATTTGTTTTCAATCAAGACTTTATAAGGTAAATATTATTAGTAATGTTTTATCTGGTTCAGTATTATTTCTTCTTTTAATATTTGTATTAATTTTTAATAGTATTTATGCATTTATAAATAACTTTTACTTGTTAAATGTATTACTAAAGTACGTTGTATTTCTTTGATTTGCATTATTTTTTTATCAACTGGAATGACATCATCCATAACTGTAATTATATGTATTGAAAATGTTTGAAAACTATATTATTTGTGACAATTTTCCTTTGTAATAATTTAATCTCTCTAACATTAACAAACATACAATTAATTTTCAAATGTATAGAAAATATTACAGATACTTGTATCCACAGAACTTGTATCATTAAATGTATCTACAGCAAAGTAGCACCAATTAGAAATCAGGCATAAATTGCCTTAGTACTGCTTTAATTTAGGAAGTTATTAACATTTATTTATTTTTCACATTTGATAATTTAATAAATTCTTGCAAAAATATATTTTGCATTTTGAAAAGGTATTTATTTATATTCCAAATTGGAATTCAAAAATTCTTTTACTGAAATTCAATCTGACTAGTAACATGATTCCCTTTACCTATAGCTAGAATATTAAAATGTGCTTTCAAATTAGTTTGCACTGGATGTCTTACTTTACCTATAGCCAGAATGTTAGAATGTGCATTCAATTAATTTGGACTGGATGATATAAGCCAGTGACTTCTTTAATTCAGGAAGTTATCAATACATATTTACTCTTTATATTTGGTAATTTAACAAACACTTGCAAAAACATCTGTATACTGACAAATTGAATTCTAGTACACATGATGACAGAAGCTACATTAAGTAAAAATTATTTCATTGAAATGCAATGTATGGCCCAATTTTTTCACAACTAAACCAAAAACGCACATTAAATTAGTTTGAACTAGATAATACAAACCGTCCTTAAATATGGTTTCAATATGAAAATTCTATTTCTTTGGTTAATACACCATTTCATTGGACATTTGTTTTGTTTGATCTGTTTGAAAGTTAATCAAACATTTCATTTAGGCGATAAAATCCATGTTTTTGATCCATATGTATAAGTCGTAATAAATTGTCATTGGATAGATGGTGGCATTAGATGGTGGTAAGTTCCTCGTATGATGTGATCAGATGTATTGGCATGTTTGACTATTATTGGCACGATTTAAACATATTGAGATTATTGATTATTTCACTTGCTTAGTGAAATGTCGGCCCCGATTAATTCCCTTTCTCTACTGTCAATGTTATTGAATCTTATATTAAAATTGAATGAGATCAATCAGTCTCTATAATATGTTGATACACATCATTTGACTGAAGACTTTTAAGATTTGTATAATATGAAATTCTGATTTCCTAAATACATTCGATCTTATGTCGAATGTAGGTTACTGTTTAAGCAAGATAAATTAAAATGTTAGGAATTTATTTCCTAAATAATACGACGCGGTATTTAAGGATTTGATAAAGGTTCGCATTTATCTAAAGGGATGTAAACATTTAATTAACAACGCAATAGATTAAAGAGTAAAAATTTAAGTAAGTGGGACATCCAATTGGAACGAAGTTCCTTTCGTTATATACTATGTATTAAATATATAATATTTACATGAATAAAAATTGTTCAGCATAATAAAATAGTGTTAATCGTAAGATATGAAAAAATAATAAAGTCGCTTCCAATAGAAAGCCAGTAGAAAAAAATATATTGACATTTGATATCAATATGACTTGTGTTTCACACATGTCACAAATGTCATTGCAAGATGATTTTTATTGGGAATTTTCACAAAAAATTTAAAAAAACAATAGTAACAAAAAAAAAGTAATGACCCAAGAATAAATATAATAACAAACGTATGTTATTTGAATCACGCAACCAGTGTAACACCATCTATCGAAATGTTTAGTACATTTTGATAAGTTTGCTGTTTGATCAATTAATTAGTTAATAAATTCCTAAAATATTAAATAAGATGTAAAAAATATATTACATTTTTAGTCAATGATTTAATAATAATAAAAATAAGTTTACCCACGTGTATCAAGATGTCAACCGTCATTACAATGGCTCGTTCGTCAAGGTTATGATTGCGAGAGGACCTAGGTTCAAATCCCGGACAAGCCCAAAAAGTTTTGCTTTAATTTATTTATCTTATACACAAAATAATACACGCGCTGGCTTTTTACTAAAGCTTTGTAACATGCAGGCGCTTATACACGTATTAACACACATACTTACATACACACGTAGAAAACTCGAACCAGAGAAAATATTAGGCTCACTTCAATAATTTCTAATAAAAAAATCGACCTTAAATCATTAAATTTTTAAGTTTGAACGTTATTGAGGTTCTTTTGTCAAAGAGTATACCTCCATAATCAATGCAAAGATCTTTTTTCTAATTTCGTTCTATTACGTCAGCTGAGAGTGTGCAAATACGTCGTTAGCGTGTGTTGTTTGTCTTAATTCCCTGCAATACCTATGAAATTTAAAATGTAATGTTAATAATACAGATATCTATTACGCAAAACGTAAAATAAACGCTTTATTATTTTGCGATACACTCCAAAACTACTGACAAAGGTACATTTGAAATTACTGAAAATTCACAGTCCGAAACTCATTCAGTCAGTGACATTTTAAAATTCTTTGGCGGCGGTCTGCTCTTCGCGACTGTTAACCACAGACTATTAAACGTTTGACATTGACATTATGAACGTAATAATGAATGGTTTATTGTTGAACGTAAACAAGGAATCTATTTATGTATATATGTATAATACATAATTTGATGTATTTGTAAAATAAAATATATACAAATTTTATCTTTCTGCACTCCTCTATATAAAATTTAACTATTACCAATCTACTAGAACCAACTTCAATTAAATTCAACCTCACCTTTTTATTAGAGGCACGGCGAGTAGTGCGAATAGTATTTTGTATATTCATTTAATTAAATTCAACCTCAATTCAATTCAATTAAATTCAACCTCACTTTTTTATTAGAGGCACGGCCAGTAGTGCGAATAGTATTTTGTATATTCATTTAATTAACCTTTTCTCTATATTTTTTCATTTACATAAGTATTTTAATATTGAGTATTGTCCTTAATATTTTTTTAGTAAGCCATCGAATGTAAGTTTAGACGGGCAATAACTTTTATATCTCTACAAAAGCAAAGTATGTTATAATTTTTGTTAAAATTGTTTATAGTATCGAATATAGGTATATAGCATAGAGAGGTTGAGATTTGTTTGGCGGCCACGTGTGAAAGAAAAAGAATTATTCCGAAGTCAAAATACTCTCGACCTCCCAAAACTTACATAAATAATTATCGATGCAGTCATTATCAATTGCGTACGACACATAGCTTCATGTTAGGTATGCGTTACGTTTTTATGATTATTTGTGCCTTCTAATTGACCAGTAATTACGTAACTAAAAACACTATTTAGAGCAATCGGCAAGTTATAATTTATAGTTAATTTTTTATCATCATGTATGTAAGGGAAAATATCACCAGCTAAGATTATGTCGAAAGGTGCCGTCTATGAAACTTAGGGTCTGCTAAAACTAAGTTTTTGTATTTTACAGTCATGTATTGTGCAATATTTATATTCGGTAAATCCGAAGTTAATTTATTTAAGACGACGGCGTCTATATTAATTGTACAGTTTTGTTCTGGTCTCGAATTCAATGTACACGAAACAATGATCAAATGTACAGTTTTGTTCTGGTTTGGAATTCAATGTACACGATACCATAATTTTTCACTTGTTCGCCAGCTAAACCAAAAATATTAAACGAACATTTGCGGGTTGACAACCCTAGGCGATGTAAACAACTAAGCTAAATAAAATTCTCTCCGCAGAGCGCACCAACAACATATCGAGACTATTCGGCTCATTAAGTTTTTTACTTAAATCATAAACCGTTTACATTTTTTAAATATATTATTCCTTTTATCATTGTTAACTTTTTAACCTGTTTTTGGACTGCAAGTTTTCAACCTTTGATAATTTAGAGTCGTCCTTGACAATTTAGACTCGACCTTGTGACATCATTTTATTTTTCTACCGTCGCGGACGAATGTGTAAAGTTACGTCCGGATCGAAAGGATCAAATGTGAGGGCGGTAACTAGTCTCAATATTTATTCGACTATATTTACCTATCCCGATAAGATTTCGATAGCTCAAATATGCACAATAAGCGATCTGTTATACCTAACCAAAGGCAAATATATTCACTGACCTGTTCGCTCGCTGGACGCCCGCTGGAACTCCTCCGGTCCAGGGTTCGACTATTAAATGCGCTGGCACAATGATGAACTCGTTAAGTTTTACGAAGTTGTCACGGACAACTGATTATACATTAGTATTTCGCGAATGTTGCTGTCACGAGTACGACTCGAATCTTCGAAAGTTGACGACCGACTAGCTCGCCGCTCGCAAGCAACAAGCCAAAATGAACTACATCTACCCCCAACTGGCATAGCAATCGCACAATTGCATTGTCTACTGTAAACATATGAAGCTTGCACATGTACTTTAAATTTCAACCTGTAAATCTATACTTCGAGCTAATAAATGACTCATGTTGCAATATTCAGAAAATCAATAAAATAAGGTATAACCTTCCAGTGTTAAATTTAAGAAATATTGATATGAATTCTATGTTATTTAATCATGATAAAAACACCGAGCAGATAGTTAATCACGCCCCTCTAATCCAACGACACTTACCAGATTCTGATTTGTTAGTTAATTAATTTAAAAAAATTAAATAATTCTAATTCAATAAAATAATTATTTTTTTAAAAAACCAAACAACACGAATCCTCTAACGGAACGTGTAAGTGACTAAAAAGGCAAAGTGGGTAGGACAAAGCAATGCTATGGCTATGTTACATAAAATTTATATTTTATCAAAAGTGTAATCTTAAATTGTAATTATCTAACAAAAGGGAAAAAGAAGCTTCTTTACAACTATGTATTTGTAAATAGTTCACTTGGTTCCAAAGTTAGGGCTAACTAGGGAGGAGAAGAGTTCGACTGAGCCATAATAATTTTGTGTTTTATGATGGTAAACAAATGTAATGCTGCCAAATCTTATAAACCACCATTCACGATTTTCGGCCTAAAAAAGTTACCTCTCGCATTTTAGATGAAACACCGCCAGACAAGCAAAAAACTTTCACAGAAAAACCATTTATCAATATCGAACAAGCATGAACAATGGTTATCGACGTGGAACAGCTAGAAGAAACTAACCCTGATAGGACACTGACTATACAATCGTAAACTGCGATTTCACCGTCACATTCAGAGACCCTCGCGAGAGCTGCTGTTCTCTCATATGAACTACTTACTACGTGCAGCTCTATCTCGAATTACAACTCTTCTCCAACCAACGAAATTGTTCCCGTTCCTGTATTAACCATTTCTGCTTTATAATCTACAGTCGTTGGCTGAGGAATCTGAGATGGCTGCTTTTCGTCTAGATAAAAACACAGTAACTTAGGAGACACCCTTACTTGTTGTAATACTTGCAAATGCAGCAAAATCTGATAAATGTTTTATACTTTCGAATGATACTACTAGTACTCTGATCAAATAGAAACATACAAGTAAAGGGACAATTGAAAAAAGAGTCTAAAACTATGAAAAAATCTTAAACAAAAAAAATAGTTGCGAGTTCAATATGACTATTGTCAAATGACACGATGATGCATATTATATTCCGGTATTGTAAATAACCAAGAAATTTAGATATATTAATTGAAGGGTTATTTATACATATATATATATATATATATATATATATATATATATACTTTTTTTTAATAGTCGGTTCAGTAGTAAATCGTATTCTCAAACCACTGAAAATAATATAAATAAATGTTCACATTGTGATAAATATCATATGATTTACCGAAGCGAGTAATTTCGTAAATTAATTCCATCGCAACGTAAGAGCCGCGCTAATGAAATTCATTTATGTTATAATTGTTTAAAAACAAATCATATTTCGTCACAATGTAAAAGTAATTTTAAGTGTTTTATTTGTACTGAAACCCATCATGCACGTTTACATAATAAGCGTATAGCGGATATTGAACTTCATGAAAATGCTTCTTTTAATAATAATGAAAATGATAAGTTAGCTTGTCTTAACTCTCTTTCCAACACATGCGATTATAACGTAGTTTTAAGGACTGCAGTTGTTTACATCTTAGATACATCCGAGATGAATCGACCTCGCCGTGTGCTGATCGAGTCCGGCGCTCAATCGAATTTTATTTCGCTTAGTTGTTTACATCGCCAAGGTTTGTCAACCCGCAAATGTTCATTTAATATTTTTGGTTTAGCTGGCGAATAAGTGAAAAATTATGGTTTCGTGTACATTGAATTCCAGACTAGACCAAAACTGTACATTTAATATAGACGCCGTCGTCTTAAATAAATTAACTTCGTATTTACCGAACATAAATATTTCACAATACGTGATTGTAAAATATAAAAACTTAGTTTTAGCTGACCCTAAGTTTCATAGACGACGCCTATCGACATAATCTTAGCTGGTGATATTTTCCCATACATATATGATGGTCAAAAATTAATAACTTACATATATATATATATATATATATATATATATATATATATATATATATATATAATTTGCCGATTGCTCTAAATAGTGTTTTTGGTTACGTAATTACTGGTAAATTAGAAGGTACAAATGATAATAAAAACGTAACGCATACGTCAACATGAAGCTATGTGTCGTACGCAATTGATAATGACTGCATCAATAATTATTTATGTAAATTTTGGGAGGTCGAGAGTTCACCGCGTGACATTCCTTCTAACCCTCAATATGCCACGGCCGAAAACGTATATGTATCGAAGCATTTTCGCGATGAAAGCGGTCGATATACTTCACCGTTATTGCTCAACTTTGTACTGCCACAACTGGTGACAAAAGTTTGCTTAAACGTTTGTTGCAACTGGAACTAGTGCGCGTCCTCCGAGTTATACAATTCTTATATTTAAATTTATGCGTGAGTACGAGTGTCTCGGACACATGCAGGTGTACACCGGAAATGACACTAAATATTACATTCCTCACCACTGTGTAGTGCGGACCTGTAGCAGTTCCACACCTGTACACGTGGTCTTTGACGGTTCAGCAAAATAAACTAATGGAAAATCATTAAATGACCTACTTTTAACAGGTAAAAATTACACCATCATATCTTAAAAATAATATTGCAATTTAGATTATATAAAATATGTTTTTCGGCCGATATATCAAAAATGTATAGACAAGTGTTAATTAATCCCTGTGAGCGTAATTATCAACACATTTTGTGGCGTGAGAATCCATCAGAGCCTATAAAACCTTATGAATTAAACACAAATACTTATAGACTTCGTGGTGTACCGTTTATTGCTGTCCGTACTATGAGCCAAGATGAGGAAAAGTAATATCCGGCTGCAAGTTGCTTGCTTCGTGAAGGTTACTTTGTGGATGATCTACTCTGGTCTGTTGATAGTGAGGAGGAAGCATTAGAGTTATAGATTGAGGTATCTTCATTATTAAGGCTTCGTTTTACATAAATGGGCTAGCAGCGATATTAACTTCATAAATAAATTATTTCCTGTCAAAAATAAAAAGAATAATTTTGACGACGAATCATCTCATGAGGTTCTCAATTCAGAATGGTCGCCGACAGATATCTCGGCTTAGAATGTTCGCCGACAGATATCTCGGCTTAGAATGGTCGCCGACAGATATCTCGGCTTAGAGTGGTCGCCGACAGGTAATTATATTTGTTTCAAATATTCATTTAGTGATACCGTGTATACTACAAGATCAATCTTAAAATTACTCGCTAGTTTTTTCGACCCAGTTGGTTTTATAAAACTTTATACTTTTATTGCAAAATGTATTTTACAAAATCTTTGGAAACTTAGCATGAACAGATACCTATTGAAAATAAAAACAAATGTTTAAAATTTATAAACGAACTTAGCGAATTATCTAACGAAAAATAGAATGGTATTTATTAACATAACAATTCATAAACATAAAATTATTGAATTTTGTGACGCGTGTTATGAGCATATCATATTACCTTTTGAAGGACCTGCCTGTTTACGTAGCAAGAAAGATTTACTGTCCGCTCACCCACTCAGCATATCCTGGTTAAAACGGACACAAAGGACTCTTTTCATTAAATTCAAGGAAGTGCCATTGCAAGTTTAAGTATCCAAATATCGAGAGATGATTTACTGACAAAAATAAAAACAGAACAATGCGTCTCTTTCATAAAACTGAAGTGTTCTGCATTCCAACTCCACACATCGTTAGATATAAAAGCCGTGTTTAATAAGCTTAAAGTTATTATTATACAATACTTTGTTAAGACAACACCTTTTGTATTTAGTGTTTCTTAAAAAATTTATATATACAAGTCAAACATTTTTATTTATTTTTTATTCGAAATACATTCAAAACATAATTGGCGCAGTCGGCAGGACATTCGAGAACTAATAAACCATTATTAGTTTTCTGGTTCACCAGTTTACCGAAGATTCAATGTACTTCTCTAGAAACTAATTAGAATTGGGAGAAGCTGTGACGACCAAAGGACAAACGTATCCCGAGGTACTAATTAAGAAGGAAGGAATTGAGGACATGCACAGGCAGTCACTGTAAGAACGATCTTGTTATTTCACAGTCTCCTGCATCCCTTTTATCTTGCCTATAAATTAAAGGAAAAAATTAAAATTCATTTTGATTTTAAATGAATATGTGTTAAAATGTGTCAATTACGTAGTCTGATCTCACTTTGATCTCACTTACTTATTACACACACACATCTCACACATTTTTTTTATTTATAAAATGGATAGTATTAATAAATATATATATATATATATATATATATAATGCAGTCCTTAATATTGTGCCGAAATTTAATGGCGACCCGAATAAATTGTACAGATATTTGAGAATAAGCGAATTTATATTACTTGAATATTACAATGATAAAAATCCTAACTCTTTTCACAACATCGTAGTTCTAAACGGATTAATCGGAAACTTAGAAGACAAAGCGGAGGAAATAATAAATATAAATGGAGCCGAAACGTGGGCTCATATTAAACAAATTCTCGTATGCAGAAAGATGCATACACCATCTTAACACAATTATAAATTATATACAATTAGACGAACTCGATAAAAATTTAATAAAATGCAAACGTAGCTTTTTTACAACACAAACATTAAAAACATTTTTAGCGGGACTTAAAGAACCTTTAGATTCAACCATTTGGGCAATGCGGCCTTCTGATATGCCCACTGCTTTGCAATATATAAAAGAAGAAAAAACATGTCATCTATCTGCAAAATCGTAGTAATCCAATTTCGCAAACCAATACTATTATCGATTTTAAGAAGTTTAATAATGATCCCTTCTTCATACAATAATCTCATGACAATAATTCATGTTATAACCAACAATTTTATCAAACACGACAGTTTCAATATAACAGAAAATTTCAAAACTTTCAACAACCTAATTTTACACAAAATCGATACACACAATATGGATCATTTAATAAAAATATATTGACAAAAAATCGAAACAAACTAAACGTGAATCAAACACCAATCAGTGGCATTTCGTATGCCTCCTGCAAAGACACTACAAATAACATGCGACCATACCATTACTTTTAAAATGTAGGACAGTCCTCCTACTACGCGTCTATAGAATTAAATACAAATGAAACACTAGACATGGACCCGAATGATTCAGATCACTTAAACAACACTTTTTACGAACAATATTTAAACGAACGATCCTCAGACGAAGTGATAAGTGATGAAAACCCGTCGATTAACACGAACGCAAAAGAAATTCCGCAATCGACTGACCGAGATTTTTTAAATAATCGAAAAGAAATAAGCAACGAGACTATTCATACAAGCGTAGAATGCCCAATGCTAGAAATACCTATCTCCGAATATTCTTTAAATTCGTTTAATAACCAACTTCAGCTTCACTTTGTTTTTCATTCACCCAATAAGCCAAAAATAAAATACATATTTTCAAACAAAAAACGATTAATAGCTCAAATCAGATTCGATAACGTAAAAGATGACATTATTAAATGATTTAAAGAATACATAAAACCAAATACTCAGTACGTCGTCTGGCCATCTGACGAAAAATATATTCCTAACATTTTAACCACACTACAAAATAAATTTAAAAAATCGTCATATAAGTTAACCTTCGGTAAGTCACAACTCGACGACGTAATCGACACTGAACCACGAGATGAGTTGTTCAACCCTTACCGAGACCACTCACTATGTGCTATCAATTTTTAATACGCATTAATTTTAATAGATTTTTTTCGACTTCATAAAAATAAATAGACTGTACGATTTAAAAAAAATGTACAAAATATTCCTCTCATTAACATGCATAAAAAATTTGCTATCGCCCTCACGCTTACACACGTTGCTTATCACCGCATCTTATCGCTATACGATATTATTATCAAAATACAGACACACAACAATTTTACATTAAATAAAAAAACATTATCAAAAACAAAATTTTTATTAATCGAAATGGGATGATATTACGTAGCCGACACTATAGTATTTGTCTAGAATTCCCCGTACATACTCCTATTTCCAGTCCTGCAATAAAGAACCTATCGGAATTCCTCCAAAATCTTTCCTAGCCGTGAATGCAATATCATACCAATATCTAGAAGATGGTGGGATTCCTGAATATCAATATAAAACTACTAAACTCGTAATTAAATGAAACTACGTCATGTAGTATTGTTTCTATATCTCTTTCTTTAATTTCTTTACCACGACCTAGGTTTCGTTGTATTACATCTTCAGGTGGAATATTAGCAAAGATTCTCTTATTAAATTCTCTTATAGAATATCTTTGCTAATATCCCACCTGAAGATGTTGTAATACAACGAAACCTAGGGCGTGGTAAAGAAATTAAAGAAAGTAGAAATAATACTACATCACGTAGTTTCATTTAATTGTGAATAATGAATTTCGACAAAATTAAGGCCAAATATATTCAATACTATACTCGTATTAAACCACCCAGAAGAGTCTTAGAAAATATCCAAGTCGAAGTGAAGAAATGTACTTGCTAGCATTTTCTGTTCAGCATAAATAAAAGGCAAGCATTTCATGAGGGAGGTGTTATGAACATATCATATTACCTTTTTAAGGAGCTGCCTGTTTACGTAGGAAGAAAGATTTACTGTCCGCTCACCCACTCAGCACATCCTGGTTAAAACGGTTACAAAGGACTCCTTTCATTAAATTCAAGGAAGTGCCATTGCAAGTTTAAATATCCAAATATCCAGAGATTATTTACTGGCTATCTACGTAGAAC
The DNA here is from genome assembly GCA_039881145.1 of Druceiella hillmani. Classification (NCBI taxonomy): domain Eukaryota; kingdom Metazoa; phylum Arthropoda; class Insecta; order Lepidoptera; family Hepialidae; genus Druceiella; species Druceiella hillmani. The sequence goes on along the minus strand of JAYKKI010000047.1, from coordinate 16,328,065 downwards.
AAAGCGTCGCTTTCACAAAACTGAAGTGTTCTGCATTCCAACTCCACACATCGTTAGATATAAAAGCCGTGTTTAATAAGCTTAGAGGTATTATTATATATTATTATACTTTGTTAGGACAACACCTTTTGTATTTAGCCTTTTTTTTATTAAATTTATATATGCAAGTTAAACATTTTTATTTATTTTTTATTTGAAATACATTCGAAACATAATTCGCGGCTACGGTGCTTGTATTTAGGCTCGTAGTGTAAACAAGACTGGCGAGACCAAGGTTCAATTACTGGTCAGCAAAACAAAAGTGGCTACATTAAAGCCAAAGTCAATTCCGCGCTTAGAATTGATGGCAGCCGTGCTCATTGATTCAAGTGATGTACTTGCGTGATTACAAACGCCACCATTTAAAATTAAAACTTTCCTAGCAAGTCGAGTAGCTAAGGTTATCGAAACTGTACCTCCCTTATGTTGGTATCATGTAAACAGTAAAAACAACGCGGTCGATTTGTGTTTGCGCGGGGCGTGGCCAACACAACTAGTATCTGATATTCGCGAGTGGCTTCATGGCCCATCTTGGACACTTGATCACGTTGATAAGTGGCCCATATCATAATTCTATATATAAAATTACTCTGACGTTTCAGAATTAAAATCGAATATTGATACTTTTGCATTATCGTCACGCATAGAGACAAATAATATAGAAAACGTTTTTCTCGAATTTTGTTGTTTTAATAAATTAAATAACGTAATAACATGGTGCTTTAGATTTTATAATAACTGTAAATCATTAAAATTAAATCGTAATTATAGTAAAAATGTATCCTCTAGTGAATTAAAATATTCACATAACGCCATTATAAAAGCCGTTCAAAATATTTATTTTCACTCAAAAATAATTAACATAAAAAATAATCGTAATTTACAATATAAAAAAAATATCACCGTTTATCGATTGCGATGGGCACATCAGGGTGGGGGTAGGCTGTCTCAACCTTATTTTTACCTATTAAAAATTGTCATGTAACAATTTTATTAATTTAATATTATCATAAGAAGTATCTTCACGTTGGGCCCTGGACTTTGCATAGCATCCTTTTGAAAACATATTGGATTTTGTCAGTGCGTAATGTAATTAGGTCCGTGTTATCCAAATGCGTAATTTGTTTTAAATATAAACCGGTTTTGAATCAGCCCTATATGGCCAACTTATCTAGCGCTCGTCGGTCCGTTTTATACAAAGGAAAGTTTGCGTAAAAATGCTAAAATACATACAGCGTATTTATGTTTATTTATTTGTTTTTCTACTAAATACTTGGTAATTTCGCTAGCGAGTGTTTTTTAGCCGTACTTGATAGGTTTGTGTCGCGTCGCGGATTGTGCTCTTGCATTTATTCTGATTGTGGCGCTAAGTTTGTTGCTACCGCAAAACACTTAAATGAGGTTTCACAATTGTTGCGTTCGTCTAGTGATGTTATTGATAAAGGTCTAGTGATGTTATTATGGGTGGCCTATGGGAAGCTGGCAGCCAAGTACCATTTACAACGTAGGCGACAAGTCACTCACGTTTGAGGAGTTTTCAACCGTATTTTGTAAGATAGAATAAATCCTAAATTCACGACCTCTTTGCCACATTTCTAACAATCCCGACGAATGTGAAGTACTCACTGCCGAGAATTTCCTTACCAGCCAATCATTATTAAGCGTACCAGAGTACAATCTCGAAGATATAAAATTAAGTATATTGACTCGTTGGCAATATATTCAACATGCTTCCCAAACATTTTGGAAGGCATGGGTAAATGTCTATTTGTATATTCTTCAACAGAGAGTGAAATGGCACCAATCTATCAGTGACATAAAGATTGGAGATATATAATAATTAAATCGGACTTAGAAAACCGCTTGATTGGCCTCTTGGTAGAGTGCACCAATTACATCCGAGTCATGATAACCACGTTCGATTCGTTACCTTAAAAACCGAAAAGGGTTTCTTAAAACGACCAGTTAATAAGTTATGTCCTCTTCCTAAATCGACATAACATTTTGTTTATTTTTGTGTTTGTTTTATGATTTATCATAATCTTAATGCATTAACTTTTTTTTATTGTCATCATTACTTAATGCATTTTTAGTATTTTAACTTGTTATATGCATAGTTAGTAGCATTTGATTTCTTTTGTTTACCTTTTCTTGTGTCATTTAGAATATTCATAAGGGTATATTTGCAGTTCAATACCCTCGTTACTCGATTGTATTTACCTACCTTTTAGTTTTGTGGCTCATATATGTACATAATTTTTCATTAAAATCATCGTGATGATTTTGGTGGGGAGGAAGGGGTATGTGCGATTGCTAGGCCGGCTGTGGGTAGATGTAGTTAATAGTGGCTTGTCGCTTGCGAGCGGCGAGCTAGTCGGTCGTCAATCTCCGAAGATTCGAGTCGTACTCATGACAAACACAGCAATGTTGGCGAAATAATAATGTATAATCAATTGGCGGTGACAATCTCGTAAAACTTAACGAGCTCATCATTGTGCCAGCGCATCTAACAGCTGAATCCTGGGCCAGAAGAGTCGTTCAGCGGGAGAACAGGTCAGTGAATTGTACATGCCATTGATTAGGTATAGAAGATCGCTTATTGTGTATATTTGAGCTATCGAAATCTTATCGGGATAGGTAAAAATGGTCGAATATGTATAAGTCGAATAAATATTGAGCCTATTTACCGCCTCCACAGCAATCAAGTGATAATTTTAATACTGTGTTTACTATTTTGAATTGAAATATTTTTGTCTTATAACAATTTATAGATAACTTTGACTTTTGGTTGATGACATTTATTATCACGTAACTTTTGCCAAATTTCTAAATTACCTTGTATAAATATAGTCTCACATTGATATGATATTGAAATTAGTGTTATAGAAATAATTTCAGTTTCACAAATTGCAGCGGCAGAGCTCGAGTATACATCAGATATTACGCAAATATAAATGATTGTATATAATCTTACAATATTTCAAATCAGTTAATTTACAATAATAGGACTTACCTCTAGTGATGCCTAAATTTTAACAGATGGAACAATAGTAGAGTATGAATTTTCATTTTCAGTCCTAAGAGCAACAGGAAAAGGTACAGTTTGATACAATTTACATTCTTTCGGTTTTCCAAGTGGAGTTTTTAAAACAAAAACAATTTTATCATTTTCATAATAACACAACATCGGATATATTTATAATAATATTTATATTAACTAAAACTAATGGAACAAGTAACTCATTAGAGCTGGATATAAACCAAGAATTATCTACTAATTCTACGAAAAGCTGTTTTGGATTTATAATTGAAGGATGTAATGTATTTGACTTGCTGAACATGACAACATTAATTATATCCTCCGACTTAAATGAAAGTGTCAGTAAACTATTTTCTAATATATATGACAATTTAGATATTTTAAATCTTACATGTAGATTGTCTGATAAGATGGTTAAATTTTGAAAATATAAAGTTAGATATTCAACAGCGCTGTGCAAAGTGTGTTGATTACTATTTATTTTTTTAATTACGTCCTTAAGAGATGAAATGAGTATGTAGTAATGAGTGAGAATATTATCTTTCATTAAATTTTCAAGTTGGTTCTGATCATTTCCAATTATTCGAATAGCGTTGCTATATCTTATAGCATCGTTTTGGTCCATATTTCCGAATAAGTGTTTGGAGGTAGTATCGACACCATCAAACTATGCTGATCTTTTTGAATGTTTTGAACTCAAATTAGTGATTGAGATTTGGATGTTTCCATAAAGCTGTATATATTTTCTAAATGTGGTTTAATAAATGAAATATCTACCGGATTACTACACTTAAATATCCATCGATTAATTTTAGGTATAGAGCGATACTTTTATGAGCGAGTTTAACTTCAGCAGTGATGAGTAATATGGCGTGTATTAATAAGTAAAGTCAGGGAGTTTTTACCATTAATTTTGATAATTTGGTACTTTCCTTTCCAATTTGGTGAAAGAGTCTTATGGAATTGATATAAATATAATCTTTAATTTTGTATTGAATAGGACGTGTATGTGAGTTATAATATATTTTAGAAGATTCTTTACATTTTATGATATTTTCTAGAGCTTTTTTCCTAGAAAACTTGAGACAATGTTAGAGCATTTTTATGTAGTCTGTTAGAGCATTTTTATGTAGAAAAGTAACATCTAGAACAGTGTTTTAAATGGAATTGGGATGAATGGTTTATGGCCTAATGGAATCTGATAAGGAGAATATCTTGTAGTGGAATTTATGGTGGTATTATATATATATATTGCCGTATATACATATTTGGCTCAGTTGTCTTGATTTTCGGAAATATAGGATTTAAGGTACTCCTTAAGGGTTGAGTGACTTCGTTCCAGAGCACCTTGAGTTTGGGGATGGTAAGGATTTGTTTAATTTGTTTAATTTTTAAGAAAGAGCAAGTTTTTTTGAACATGTCTGCAATAAAATTGGTACTTTATTCAATAAGGATTGTTTTAGGAATCCCAAATAGGGATATGAAATTAACAAGGCACCCGCTTATTTCTTCAGCTGTCGTGTTTTGGATGGGGTATGCAATAGAATATTTTGTTAGGTCATCTTGAATTATTGAATATATTTGGCGTTATTAGGTTATCTTGTAAAGTTAATATATTTCAGTTTAGCGGAACCGGATTCAGGAAGTGGACCAATTATATCTAAAGATATTCGCTCAATAGGGTAGTGGACGTGCTTGTGATTTACGTGGAAGCTCGGTCAATTTTGCGTATGGCTTTGTTAGTTTGGCATAATGAGCAAGTTTTTACATAATATTCGATGTCAATGCGCATCTTTTTCCAATAAAACTTTTCTCGATTTCTGTTATACATTCGATTTGTGCCGAGATGTCCTGCGATAGGGATGTCGTTGTTCTCTCTCTCTCCTTAGTTATTTAAGGTTATCTAAACATACTACAAGTTTGTTTCGAAGGATTTTTAGTATTGTGAATATGTCGTCATATGAACAATCATTAAAATGGCGAACCTTTAAAGATAGAAAATAATAAGTTTGTTGTTAAAAGTAACGTGTTTAAATGAATAGAGTGTTCTTTCAGACTGAATAAATATTTCGGATTGAGCGGAATTATCTAAAACTTCTTGTATATCTATACTTTCTATGTATATCTATACTGTCTATACTTTCGTCTAGATCAAGCGATGTGGGTGGTTATTTTATGATTACTTTTCAAAAGACTGTCATTGTGTTCAACAATTTTTGTGTTGTAATAGGGGGTGCTAGAGGTTTTCAAGAATTTCGAATAAGTATCTTCAAATTCTTCGTGTGGAAGGAATGGGCTAGCTGACGGGTTCGGTTATATAGAATCGTAGTTGCTACGAGCATGTTGCGGACGGTGTTTGTGATATTGGATTTTGTGCATTATCAATATTGAGGTCGGAAGGGTCGTTGGAATAGGTGTTTTGATTGATGGATGTAGGAAACAATTCAGAATCTTTTGTTTCAGTATTTATAGGATTTATAGGGACAGCGTTTTGAGCAGGAAAATGGAAAAGTGCATGTGCTGCTGAATTTAGTTTACCTTTGCGATATATAATTTCATACTCGTATTCCTTGAGTTGAAGACGCCATCTTTGTGACTTACTTCTTGGGTTGGTATGGTTAAACAACCACTTTAAAGAAGGATGACAATACTAATTTTTTTGCCAAACATATGAGGTCTAAAAGTTTTACGACCAATAATTATAGCTAGGAGTTCCCTTTCAATCACGCTCAACGAAATTTTATTTTAATAAATGTTCTGGATGTATATGCAATAGAATGATCTTCCCCAAATTGACCTTGTGACAAGATAGCATAATCTGAAGCGTCGCAGGTGAATATGACAGGCTTGATGAAATCATGGGTAAATAAGGACAGCGGTTATCAGTTTATTTTTTAATTGCTCAAAGGCTAATTGCTGTGCATTACACCAATTGTATCTTTATTTAAGAATGCCGTAAGGAGTTTTGAAATCTTAGAGAAGTCGGTAAATAAGGAAATTCTTGACTGATTTTATTTTATTAGGATCTAGTTTTACACCGAGTTCGGTAAAGGTGTGGCCTAAGTACCCGACTCCTTTTCGCAGGGATTCACGTTTCTTTTGTTGAATTTTCAGATTGAATTTTTTTAGTTTTTGAAAGATTTCAGAGCAATTTTGGATATGGGATGTGAGATTTTTAGAATATATGACGATATCATCTAAATATACGAAACAACGCTCGCTTTGGAATTCATAAGCCTTTGGAATTTAGACGGGGCGTTTTTGAGTCCAAAAGGCATTCTATTGAATTCGAAGTGCCCTTATGGTACACTGGAGGCAGTTTTGCACGAAACTTCAGGAGACACCTTTATCTGATGGAAACCAGACGCTAGGCCTAAAGTAGGGAAATATTTTGATTTTCCGAGTTGGTCGAGGATTTCAGTGATATTAGGAACAGGATAAGTTTCGTCGATGGTTATATCGTTTAACTTCCTGTAATCAATTACTATACGCCATTTTCTTTGGCCAAAAGCGTCTACCTTTTTTGAGACTATCCAAATTGGAGAAGACCAGGGAGACATGGAAGGTTTAATGATTTTTTGATCTAGCATTTTTTGCTTAATTAGCTTACTCATGATTATCGGGAAATCGATAGGATTTTACATTAATTGGTTGATAAGTGCAAAGTTCTAATTTCATGCTGTATTGCATCTGTTAAGGTAAGTTGGTCGTTAGGTAGATAAAAGATATCTGAATATTTCGAGCATACGTCGTAAAGGGCGTCGGACTCTTCGTGATTTAAATGTGAAACTCGTAAAAGGTTAAGGACGTCTTGACTTCTGTCAATACAGGTTTATTCGGGATAAGATAGGGAATCATAGAGAGGTAGGGAGCCATGGTCGATACAGGGTGAGTTGGATATTTGAATTTAATTTAGCAGGTCTTCCGGATGTGTTTACGACTGTGCAGGTAATTGTTATTTTTTACTTTTACTAAACAATGTACATTTAACAGATTTTCGGATATATACTGATCAAGAATGATTCCTTCTTTTAATTCACGATTTTTCACAGAGCATTCGACAATGATTTCAGATCGAGCAGGGATATTGTAAATTGGATCAAAAAAATTAAGCTTCAGTATATGTTTATCTAAATGGAGAGTATTGGGATTATAGTCGAGTTTGCATTGATAGTGATTTAATAAATTGTTGCCTGTTATACCATCGTAGGTGAGGTTGGTTTTTTCAACAACATGGAAGGTAAACGGGATATATTTTTTTGGAACATAGAAGAACAATATCGAAATTGCCGAGAGTTGATACTGTGTCTTTGCTATTGTCAATACCCTTTAATTTAAGTGTTTGGTTTCTCAGTTTTATATTAGAATAAAACTGAATTTAATATTTTTTCATAAGACAGACAGAAGAGCCGGTAACTACAAGTAGACATAGCGGTTTGTTAAACATTGATGTGTTAACAATTATATGAGGCAAAGATATTTTGGTAGGATCACAAGATATTTCGTAAATAAACTCGTCCTGATTTATTAAACTAGGATTCGATTCAACATTTCAAACACTAAATCGAGACCGATTAACAGCTTGAGATTTTGATTTGGAAGACGAGGTTCTTATTTGGGGCTGGTTTCTCATATGGTTCTCCGACGTAGAAGATATAGAAGACGGGACTCTTGCTTGGGGCTGATTATCCGTGTGGTCCTTGGATATGGAATATGGGACTCGTGCTTGGTTGTGGTTACCAGTGTGGTCCTTGGATTTAGAATATGGGACGCGTGCTCGGTGCTTGTTACCTATGTGGTTCTTGAATATAGAAGCGGTGTCATTATGCTGAATTTTATGCTTTGAATTTGACTGGGGTCTCACGAGACACCACCGTGAGCCCGTTACATGATCGTCAGATGGATGTTAAGTATAGACATCGTAGATATCAGATATTATGTCCGGATTGTGTGTCGTCAGTGTAATAGTTGTCGTCGTTTTTGTCTATAAAATTAACGCGAGTATGGTGGGGTCTCGCAAAATTCGTATGAGGATTTTGTTGGATAGGACGTCGCGGAGCTTGAGATGACAATTTTGTTTTATATTCGCGTTTTTTACACATATCGATTGTATGACCGCTGTTTTTACAATATCGACCGAACGCGTCAGAATTATGTGAGGTTTAGTATCGACACTGTTAATAAAAGGGCTATAAGAATCGAATTTATGAATTTGATTATGTTTATACAGCAATTTTTGTGTTTTCTCTTCTGAGATAGCTAAATTAATTGCTTCGTTTAAGATAGATAGATCTTTGCAGCGGACAAGATTTGATATCCTGAGTGATAAAACTAATAAAAATTTATATAGAGCTAAATCTTCCACAGCTGCAATTCGTCCAGAAAGTTCAGATTTTTTCTTGTTGGATAGGGTTATTTCGGTAAGTAATTTTGAGAGGCATGTTCCTAATTTTAATGCAAATTGGTTGAGTGGTTTGTTATGTAATTGTGGACAGTTTGCCAGTCAGCAAATAAATATGTATAATGTTTTTACTCGCCAAACTAAGTTTTGAGGAAATTGATGAGTTGTTCCCATGAGTGAAGATCTTTGATGGAACAGGCTGATGCAGCTTTCCATTGTAGTTGGCTTTGAATAAATTTAAATAAGATGTTTTTTTGTGATTTAGTGGCAAGGGCATAAGGATTGTTCAGCCTTAACAGATATTCGGGATTCGTCTCTTGTAGTCGTAATAAAGGTTAACAAAATATAATATAATGAAGCGGTATACGAGATATGGGAAGCTTGTTTAGGTTAACTGGACTGATAATGCTAAGCTTGCTGTAAACAATGACGATTGGATCAAGGCGACGCTATGTTATTATGCCTTATCAGTATAACATACATTTAAGACAATTAGTTTGCGATGCCAATTGAGTTGTATATTAATGTCTAACAAATTAAATATTGCTGTAAGAACACTTAAAAATCACTCAGAAATGTTATGAAATTTAATTGCACTACTCACTATAAAATATTCACTTACCGAAACACATAGAAGAAGAAGAAAAACAGAGACATGTTATCCCAGGAGTGTGAAGTTGTTACTCTGGCTCGGGAGCTGCTGGATATGCAGATGAGTCACTTGTATTTTTTTTCAAAAGCAAACGGCGACGAGACGTTGATGGATGAAGATGATTTGACGAATTTATGACGGAATTACATATAGACAACATGGATACAGTGATGAGTTCAGAGCTAGGATCTAGAATTTTTTTGTGAAGAAACTTATTAATATATAATTTACGAAACGAAACATTTCCCGGAAATTGGATAGGTCTTGAAGGATCTATAGCTTGTTATCCGTGGTCTCCTCACTTAAATCCAGTTGATTTTTTAATGTGGGGCTACTACAAGGAATTGATGTACTCAAAAAAAGTCGTAATTTGGAAGAATTTTGAAGAAATTTGAGGGAAACCACAGAAACAATTAAAAACAATATGACAGCAGTAAAAGGTTCAAAAGATATTTTTTTTTCGATGATGCCGTATTTTTATTGCACAAGACGTTCATAATTTTGAAAAATTGATGTATTTTTTTAAATATTGAATTGGCGTTAATTTTCTAGAAATTCATTATTCACAATTAAATGAAACTACGTGATGTAGTATTTTTTCTACTTTCTTAAGTACTTTACCACAACCTAGGTTTCGTTGTATTACAACATCTTCAGGTGGGCTATTAGCAATTGCTAATAACCTAGGTGGTGGTAAAGAACTTAAAGAAAGTAGAAATAATACTACATCACGTAGTTTCATTTGATTGTGTATTTTTTTAAATAATTATATTTCAAACAATGGCTATTTAGTTTTATTAATGTCTTTAATTACATACAAACATTATAATTTTTCACTTATGGTGCGTGCCATGAAAGAAGAGGCCTGTCTCATCACAGTGCAAACTTGCGCAGTAGACGATTCTGTGGGTGCGTGTTGTGAAAAACGAGAGGAGAGGGCGCGGTACGGTGCTAGCGTATGCTCGTTAGTTGCTTCGCGCTCTTCGCACTCGGCGTACTCCCCGCTCGGATCTGAATTACAGACGAGTGAAGAAACACAGTTGCTGTTTCTGTTTACAGTCATATGGTAACTTTAAATTGTGCCTAGAGATAGAACATTAAGACGACAAACTAGGAATATAGTGTCTGGCGTTTAAAATTTAAAGTGCACGGCAGCCGCAACTAAACATTGGTAGCTATAGGTAGGTAATTTTATTTTTATTTTCGTAGAATAATAATTGACATCTTACAATTTTATTTGTAATTTGATATTTTCGATACGTGTTAAATAAATTGACTAATTATAAAATTAATTGATTTTTTATAATTTCATTTTCACTTGGTTCCTACGAATTATAATGTGATTAATATAGAGTTATTGTATTTATATTATTTGTTAAATGTTTAGGTATGAGAATTTATATGTAGGATAAAAAGCTAATTATGACATCGACGTGTTAAATGTAAACTCATTTTTTTTACAAATAAATGACTTATCTTCTGTCTTACAGTGAAGAGAAATCGAAAAGAAAGATATAAAGCTGAGTTGCTAGCAGTTAGTTAGCGTGTAGTCAGTCAGCGTGTAGTTATCGTATACGCTGGGTCTGAGAATGAATTCATACCGAAGTATTACTAAAGTCGGGTGACTACCAAAACGACATGAATTACAAAAATTATCACAAATGGCTTCGAACTTATTTAACACCCGAGCTCTCACCAAATTCTGTCATGGTAGTTGATCATGCTTCATACCACAATAATTAGTAAGAATCTGCACCAAGCTCATACCCCAAAAATATATATAAAAAATATATATAAAAAATATTAATATTTTCATGGCTAACTCAAATAGGGATTTCATACACTCCAGAAATGCTTAAACCACAATTATACAAAATAATAAAAATGCATAAAGAGCAATATAAGGCATTCAGTATTGAGAGAATATTATCTGGATATAATCACGACGTACTGCAACTGCTATCGTACCACCCTTATTTCAACCCTATAGAAATGAAATAAAAGGTTATGTGAGTAGTAGCATACTCTCGAATTTGTCATTTTGGTAATATACATTTCTTAACAACATTTATTTCACTCTCCATTAATATAACATTTATTTCATACTCAATTAATGTTATTTCATTTCATAGCTTAATAAATGGAAGCATAAATTTCGATGAAATCCAGTTGGGCACACTCAACCTTCGCTATAAGAAATGCACGGCCGCCCCACTAATGCCGCTCGCCAGGGTTCTATTTTCATGAGATTTATTATAGCAATATAAAATTTCTCAGCCAAAAAGCTGATTAAATGAGAAAGTTTTTAATAAAAAAAAGTTTCTATCATAATGACTCACAGCACATAGAAATATCTTGTCTTCAATCTATAAGTTTGGCTAAAAAGACAAAAAATGTATAACTCAGAAATTATAAAAAATCGCTGAAAACATGAAGGTGGCTGAAAAAGTTTGAGGAATAGAAAGGTAGCGAAGAGTGGGGGTTGCTACTATAGTAGGTAATGAGCGACTCATTACGAGTACATGTACCAAGTTTCGGCTTAATTGTATCATTAATCTCTGAGTTATCATTGATCAAGAAATGTATTCTGGAAAAAATCATCGATTATGGAGAAAATCGAATTTCTAGCTGACTACAAGTTCCTGATAAAGGAAGGAAAAACACCACAAGGATATATTGAATGTCATCTGTTTATGGGTCTCATGCCGTAGTAAAACCATTGTTTACAAGTTGCATAATTTCTTCAAATAAGGCAGACAGACTCACGCTTAGGGCGGCTGATCGAGGCCACCCCCTCGAACATTGTTAAAAAAACTTAAAAAACTTGTGTTCAACTTTGTGTTTGGTTGGGGTAACTTTTTAAACCGTTTTGAATATTTTTTATGACCATCTTGGGATGTAAAATATGAGCGCAAGTTGGGTGCCGAGAATGCTCACATCACCGTACAAGCAACAATATGTCGAGTATTCACTTGACTTTTTGGATCTCTGTAGATAGAGTAAGAATAAAATTCTGAGCCGAATTGTTACTGGTAAGAAAACATGGGTTCATTTTTACGAGTTCATGCAGTGGTCTAAAAAGGATATTCCACATAGTAAAAATTCAAGGTGTCACATTCGGCGGGAAAAGTCATGGCGAGGCGTCTACTGAAGTATTTTAGAGAAGCATTGAAGGAGAAAAGGCGAGGTAAATTATCGAAAGGTGGTGAGGGAGGTTGGCGAGGGATCCGTTTATAGTGATGGCTTGAACCAAGATCGTGGTGCGAGATCAGGTAACATGCCATGGTCTATGATGCACCGTGGAGCTTTTTACCACAGGTGCGGTACATCGGTGACAAGGCTTGGGTAGCCTACAACGCCATTCCCCGGCGTATGGTGCTAAATAACTCTACCCTCAAACTGATACGGCAATATACCTTGGTTCCTTATTTATAGAAAGTGGCGTATTTTAGAGATAATCAATGCTCATTGGTAGTCTAGGTGGTCTTTCCCCGATTCTAAGGGGGAAATGACTAGATTATTTTTCCCCGATGTGTCTGAGCGGTTACGTGATAACTGGCTGGTTAGTGATTATTACACTTCGCAGTCTTTAACAGGATATGGCACATTTCGTGCCAGTTTGTTTAGATTCGCGCTCAGAGATAACCCAGCGTGTACCCGTGGTTTCGAGATGCAGTAAATGAATCACGTTTTGTTCCACTGCAGTGAGCATGATGATGCGGGTACAATTTTATTAAAGAGCACTCGTCTTAACATTGGAGTAGAATCACGCGGATCTATTGAAGGTGGTATTTTTAATCACCGTGATTTTCTTGAGAATGGGCTGATCTTTGGCTCATTTGTAACGTTTATTGAGTGCGTTCTCGAAAAAATGGATACATAAATGATTCATTGCGAAGGGACAGTCTCTAAGCCTGTTGGGTGGCAGCGTTCGATGGTTGATATGGGACCCTATTAAGGAACCTTCGTAGGTTCCCATTTTTGTACAAGGGAGGATGATACGGGTCCCAGGAGTGCCCCTGAGACATCCCGAGAGTAATGGTGGGAATAGCTTAAATAAATATTGAAGGAGAGAAGGCAACGGATATTAGCGAAAGGCGTGCTGTTTTTTCACGACAATGTATCTATACGTAAAAACGATGTTACGATGACGTCCCTTTACAAGTGGGGCTTTTAAATATTGCAACATCTATCTGTTAGCCCAGACTTGGTCCCTGCGACTCTTATTTGTTCTCAAAAATGAAAAAGAGAATATATTTGTTTTGATGATACAAATAAATTAATCAACAAATGTAAGAAATTATTAAGAGAAAATTTATTGAAACGAAAAAATAGCAATGCGTTTTATTTCCATTACCTTCTACTCAATTCCTCGAACTTTTTGATCGCTCCTGGTATAACGGGGTGTTTTGGATAGGCATTGTAATTCTCTACCTTTGTGTTTCCGCTTAATACACACAAACACGCGCGCGCGCGCGCCCATACACTCACACACACACAAAAGCAAAAACGTAATTAACATAATATTAAAAAAATCTTCTACTTTATGAAATTTCATAATATCTGCATCACCAGATTGTTTAATGAGCATGGATGTCGAATGATTAGCGATTGCCGCTATGACAATCGCCGGACGGTGCCCAGTCCGAAACTGCAAGTAAACACTCGTTGAGTGACCATCGCATCAGTATTTTTATAATTGCGTTAAAAGGAAATATACATATACATATGCATGTGTAAAATAGTTCTCATGAGTAATTAATATTTAATTATGCGTATCAATAGGTTATACTTAAATTATAAGGTTATACTGAATAAGTATACTGAATATTAATAATATTTAATTATTAATATTATATTAAATAGGTTATACTGAATATTAATAATATTTAATTATGCGTATCAATAGGGTATACTTAAAAGTTAAATAAAACTAAAACAAAATTATTTCAAGGCATTATTTTTTGGATGCGGTCGCAGTGCTGTTCGGCGTCCGTATTTATAGTGTAAGAGTCGATCTAAGTCGAATATTGATGTACTCAAGTTGATTAGACCGCTTTATGGGACATCCATCAAAATCTGCTACTTGGAACGAATAAGTGATTTCGTATCCAGAATTTGTGTACTTTTCAGTGCTTTTTCCTGAGCAATAAAGACGCTAAAAACTAGATCGAACAGCATGACGATGGTTCCGTCGAATAAATTTTACCACTATCAGTTTTGGACATGAACGCTGCTTTTCAGTTTCTCTATATGGAAGCGTGCCTTCAGGTTGTATATTTTTAAGATTGAACATTCCAGTTTTGTGATGATAACTTCGAGAGTTTGTGACGATAAAAGGTTCTGTGATGACTAAAAGCTGATGGCACTACCTTAGTGTCCTCTTGCACACCGTACGTGAGGAGTGTATTCAATTTGTCTTTAGCTTTCAAGTCCTGGACACGAAACTCTAGGCCAGATGATTTTGCCATAAAAGAGCTGAGCTGTCTTATTATACGAAACTGCCAATTCTAAAGAGAGTGATTGTAGTGACGGCGTAGTGGCAGTGTAAACGGCGTTCATTCTATCAATTTGCTTCTGAAAATTATCCAAGCCATATTTGCAAGCTTTTGTGATGTGTCTCCCTTTCAGCGCCATTATAATACATGCAAAGTAAGCGGCGCTTTTTTTTGTTTTATCTCTTCTAGTGAATGCTACAAATGATAGGGACAATTAGCATCGCGATGGTTTAGATTCTCTTTAATAATTCTTCTAAAGTATAATTTAATATGCTATTATAGATTAATGTGAAGTTTAACAGATATCTTATTAGAAAATTTGGCTCCAAGTTTATCTCGAAACAGCAATTACATTATAATAAAAACAAAAGTAAAATGCCATAAACTTTACACGTCTTATCTCAGTCTCCCCACGGCAATTTTTTCTTGAAAGCAAGTATTTCCTGATTTAAATCATAAAAATGTATTCGAATATAATATGAAACCTTGGAAGCAAATAGGTAAACAACTTAGTGAAAATATTTATGAAAATAGTAGCTTCGTGGGTTGCGAATGCAGATACTTACGTACCGTGTTTGTTGCTTACGTACATGGACGGTTAGGGTTGCCATCCGTACTTTAAACTGAAGTTTTGTTCACACGTTACTTTAGACAAATGTACCTTATTGCGCATATAAGGTACGTAAATGTAAATGTAGGTTAAAATACTTTATTTACATGCACTCATCAATTAGTCCTTATCGGAAGTTGGTTGCGCTTTTTAGAGAAATAGAAAACATGAACAATGCATGAGATGAATTTTCAGGATGTAACCTAATGTCAAGGAGGTTTAATCGACAGGACAGACGAAGAGCGAATGAAACTAGAATACGCGAATTATATTCTCTTTTTTATTCATTAATTCAGTTTCTTCTCCGTGTCCGGTGATAAATCGATGTCGTTTGCAGGGATCTCCCGATTGTTAAGTATCTGCTAAAGACTGTGGCCCCCTTTTATCCCATTATTTTTATTGATAAAAATTGTTACAATAAGTGATTTTGGTATTTTTCGGTTATTTATTTTATTCTTCAAAAGTTCTTTATGTTTTTTTTTCAATTTAAAAAAGATTCAATCAAACTTTCAGGCTTACCGTAATACATTTTAAAATATACCATTCCTATATAGACAAAGATAATAAACAAGAAATCATTCGAACCGGTCAAAATTGCGCTTTTGTGATTATTTTTGCACCTATGTAATTGATTTTTTTCTTCAAGTTATAGTAGTGCGGAATGGTTGACAGCGCGTCTTTCACGAGATAAAAATTATAACAATACCTTTAGTTGTCCTTTCAGGTGTTTATTTCGATTTAATCTACGTTCTGTTATATTTCTATAGCTGACAATCTCCAGCATTTGGCCGCTTAGATGTGATAGTCGGTGTATTGGTAAAAGTGGAAAGTCAAAAGCATTCTAAAAACATATGGACATAAATCTACTAAAATTAACACAGTGGAAATAAATACGGTCTAATAGTTATTGAGTGAGGTTCATTTATTGTAAAGACCTCTGAGGGAATTTGTATAACATTTTACTGTTACTTAGAGCAACATTTGGATATGGGGCATATAACTATTGTAAAGAGGGAAGCTCTAACACTTTAATGCGCAATGCAATTAAACGTGTTGTAATTTTGTAGGTCGTGAGTAGGCGGCCGACACTTACAGACCTTTGTGAGACAAGGTCGGTGGCTGATTTTCCACAGCTTAACGTACAAGACTTCCTTTGTTCACGTTCAGTAATATATTCTATCCTTTTCTCCGTTAGTTATTAAGCGCCTGTTTACTGTGAAGAAAAGTGATTCGGAAGATTTCTATTTTTAATATAATTTTTTCGAAACTATTTTTTTCTATATGGTCCGCAAGATAAGTCATATATTTTTCAATGTTTCTGGCTTTTTTGTTTACATTTCTAAAGGCTCCTTTACAGCTTGTTTAGATATTTTTCGAATAATTCGTTTAATTGCATCTTTATAAAATATTATAACTTAATATTTCCCTGGAAAACTTTGCTTTAATTTTAAAATTTCATATTTTGAAAATTTTTTCTTCAAATTAAAAAATCCGCTTTGACAGGCTATAATGAAAGATTATTTTATGAGATTTTTTTGTACTTTTTAGAACAACCAATGCCTCGACGACAAATTATGCACACCTTTCATGGTCTCCATAATTTATAATTATTATCTGCCAATATGAGAAGTGTGTTCAAATGCATCGTATCGAAATATTTCATTCAAAAAACGAAATGAATATTCAAATGTGAAAATTATTTAAATTAACGCAATCAAATATTCGAACTATTTAACTACTTTAATTATAATTAGAATGATTCGAATATTCAAATAATTCGAATAATTCGAGAAATATAAACTATTCAAACACTATAGAATAATCGAGTGGTATATAAATATAGAATTATACAATTTGTTGGTTCTACAATTCGTAAGACTAATAACGGCACGATTGAAGGTAATAATAGAGCTAATCATTTCCAGATTCAATGTCTCTTGGGGAGCAACACGTTAACAAAAATGGGCGATAAATTATTATTATTCTTTTATAATTCATGCCTTTGTATATATATGGTGCACCGTAGATATATAAGTGATGTTGGCAGTAAAGAATGAACGGTTAAAAACCAGTGCGATAACCGAAAAAGATAAAATATTAGGTTGGCAACTTATAAACCCACCACTTTTTTCGACCGATTTATGGAATGTCGTAGAAGTTTCTAGAATACTTCTTGTAGGGTATATAAAGAGTGAGGCATTCAAACTTCTGTTTAATTTGCAATTAGTACAAGAGTAATTAGCGAGTAAAGAATAAATTAAAAATAGAAATGTTTTCGAAATGAACTTAGAGGGCTTTTTCTTCATCAATGTCGTTTAGGGCGAGAAACCAGCGAAGAATTACGCAATATATACACAACGATAGGTAAATGTGTACCCTCGTACGACACAGCCAATCACTAGTTCTAAAGATTCAAAGAAGGGAATTTTGACGTGTCCAAATAAATTTCATCCAAAGCGGCCTCCTAAAATTGATTCAGAAAAATTTAAAAACCTTACAAAAAACAGATCCCAGATTAAGTTCACATTGTTTGGCAGAGCTATTTTCATGCTCTTGTACTGCAATGGAATAACAACTTCATGTTTTGAGAAAGTAGTGGAAATATTCCGTTTGTCGGTAAACGTTGAAAAGTTTGTGTAGCGTGATGGCGGGTTACAGTGAAATCATTGAAATGTGGAGGTGGGCAAAAAATAGGAGATACGGTAATACAGTAATAAATAATGAATGGGAATAAATTGTCGCCGATGGCAAGTCAGAAGTTCCATACTTGTATCATTGGTAGCAATATTACTAAAGCCAACATCTTGTATTACTAGAATTTAAGGAAAGTTTACATTAATGTAGCATGTGGTAAAGAGTTATACCATATGTATATAATATGTTAATAATTTGTTGCAAGTCGACTTCGTTGCAATTTAAAATATGTTAAAAATTTGTTGCAAGTCGGCTTCTCACTAAGATGATTACAATCAATCAAATTTTCCTGTATCTCATAGCTTCCCCAAGATATGTAATTGCAACTTTAACCAAAGAATTTTACTTAAAGTTGCATTAAAATATGGTTTTAAAGCTAACATTTCATCCTTTTTTATATTTTCATCCGCAAATCTTAGGGAGATTTATATTTAAAATTGCATTGGAAAAATCGCTAAATTGGTTTTTCCTTTGTAAACGACGTTCGGGATAAATGATTAATTTAATTTATTGCGTCTTAAAGTGCAAACGACTAAATAATTTTCTCTCTTAAATTCGTGTACGATTGTTTGTATCGGGGTTTTTTGCTGTTAAACAAAAACAGCTTACTTTTTATTTTGACTGCTAATAACTCGTGAACAAATGATCCAATATTACATATATTTAATATCGGTGGTGTCGAAAATATAAAAAAGATTCAATATATTTCATTTCCTTAGTCGCAATATCCATTTTAAAGTTGTATCGAAATTTAAATCTTGGTCATTTTTCATAAATCATTGCAAGTTTAATTTCATTAATTTTAAACTAATGGAATAACATGTTGCATGTTTTCAATATTTTAATAAAATTGCGATAATCCTCTTATTTTCTGAATGTATTGTGCAATCCTTTTATTTTCTAAATAAATTATGTGGGTTATGTGGAGAAGTAAATTTCAGCTATTCGCCATTTTGCACGAAACTTTTAATTTAAAAAGTCGTAGACTTTTTTATTTCAATCGTTTTTTAAACGTGACCTCGTATTTTGTCAATAATATGAAATTGTAAATTTCGTCATAATTTTATAATGTTGCCACTAAGAAAATATGAAAATAAAAATATTGAATCATAACCGTTTAAATAGATCTTTTCTAATTTTCAAAACCGTAATTTTTTGTGTTACTATTATTTGTCTACGAGGTATTAGCAGTCAAAATTAAAAAATGGTTCTATTACTTGACTGGGAATAACTTCGTTTCAAATAATCATAGAGAAATAAAAAAAAACAAAAAAAATAAAGGAAATAACTTGTACTTTAAGATAACTTAAGGATCAACAGATTTATAGACAAAAACTTATAGAAGCCTACTATTTTTTATTTACTTTTTACTAGTTTTTTTTCAATAAAAACGTTGTTTTTGATGAAAAAAATTTAGTAAAAAGTAGATAAAAAATATACAGTAAATTATTAGAAGCATGAAATGTCATATTTAAAATAGCATTCTAATTATAACGAAACCATTTTTCGCCAAGTTTGAAGATGATCCAAAAATTTAAGTGACCCACTAATTTTATTATACTTTTTTTCACAATACACAAAGAGATTAAGAAAAAGAAAGAATTGAATTAATTAAGAATGGCGATTTAAATATGTTTTTGAGGGTACATTATATAAAGCAATGGATTTAATATTCATTTACAGCAACCTAAAAATATCTACAATAAAATATTACTCTATTAAAGTGCCATTTAATTAAAATTCATCGCAAAATTAAATAAAAATTAGCTTAAGGTTTGATAAAGTGCCATCTCTTTAACGCTCTGATTTGTGTTTTAGTACGGCTTGTCTCATTTTGATCGTATATGGTGTAAAATTAATTTGCAGTTTCTTCAAATTATTATCACTTAAACTAATTCAGTTTGATTTAACATAACAGTTTTTCTGAAAAATAATTTTGAATGAAAATGGCATCGTAATTATAAATCAAAACATTCGCAACATTGATTTCATAACTTTCCATAAATTTCTTTCATTTAAATGTTAAATTGAAGACACAGAGGTTGTCGTTTCTTTTAGTGGAAAGAAGGGCAAAAAAATCCAAGCATATAAAAATGTAAATATAACATAAGGGAGGAAATGTAAATATAACATATAAAAATGTAAATATAACATAAGGGAGATAATGAAATTCTTTTATGATCTAGTAATTAGGTACAACATCAACAAATTTAATCAAGCTTTACTGTACATCAGATTTTCCTTTATAATACTTATTTTAATAATTATGCTAGGAATGAAAAGATTGTCATCCGTAATATTTGTACTCTAAAGTGATATTTTAATAATAACCGTGGCAACTGGAAAATAACATGCGTATGATAATAAGTAAGAAGGAGTGACCTATGGTGATCAAGCAAAATCTGTTAATGATAAATATGGCATTATCATCATTATTAGAATAAAATCGACTATTATATGCACTTATGAATTTCAACCGAATCAAGGACTCATTTATGCTTCAACATCAACTGATAAATTACATTTTTTATAGCTTTATATTATCTAACCTAATTAGAAAGTAATGTGTATGTATCTACTGTGGTTGATGTGGGTGATGGCTTTGGTTTTACTTCTTGGTAGGCAAGTTAGTACGAACTATATATTGAAAAGTCCCCATATATATAAATTATTAGGCCGAGATAAGTTATAACGTAAAATAGCCTTATGTACTTATGTAAATAGCCTATAATATGTTTACATAATAAATAAATGATTTTACTTCTCAAATTAAAATAATATTGTTTGAATGAAAATGCTTAACATTTCATTTAGATTTCGAGAAAAGGCGCTCCACGCTTTTATCCACTCGAATATTATACTCAATAACAAACATGGCATATACTACAGTGTTTAAAGAGTAAACAGAGAAAAATATTTGTTATTAATAATTATTTTTTAACTTTTAACTTATTTCTTTGTTTACATTTAAATATTATACTCGAAAACTACTGGACTGACATCAAAAACGTTTCTACAGTCAAAGATACAATATTCTAGCAATGTTATCATATATCACTGAACGTATAATACATGGGTTGAATATAAATGGCGTCGCATCGTGAGTCTAGGAAAACCCGCATTAGTCAAAGTGGGGATACAGTAGAGCATAGTACATATTTAAACGTTACTATTGATGAGAACGTGTCAGTGTGTGCAATGCATAATAGTTGTCCTACAATCCTAGTTAGACATCAAATATTTAGTAAAATATATTAATGCTTTCGACGAGCTTTCTCAGACGACAGATTTTATTCGCAGTTGCTTAATAATAAAGCGAACGAATCAAAAATTATTTAAATGATTGATTTCGTGTACACATGTTAATAAACAACTGTGTAGTGTCTTTTTTGCCGTAAGTACACTTCGTTAGTGCGGAGATGCAGAATGCGGCTTTATTATCTGGGGCTTACGCAAAACAGCTAGTTCATTGAACACATACAAAATGTTTTATATCATTATGTATATACACATAATCACATTAGGGGCTGCAAATAAAGGTAATGTCTTATTTGTTACAATTGTTAATGTATTCTATTTAGTTTTACAGATGTCTGACATTAAAATCTTGTAATCTACTCTTACCCTACTTTCCGTTAACCAATTGAATTGAAATTTTGCCCACTTATGTAGTTTTGATCACAATACAATATTAATGTGGAGCCGATCTGGTGATAGGAATTCCTAAATAAATTGTAGCAGAATTCTGGTAGGTTAATTTTATTCGACTTGAAGATTTTAGTTCTGGTTAGAAGGATGACTGCAAAGTCAAAATTTGTGGTGCGTTGAATTAAACATTACATGTCGCGAGCGCTACACCTTCGGAATATAGGAACTCCTATTTTATAAGATCCTTTACTTTGTAAGAGGTGTTTCTGAGAGGGGTGATCGTTTAGAATTTCACATAGAAAATATAGCAATTATAAAGAAAATGAATAAAAGAACATTTTTACAAAACGTATATTTATAAAATAATAAATTATTATCTTTATGTCCTTGTTACCTCGCCGAATAACTTCTCCCTCGAAAACTGCATTTTTCCTAAGACGACATTAGCAAAATAATTGAATTGCGGTCTTGGAAATATTCCCATGACTAATTGTATATTTAAATGTATATTGTCTTGAATATATTATATGGGGCGAATTAACAAATTATTTGTTTCTAACAATTTAAATTTTTTGGAATTGTGCAAGATCTTGAGATTACGCCGAGAATTATGAAAATAAAAGAAATATTAGAAACTTACTTAAACTTTATTAGTCCTTTGAAAGATATACTACGCAATATATTTACGTAGTGAAAAATAAAATAATATTTTTAAGTAGATTAACAGAAATACTGTGTGTATTCTTCGATATTTAAACTATTACAGAAAGTGGCGTATAAAATGGTTAAAAAACTTCTTTTGCAAGTATTGGAAGAACGGTCAGTGACAAAATTATGAAAATATTCTTACACATGCTCGGCTATCCTTCTGAACATTTTTCTGATGTTGACTTCACCCTCAAAGTATTACGTCGCTGCTATCTAGAAACTCATCACATTCGTCGTGGCTGACTAGTACTGACAGATAAAATTTACACGTATCTTAATTCAGTTACGTCCGCGGTTCACTTTGCAGAGCATGAAGCGATTATTATGTAAAATTTTTGCAATGTGGTAATGTGGTATGGCATGAATGAATTGTGTGGCTTGATCTCATTTGGGTACATTTTGCTACTAAGTCTGTTTCTTGATATTGTGTTACCTTCTTGTATTAAAATGTCCCTGGTTTTCCTCTTGTATTTACGCTATTCTAATTTACGGATCTAACCATATTTTGTTGCGCTTTTGGAACATAATATTCCATTCGTCTTTCATCTCTTTTAATAATTAATCGTTTAATGGGAAGTGGTATTCGCGTGTTTATGTACAATATCTCAGTGTTTACACGATTTATGCTTCAGTACTACCTGTTTTATTTAAGAGTAGAATTATACTCCTGTTTACTCGAATACTCATTGAACGTTTCAATATTCGTTAAATGTTTCGTGCGATACTCATTGATCATCATAGGTGTAAAATCAGTATTTAATTTTATTAAAAAAATATTAGAAAAACGGTGGATTGTTTTTCTTATCAATCATTTAGTTGATTCAACTGGATCCCTTAAACAGGTTCCATATATCCACACTAACTTGGGAAACATAACAATTACAACAAATAAATAACAATATTACTTTTTATCGATGGCCATGAACCCAAATGGCTAATTATGGACACAAAGCTTATTTACTGAATTCAATAAGCCCTCTCGTTTTTCTTCAGCTAGGATTTTTAAACTAACACTCTTCTTGTACAAGTACTACTAATGTTTCGTTATAAAAAGCTTTGTATAAAAAACGAAAATACGACCAAAGTTATCTACTTGATTATCTTTAAAAAATCTTGAATATTTGTCAACAGTACACGTCATCACAGAAACAGCAGCCGAATACATCCTTAGTCTTAGAATGAATCTATACATATAATAAAATTGTATCAGAGCGAATCCTCTACAATGAAAATATTTTAGAAAAGTGATTGATTTAGCATATAGAATGATAATAAAAGCCGGAAAAAGTTTTTTTAGAATTATTGTTTGTCTGTATGTATGTTAAATTGGGCGAGTATCACGTGAAATCTACCGGACAAAACAAAACAAGTTTTTTCCCCTAATTACACGCGAACGAAGTCGTAGGCATAGGCAGAAGTAAAAATATTAGATAAAGTAGCTAGTAGCTTCTAGAGAAGAAATTAAGTAGCAATGTCAATCTATCACGATATTTATCATTGGGAATCACTACAGTCTATGTGAGTTCAATCCAATATTGAAACGGCTTTGAAACAATATTCCCTTGGACTGAATATTTTCATTATTGTATTTTTCATATATCTATTTGATAAAATGTTTGATGTCTCGAGAGTATGAGTGATTACAGCATCACATTATTTAATAAATATTACGATTTATATGTAATTGAATATAATTCTTTCAAGATTTATTTAAATTTGAGTAAATTCCGAATATATGTAATAACGCAAGCTTCATTCACGAATTAGACCTCACCATGGAAAGTTGATTTTACATCATTTTATTATTGATTTATGTACATATTTATACCTGTAATATACGGTGTATATTACGGGTGATCATTGTGAGTATTAAATATTTTTAATCATTTACTTTCGTTATTTATCTATATGTCTAAAAGAAGATACACAGTTAAATGAAACTACGTGAGGTAGTATTATTTCTACTTTCTTTATGTTCAAAGCAAAGATTCTTCGAATCTTTGCTAATAACCCACCTGAAGATGTTGTAATACAGCGAAGCCTAAGTCGTGGTAAAGAACTTAAAGAAAGTATAAATAATACTACATCACGTAGTTTCATTTAATTGTGTATTTACATTACATTATTTCTAGCCGTGGTACAACGCTTGCCCTGGTTCAAATCTAGTGTTGGTAAATCATAATGATATCGATAATTTGCTAGAATCAAAATCTGCCGGTAATAAAAACAAAGTTGATATACCAATTTAGGTTTTGTTATCGCAAGTTTTTTTCGTCTGCACGAATAATAATAGTTTTTTTTGATGCCGAAGATATGTGGATCTCTAAAAAAACGACGTTACCTCCAGAAAATCCAGGCAATTAGAACTATTTCAACTCGCACCAGGTCGGCTTGTTTTTATATTTCTATCATCTATAATATGCTGTACGACTAATTAGGATGTACGACTGATTAGTTAGGTAAAGACGATGCATTAGGCTTTTGCAAATTTTGTGTACTTGCAGCGGTTTCCAAAGTTTTTTTGTAATTCGTTTCTGGAAGCAAGTGCATTCTCCCTTTATTCTAGCTAATCAATCAACAATTTTGGAAGAGGAAACAATAATGTTCCTGAGACTTCTTTGCTAGTATCTTTAGTAGGAACTCTGTAATATTTACTCTGTTAGCGTTTTAGATAGCAAACTGCGAAAACTCGCTATAATACAAAAACTAAACAAAATCGTACTTTACAATCACACAATTTACAAGAAAAGATACTTTGATACAAATTGTCTTTATAGATAGGGTATATTTTAATTTTTCTACATTATTCAGACTTACTATCTAAACCATTTTAGCCGTAAAATTATTGTGCCAGAGAAATGAACCACAGAGAGACATTTAATTTTATAATGGCTTATGATATATTGAAAATTCACACGTTTTTCTTGCGCTCAAATAAATGGAGTATTGAAATTGAATAATATGTGGTGCAAAATAAAGTTTTGGTGAGATAATATGTGACTTTTTGTTTTATCTAAATTAATTAATAAATTATTTAATTTTTTTATATTCGGTATTGGAAGAAATTAATTTGCAAAATATGGATAATATACGGTTGGCACCGACATCCAATTCATCTCATGGTGCCAAGCCGAATCTTGCTTCAAGAAATGCTGAGGTAAGATATGTAATTTTGAGCAAGTTTATCCTTTCATATAATTATATTCTAATGTTGGAACAATATTCGATCCACTGGATATTCTTTAATCGGTGCTTTGTATGGTTCTCATGCTAGATTGAGGACGTCTGTGAAAAAGCTCGATACATCTAAATCAAGCAGCGTTTCAAGTTTTGGCTATTGGTTCTAGATTCATCCATTTACAAACGATATCTACTTACATGAATATTCCGAGTCTCTCTTGGTGATTATTTAGTTCTGTCCATGACAATATTTGTAACTAGTGGGAACAAAGTGCAAACAATGACTGAAGCCACAGAGAAATAGTCCCGTCAAGCTATTTTCCAAAATAACATAGGCGACAACGGTATACGAGTATTTATGAATAAGGTAGTTGCAAATGGTTGTTTGTAAAGTTTGGAAAAGTCCTTTACATGGATGTAAAGAATAAATATTTCACGTCGTATACTTGAGCTTCTAATAAGACCGCTGATCCGCCTGCATACAAGTATCTACTATAAAAACCATGAAGGATCATCTACCGGAGCGGAGTCCACGATACTCTTAGAGGGGTTTTTAAAAATTGGTTTTAACCGATAAAATTGAAGGTCTATCAAATGACATCCTTAATGGTCCTCAACAAGTATGTAGCAACCATTTGAACTGTGAAATTTATTTTTGAACTCCTTCAACTCGTACTAGATAATGTAGAGAAATATCCATATAATTACAAATAACGTCCATTATGCGTAAATCGAAAGAATTAAGTGAAAAATATTTCGACATTTGCGTATTTTAATTCGCCACGTAACGAGCATCGTCACAAACAATGTCAGAAGGAATGCGTTTTATAGCAGCTATCCATTTATATTTTTTTATCTAATTTCCAATTCGATACCAAAATGGTCCCAATTAATAATTGATAATTAAAAATTTCAAACCAGAAATTTAACAATAAATTTTGAAGATTATTAGAATTAAATGTTTTTGTTAATATTAAGCGAAGTAAACGTAATCTTTTTTAAATGTTGTTAGTTTTTATTGATATGTTATTTTAGTTTTTCTCTTACTATCTTTATATATTTGTTAAGTATGTATCCAAAAAAATTTTAAGTGAAAATAGTGAAAACAATTTGCCATAAAAAAATGGAGATATTCATTATAAAATAATCGCAACAGAGCCCTATTTTTTAGATATGTTATTTTGAATATATCCTTTCATTAAGAAATCAGTGATAGTCGTATTTTTGCTAAACTGCACTAATTAAAAAAATATGACAATATACGTAAGTAAATTATATTGTCTATGATATTATTTAACTGTTTATTATATTATTATTATTTAACCTTCAGATATTACGATTTCTGCCACGAGTGCTATGATCGATTTCGGTATTCCCACTCTGTAGTCCGCACTCGGTAAATATCGTCCATAAAATATGGCCGCGACAATGAACAAGTTGTATTGTAACAATTGTATTAACAAACGGGATTTTGTGTTGACCAATGTGGCTTATGTGTTGATGCAGTTTATTATTTCTTAAGAGCTACGCCGGAAGAAAAATATGCAAATGGTTTATTGGAAATTAAATGTCCTTTCTTTGCCGCTAATATGATAAAAGACGCCATGCGAGCCAAAAAATTATTATGAAAGAAGCCTATGGAAGCAATTACTAAGTTTTAATTGGTTAATTGGTAAAATAAGTGGTTGTACTAATAAACTCAATAATTGGTATTGTAAAATAAAAGGTAGGCAAAGAAGCTATTTGTACGTATACTGTATGGGTTAGTGAGGGTATACAAATGAAGATGGAAATGATTGAGAGGGACGATGGATTTTGGAAGAAAAACAATTGGAAGAAAATTAATTATTTTTTATAAAAATTGTTTATTCAATATATCTGGCGTTAATTTTGTAGAAATTCATTATCACTTAATTTTTATTTACAACCGAATGAAACTACGTGATGTAGTATTATTTCTACTTTATTTAAATTCTTAACCACGACCTAGGTTTCGTTGTATGACAACATCTTGAGGTGGGCTATTTGTAAAGAATTCACTCTTTACAAATTGTCCACCTGAAGATGTTGTCATGGAAATAGATCAATGGAAATAAGAATCCCACAATATATCCTGGATGCTTTGAAAGGTAAATATAAAATTGCTATTTAAAATGTGGTACTAGAAAAGATATCATATTTATGTTATCTTTTACAACTATTATTTATTATAGATCGATTCATCTACAAATAAACTTATTATTTACACAAAAAACTGGTAGTATTTTTCTGCGTAGACTAAAAAAATTAGTAACAGTCACAAGGGCTTGGAAATAGCATGATTGTTGCTGTGTATCCAGGACACAAATTTCCACCGATCCGCTTTTCAAAGTATACCAAATATCAATTCCAAGGTATTTCGAAATTAATTACGCAAAGGAGTAATTAAGTGCAGCAAAGGTGCTTTCTGACCGTACAGAAAGTTTTTATGATAGTTTGTACGCCTAAAGAATAATCACAAAACAAAGTATACCAAATATCAATTCCAAGGTATTTCGAAATTAATTACGCAAAGGAGTAATTAAGTGCAGCAAAGGTGCTTTCTGACCGTACAGAAAGTTTTTATGATAGTTTGTACGCCTAAAGAATAATCACAAAACTATGTCAAAATTCGTAAAAAGAGAAAAATCAACAGTTCGTTCTAAACTTTCTGTTTCAAACAATTTTTTATGGTAGATACTACTAACATACTATAATAATCAAAAAGTACTAAAATTATTTTAAGCATTTCTCAGATTTTTACGTTTTACACTCCGCCGGGCTTCAGCGCTATCTAACATTGATATTTAGGTTCAAATAAATAATTTCTAGTTGGTGATGGGGCCTTAAGCGTATATTTCAGTTCAAAAGGGATATATTATTCGCGTCGCTTACTTTTCATTAATTTAAAGTTTATTTTCAGTTTACTGTCAAAAGGGAAACGATAAAAACAGGCTATAAATCTCTAAGTCACATAATCTTTTTCCTTCCGTGTATTCGAGAGAGATAACAAGTTTTGTGACTCAATTTAAGCCTGTCTCATAAATGTCTAGCATTTGAGCGATCATTATGTTCAGGTATTTATGATAATACTTCAGTTTGTATTAAAACGTCTAAAATGTAAACCGAGTAGAATTTTATATCAAATTTAAGAATAACTGAAAATTAATACCTTGTAATGATATTTTAAATGCACAAGTTATGTAGTACAGAGAGATATGGCGTTGGAAACGAAACCTGAGACTGAATAAATTGACAAGGACTGAATTATTTTATTTTTCTATTTTACTATATTCAATACAACAAAAAATTAGATATATTCAAATGATGTTTGTTTAAATACGCATGCACTTCGTGTTTAATTTTTGTAATGTTTCGTGTAAGATACAGCTCAGTCTGTTGGATTTTAGCATCGTTTTTATGTCGCTTGTAGCCTGCTTGAAATGTTAGCATTTACACTCTTAATTTATTATTGGAATTTTGCCTCTCTTTACTAGTAAGAAAGTATTAATATATATTTTAAAAAATGTAATAATTTGCTAGCCCCACTTTTTTAATTTTCCTGATCTTTTCTCTATGCGTGATTCAGTTTGTTGGTCTTCAAACTAGATTGTCTCAGAATGATAATTGTTACTTTTACTACATGAATAAAGAGAAATGCTCCAACCAAAGCTCACTAACCTCACTTCAAGACATATAGCAATGAAAGTGGATTCTTTTAATGCATTTGTTCCCTTGAAACATGAATATTAATGAATATTAATACCAATGAACAGGAATATTATTTCCATAAAATTCACGTTTTGCCGTATTATTTCTACTATTAATTGTTGAACGTTTTAGTCAATATAAGTTTTTTATAAGAATTTTAAATCCAAATTCGCATACCGTTAATAAATCAACATCAATAATTTTTTTAAATTTCTAATTTAAATTAACCTTTAGAATAATAAATTACCATTAAACTAATACTCTTAACAAACTGTTAAAGACCGTCGTAAATTATTTAAATAAGAATAAAGTATATATTCTACTTGGTGGCTAATCATTTATCGATTAATATTATTGAAATAAATCCTTTCTTAATACTTTAAAATACGAAGACAAAGGGCATTTATTTACGCAATAGACGAGCTAAGGTAACACGTGTTGCAATAAAGTGCCGTCGATAAGAACTTAAGTATTATTTTTTATTCATGACTCGTGGCAAAGTCTTAAAGTGACATATTTTCCCTCCGCTCTGTTTTATCATATAGTAATATATTCGTAAAACAACTATGCGGGGTTTAGTACTAAGTTAATATGTAGCAACTTCAATTTTATGAATTTACTTAATGAAATATAAAAATTATTATGATAATAATACACTTATATTTTTATTGATATTGAAAATACGATTATTGTGGATATTTCAATAGAGCTCCTTTTTAGTCAGAGTATATTTTTATACGACTCTATATACGAATATAATGTAATAAAATTGTTTTTCCTCTTCTATCATTATTAATCCATGAAAGTCTTTCATTAACTTTTACAGCATTTTCAGCTCTATTGTTTGCTATATTTAGTTAAAACTATTTTCAATAGTACTTTATAAATGCGTGCTATATTTGCATATAGTTTAATACAAACAAAGAAATACAACATTTCGAAATAATTTATGTTTCGTTTTTGTTTATTTGTCACATATTATTTTAATTATTTACTTATCATTTTTAACTCGATAGCCAATTGACCGTGTTGACATAATTCACTGTGATTTGTAATATTTATAAATGTTAACATACCCAAATACTTTATGCGTGCTTACTAATATATATCTACATAGTAGCGAGTATGTATTACTTATTTGTGTACATTATAACTTACAAATATTTAAGTAATGAGTCTAGCTGATACGTAGATTTTCTGACGTACTTCACAAATATGGATAATGGTCTTACCCGTTTGAATAACCATGTCGATAACGCCGAGATTGAATCCACTGGAACGCTCGCATAAGACTTATGATTGATGAAAATTCCGGTTTTGTAAGTTACGTGCTTACTTGTGTACTGTAATGTAATATTCGCATTACATCCGGTAACCGAGTTAGGTCCATGCTTCAATAGGGCAGAGGTAGATGGATAGACGGGATTGAAAACAATTTCAAAGATCTTTATCTGTTGATATATCGTCTTGAAATTTATCAGCAACTTCGAAAACTTATCTGCCATCTTGATTATTCTTTTGTTTACTAGCTATGAGTATGTAGTACTTTTTGTAAGACATAAGTTGTTAAATAATGATAGAACACGCACAATGAGGGCGTGGCACACGCTATTTACAAATATTATTATTTCTCATCGTCCCTTACCGTGTCTACGCCTTCTAAATTTTCCATATACATATATACAACAATAAAAAGCGTAGGTAGGGCAAGTTCGTCCGTTCGGTCTGGTCCGTCTCAGAAGTCTCATGCTAGCCTCTTTCGGTTCTTATATCTGCACCATTACTCTGCTGGCAATATTGGTGTGTGACGGTGCAATGCGGGCGCATCTCTTCCAGCCGTATCTGATCCATCGATCTCTCATGCAGACTGTTTCCTCTATTTTCTACAGAGTCTAAAATATCTGTTACGTCATCAAACATCTTCCTAAAAGGACAGTCACTGATTTTTTTCAATCTTCGATTTCAGTTGTTCTTTTATGTTCTTCCATCTGCATTACATGCAGTCTAACTGTTTTGTCACCTTTCAGTAGCCGGTGTCTAACTATCTTCCTTTGAGTTATTGTAGTCGCAAAGAGCATCTTCATCATCTTCGGTAATTACTCTATCGCGACTTCTCAGATATTTAGTTCGATCTTCAGCCGTTACTGTATTTTTGACGCCAAATTGTCACGAATTCCTCACTGTTTAAAAACTTAATTTTTACGAATTCCTCACTATTTAAAAAAATTATTTAGTAAACGATAAATTTGGGAATAATGTCTCAAAACACAGGGAATAATGTTCCAAAAAAATTGCTCAGAGTTTCAAACAATACGACAACCAATTTTCGACTGAGTGCAAGACACCCCATATTAAAGCGGAATCCACCATTTTTTTAAAGCACGTTCTACGTATTCGTCAACGAATTTTCAATAATTTGAGTTTATCACCAAAATAACGCCGAGAGATATTTTCCACTTCAAACCTAATTTTATACCTAATAACATATGTCATTGTAAATTAGTAATAAAATAATATCTTTTTTTAAACTGTTTTTAGCAACTTGTAAAATTGCATCTTTCCTAAAACTCTATCGATGTTGTTTTGAACAGAATTGTTTTGTTAAGAAACTAAACCATTCTAAGAATAGGGCTCTAAGAACTTAAATTAAACCTCTAATAACTTAAATTATATGATTAGGAGCAGAGAAAGAGAATGAAATAATTTTAATTTTAAGTTTTAATCGCGATGAAGTACCTTGCGTAAGCGAGAAATTTAAAGTTATGAATATTTTTATGTAAATACGTAGAAGATAAAACCGCCAATTCAAAGTGTAACGACGAATATTACTTGATCTTACAACTTATGAAGCTAGCGGCGAACAAAGCGAAAGTTGCGTTACACAAGCGTTTTATGTTCTTGTTATACGAATGTGTAATGCAACACGATCTTGAGATGTAATTTATAATATGAAATATATGTGTTTGTATGACAAGTAGATTAATTTTAAATTAATATTAATTATTTTGATATTTTAGCTATTTTATCATTCACCCTTCAGGACTTATTCAATGTGGTGGGGTAGATAAAATGAAGGAGTATCATAAATATGTAAGATGGAGGTGTAGGGTGGTCAAACTTTCTACTACTCCCAAATATTTAGATAGGCAGACAGACAAACTACCACTGATAGGATACATGTTATTCAATATATTCAAATGTGGTTTATATTCCATTGTGATAGAAAATCCAATAAACGTGAGATGTATGCTATATTTTCTAACCTGATTTGAATTTGAAAACATATTGCATTTCGTTCTTACATGTTTCCACGGCCACGTAATTTCACTATCAGCTGTAGATTGATTGTGATGAAAAATATTATGTGTTAAAATTGCAACAGTTTTTTCCATACTGGAGATATCTCTGAAGGCATAAACTTGCCATTATAAACTAGTTTTTCATTTATGTATCAATAATTATATTGCGTGAAATAAATTGTATGCATAATCTTTTTGAATAATAACATTATGTGCAGTAAATTGGGTATAATTTTTCCCTTTATTTTCATAAGCCAACAAGAACACGAAATAACCAAAAAAAAATTAAAAAAACCATTACCAATGATAAAATAAATCATCACCAGTCATGCCCAAATGCTATAACGGATGGGAAAAACATCACACTACGTCCACAAAGTGGCAAACAAAAAAAAACAAAAAAGCCAAAACGGAGAATGATGATTTGGCTCATAATCCACGAGATGTTCTAGTAACTTATATGGTGCTGATAATATTAATCAACG
This sequence comes from Druceiella hillmani, assembly GCA_039881145.1. Taxonomy (NCBI): domain Eukaryota; kingdom Metazoa; phylum Arthropoda; class Insecta; order Lepidoptera; family Hepialidae; genus Druceiella; species Druceiella hillmani. The sequence continues at coordinate 16,295,082 of JAYKKI010000047.1, read as the reverse complement.
AAAATTCATCTTCGTCTACAACAATTGAAACAAAGTCAAAGTTTATTTGGCGGCATCAACGCAATTTTATTCGGGAGTCTGACGCAACTCTTTCCGCTGAAATGAGTGCTAATGAGTACTACGGTCTTTGTCAACTTAAGAATTTACAAGGTGAAATTTATCTTTGGCAAGCAGGCAACACGGCTTAGTGAACATTCTGTATTTGTTCTGCACTTGTAATTTCCATGTAAACGAATTCACCATGGATTAATTATAGGTTCTTCATACCCAAAGAGACTCGTTTAAAGGCCTTTTACGGAAGGAAAAGCCCCACAATTTATTCCATGCAAAAATATGAAAAATAAGATTTCATTTACTATGTGCATTTTTAATCCCACTTGCAAAATATTATGTTTCCAAATTTGTTTCCTCCCCTCTTGTTATCCGATTGTAGATTTTAATAATCTGATTTTTTTTAAAGTTCAACGTTTGATTAAAACTTTCAATTAAATTTATTTCGGTTACAATTTTAAAAAATATGAACTGATACAGAACTTTACTCTATACGTGTTTTCAGATTTATTTGGTGGTTTTTTTGTTTAGATGACATTTTTGAAAAGGTACTGCTTCAAATAACTGCATTCCTGTTTAATTATTAGAGGTGTAATTGTGTAAAAAATATAGACAAGTCTACTAAAATATCTTTACATATAGGTAATAGTTACTATAAGTTATTTCTTATTACTGTCAAAGGCGGTTAATATGTCGATTGGTCATTTATTGTCTTATTTTTCCTACCCTCGTCAAGAATGCTGGCAACATTGGAAATGGAAGTTAAAAATATATATTATTGCGAACAAGACTCACTCAAGTGATAATAGACAAGGCCTTTAACGTATCACGTTACGCGCGCCTTAATGGAATATAATTCCATGGAGGGTTTATGATTTTTTTTTATACTTCGTTGGTCATGCATAATGTGGTTGTAGATCAAAACAAAAGCTGAACCATTACTAAATATGACAAGACGCGGCACCGTTCGCCAAATAGAATATATCGTTTCAGATCATATCAAGTAACGGGTGTTTTTTGGAGATAAAATAACTTATAAACTTTAAAATAAGAAAAAAATAGACTAAGAATCATGATTTATTGAAATAGTGTCATCATGGCCATTATCATAATTTTTATCTGTTTTTTTTTCATTTTAAATTTGTGTACCTCTAAAAAGTACCAGTTAGAACATGTATTTCATAGAAGTCGCTGTGTACTGTACCAAATAATTATGGAGTGTTTTTGTATAAATCTGCAAATATAATAAAATGGCAATGAAACTATATCTATTCGCGCATCACGTAAATGCCACTGGACGGATTTTAATGCAATTTTTTAGTTTTGTAGCTCAGAGGCTACGTAGACATCTGCGTCAATCATCACTGTATTTCTTACGGATAGTTAAGCAGTTAATAATAATACATTACTGTTTTATATTCATATACGCATTTATGTTTACATATTATTGCAGTAACTGCAGTTTCGTCACAATTTTACAGACTCTAGGGGCACTCCTAGGTGCAGGGCAGAGGATAAAAGATGAAGATCTGAAAATATGTAACACAGTATAACTATTCTCATACAAAGACTTTCCTCACACAAGTTTTTTCATTTAAATAAATATTACACTCATATTTCTATTAAAGTTATCAAAATAATATTGTTAATATATATATATATATATATATATATATATATATATATATATATATATATATATATATATAATTTATCTGTATATCGTGTTAATTTTACCAGTCTCTCTTTTTAGCGGAATACGTGGTATTACTTGTGAAAGTATATGAACAACAACGTCCTACAGTGCTTGAGAAATTATAAATTTATATTTGTTTTTCCGATTAGAACTTCGAAGAAACCGCATATTAAACAATTGTTTCTAAACTCACATACAGTTACCAAATTCTGTAATCAGAACAGTATGCTAGAACGTACGTCATTTAATATCATATATATTTCACATAAACAAAGTAGTATTATATTAAACACATGAAATATTAACTATTATTATGGATCATGCAACCTATGAATGGAAGTACATTTAAGGCTTTGATACTGTAAAACCGCAGGGCGGAATTTCTTTTTCAATTTAGCTGCCTATACCGACTCGGCAGCGGCCTTGATATAGGGCGCGATAAAGCGCCGGCCGCCGGGGCACCACAGCGACGGTTACGTAATGCACGCACCCGCATAAACCTTATCTCTTATTCCAGCAACGCCGTAGCTCTTAACCCATCTTTTTATTTCCGTTCCAGGTGCCTCTCGATACGGAATATACCTTCTCTTTCATCACGCGTAATATAAGGTATCGACTGTTTAATCGATGCTTCTTTGACGTGCTTTATAAAATTAGATATCTATGTTTAAAAAATGCAGATTATGGCTATAATTTTTTTTGTAAAAACTACAGTTTGCAAATAAAAAATATTGTTTTGACGATCGCAGTTTATTTCTTTTACTATTGTAATAAAACAATCATGTCAGGTACATATTTAATTGACATATCGAATTATTTACTGTCAGTTGTAAGGGTCGTTTGTTTTGGCTGAAAGTATTGTGTTTAACAAAAGTAGTAAAATGAATACAAGAATAAACTTGCAGATATTGGTCTCTTACAAAGATGTAATTGAAAATAAATGCACCAAGGGAGCAAACGTGAAGATGAAGAAAAAACGCTTGGGACGCTATATATATAGTACTATTAATGAAAGGGCAAGCACAGTCAAATGTTCACGTTTATAATAAAAATAGAATAAATAATTAATTTTTTTGCACGAATGTAATTTCTTTTTTTATAAATAATGCACTAAGAAACGTGTATTTTATTTGTTTCTTTAGGTAAAAGGAAGTCAATAGGGCCGACTTTGGCTTAATATAAAAGCTAAGCAGAGAAGAGAGTTGACTATGGAAAGGCAGCAGCGGATGGGCACCGGCGGAGGAGATTCGATTAGAGACATCCAAATTGACCCCGTCGCTTCTTTAATAGCGCCAGGGCTAATTGTGGAAGTCCCATCAAATGATTCTGCAAAGCAATTCAATCGAGGTAAACAACGCGAATTTCGCGAATACAAGTAATCTTTTATTTATGGTGTTTCTTTAGAAACTGATTACTATGGTAACGGGACACAGAAAGTTTTTCGATTGATTTATTTGAAGTGAATTTTATTCAAATTTATATTTAATACTGAAGAAGCAGTATTACAAACGAAAGTAGTTTGTTTTTTAATCACCTTTGAAATTAGAAATTGTAAAATTAATTTAAGAACTTTTTAATTGGACTTTTATATTTACATTTTTTATTTTTTAAATTTCACAACAGTTACATTTTCAATAATTAATCATATAGTCATTTTGCGTAGAAAGGCAGTATAGCACGTTGTTTAAAACATTTAAAAGCTAAGAAATGTTAATGTTTATATTTTTGATCTTACATAAAATTGTGGGAATTTTTGACTAATTGTTAAAGTTGCATTTATGTTGTCAAGCTTTATTAATAAGGGTCTATAAGTATACATTACAATTTGGTAAGATATTGGTAAACAATGAAATGAAATGGTGTATTACCCATGAAAAGGATTTTGATATTGAAACTCTATGTAAAAATGGTTTGTACTATTTAGTCAAAACTAATTTAATGCACATTTTAACAGTCTGCCTATAGGTAAAGTAAATGATCCATTGCAAACTAACTTTAATGCACATTTTAATATTCTAGCTATAGGTAATAAGGCATGTCGCTAGTTAGATTGAATTTCAATAATATAATTTTTTAATTGTAATTTAGAATACTAATAAATAACTTCTCAAAATACAATATATGTTCTTGGATTTACTCCTTAAGAATCGATTTACATATATAGTGCCCAGTATGAAGTTTTATGAGGTGTAAATCAAAAATTAAAAAAGTGTAACCGTTAGGTGGCCTCTACGCGCAACATTTCTACGCATCTTTAGAGTGAGATATGCTTATTTGGCATTTTCTTATAGCCTAATCGTAATGATAGAGTGTGACACACATATTGACCTTTTCTTATGGCGTAATCACAATGACGGAGTGTGACACACATAGTTTACTATCGTTCACTTATATCAAGATGATATAAGTGAACGATAGTAAACTACGATAGTTCACTTATAATCATTAAATGTCATTATGTGTGAATATTTGGTGTCTTCTATCCTACAAAATTAAAGTCTCTTTTAATTTTAACTTCTTAGTCTGATATCACTAAATGTTTTTAATTTTGTTGCATAACTTTGATCTTGTTCATTTGTGTTTTACTTGAAAATTATTACATTGTCAGCATATTTTTATTAAAGAATTTTCCATTTGTATTTGTAATGATATTGATATTTTTATTATTAAAGAGTAAACTCCGGTCGCGCATCGAAGCTGGCACACATAATTTTTCGTTTTTAGTATTAATTTTGTTTATACTTATTATAACTAATTATTAATAGTATCATTTTAATTTATTTATTTATCATTTATAATATATCCCTTTTTCCGATTTGTCTTAAAGAATTAAATATTTAAAATTAAAGATTTCCGCTGGCTCTTTCTAGTTTTTTTCGCTACTTTTCCCCAGTTTAGCCTAGCCGTTTCTTTAATCCGTGCTTCCATTTTCTTCGAGTTCACTGTCTACTCTCCTACCCTTGGGTACAAGTTCGTAATTATCTTGCTCCATTTTACCTATCTGTTCTTAGTGTGTAACCTGTCCAATGCCACTTCTCTTGCTCTATTTTCTTCAGTATGTCAATAGTCGGCTTCTTATTTTTGACGTTGGAACTGCTTACTCTATTTTTTCCAGATACCTTCTTTTAGCCTGGAATTTCCTCCTTTATTGTTCAGTCATTCCATGTTTTGCGGCCATGTGTAAAATATCTACGTATCGAATACTTAAATATTTACTCGTATTATCTATGCTTTTCATTATCTCTTTGGATGAGTACTTGTTCCGACGGTATTACATCCTTTCGTTTACTTCTTTTGTCAATCCGTCTACCGTATTTCTCTACATATCCTAATGCAATTTCATCAATGATTATTTTGACTGTTGTAGTATTCACCATTAAGTTGGTTTTATCTGTGTTCATGAATTTTTTTACTATCGTTTGCTAGCTGGTTATGTCAGTACTTCCTATTTCAGACCACGGAATATCCTTTCCAATAGAATATGGAATTTTTTAGATTATTAGGATCACCGTGCTTTTCTTCGTCAACAACACCTCGCCTAATACTGTAGTTTAAATTGAATAGAATTTGCCGTTTCTTTTTTGGGGACGTCATTTGCGATGTATTATAATACTTGTCTAAGAGGGAAATTTCTTTTATATTGCAAAGTCCCTAAATATCTTCCTTAACATTTTAGCTATGAAAGTGTTAATTATTTTTTTTTGTATGCTTGACGTATGCATGGAAGAAAAAAATATGTTTAATTCACTTAATAGGTAATATACTTTCTTGAAAGAATGTTGATTATTGCTGGTAATAGACTATAATATTGAAATTTCTCTATCAACGTTTACCATTTTACGGTAAACTAGGTTAAATGTGTAACATGTGATCAAAACACTTTTACCGGGCGGTGCTTCTTTTCTAAGTCTTGTGTTCGAGAATAAGTGTTTGTGGGACGTTAAAAACAAAAATTATCACAACAGATTCATTTTTCGGCAAAAGTGGGAAAAAGTTGCTAAAGAAATTAACACTAACAGTTAGTGCAATTGTTATTTATTATTTTTATTTTGATGTGGAGTTTACATTAGTTACGTATTATCATTAATATCGGAATTGGTATTAATGTAAAAGTACATTTAATTAATTTAAAACTTGACGTGTAGACCTTTTAGATTATTGCAATAAGTTGTATTGAAACAGAACTTCCCCTGCTGGACTAATAAAATAATTTCTCAAAGTTTCCCTAGCCTCACTTGCGCTTCTTCCGAAATGATTATATCTTCTTGAAACTGGCACATTGAGTACGGATTCAAATTCCATCTCATGAATATCAAGGGAAGTAAGGCCTTCCTCATTGATGATTAAGTTATATAAAAGGCTGGCACATTTAACTACGATGTCTACCTACCAAAATACCAAAAGCACATTCCACGCAACGTCTAGCTTTTGATAATCTATAATTTAGAATTCGTTTTTCAGGAGTAAGTCTTTGTCTTGAATGTGGTTTTAATAAGTACGTTTTCAGAGAATAGGCATCATGACCCAATAAAACAAAGGTGCTAAAATGTTGGTTGACGCAATATTGTCATTGCTTGGTATTTTGAAAGTGTTAACTTCTACCTGTTTATACATGTTTGAATCTCAAAAGGTTCCGCCATTGCTTTGCTCACCGATTTCAACAGCAATGAACTTGTAATTTACATCAGCTATCCCTTGCCATACAACAGAAAAATAGTCTTTATAATTGAAACACATCGAACCTGTTTTATTTGGGGTATTTCATGCGAATGTGTTTCCCGTCTTACAATCGATGGAGTTAGGGAAATTCCACTTTTTGTCGAAGACCCTCGCGATTATTTTCCATTCCTCTATATTAGGCAGAAACATATGTATATGGCAGAAGCCCTCCTATATAGCTTGGTGTGTTTCGTAAACTATGATGCAAATAGCACAGTGTGAAATTCTGTAGGAGAAGCTTAGTGCTCGAAATGACATCCCAGTTGATAAAAAGTTGAAAAACAACTTCTATACAAAAAATAAACGTAATCATTAAAAATTAATTCAAAATACAAGCATGACATCACTACATTATGATTAAAAGCATTGATTAATTCGTTTTACCTATTAATTTCAGGTGTAGCAGCCAATATTTAGTGGCGAGGTTTGAGAGACACGTTTCGCAAGGAATTGAGCAAGAATCCTAAGAAAACGGAGTGGGGATGAAAAAGGCATCATTAACGAGTCAAAGAGATGGCCCTATTTTAAAAGCATGGAGTTTTTATAGGATCAATTTCAAAAAAAATAAAATTACAGGGTGATCTCCCGAGCGCGACAATAGTTAAAGATATCAACATATTGGGAGAAAATGTTACTGGACTGAGCGTTTTCATGATTAATGCTAGAAAACTATCACAGATACATTGATACCGTGTTTTGGGAGAGTTGTAGATCTTAAAAAGGTCTGGGATAGCGTTTATCAATTTTTATTTAATTTAAGGAAAAAGTGTGCGGGACAGAAGTAACGAAATTTAAATCAATTCGTTAATCCTTATTAAGTGAATATAACAGAAATTTGAACCGTTTTTTATAGATCAAGTTTGATCCTTTAAATTTTGTAATTTGGGGTGGGCCGGTATATAACTAAAAATTATCCTGTATTGGCTGGGTAGGTAACATTAGCGTCTGCAACTTTAAAGGCGTATCAATTTTATTTGTGCACTTAAAATTAACGGTTCTATTAAATGTTTAAGTAAATAATAAAAAAATAACCAAAGACATCGACTGTGACTTACATTACTTGCATATTTTTCTTTATGTTTTGTTTCTAACAACATATTAATTGTCCCTTTGTGTCGAAGAAGAGTATTATTATTCATGTTAGTAGATATTATTCATGTTTCGATAAAATCTTGTTCTTTGTTTTTCTTGCCTTTTATTGTAAAGCGGGGAAGATATCTAAATAAATGCCTTTAATAACGAATAATAACAACATTTTAATTGTCCGTACCTAGAATATATAATATTCTTTAGTTTTCAGCTCAATAAAATGAGTACAATTGTGAATGTATTACCTATAATATAATCTTCCAACCACAATATAAGAAGCAATGTATAATGTAAAAAGTGAGGTATAAGTTCAGGAAAAATGCTAATTTTAGTGTTTTTTTAATTAAACAATATACATAAAAATAACATATTTAAAAATACGATTCGTGATTATTTTATTATAAAAATTTATTTCAAAAAAATTATTAACAATGAATACCCTTATTTTTCATTGTTGAAGTATTTTTCACTATTTTCACTTTAAATTTATAATTATATACTACACACTTAACAAATATATAACTGTTGATAATAAAAATTATTGCAAGAGAAAAATAAGAATTAAAAGGAGTTAAAAATGTAAATAATTATGATGTTTAATCATTTAGTTTATCATTTACAAATTGTTTAATTATGCTTTTATGAATCCTTTGATAAATGACTTAGATTAAATTTCATATCTCTTGGGTTGATAAACAGTGAAATTATAATTGTTGCCAAATGCATTTGTTCCCAATTATCAATTTTTAATTTAAAAAATGTAAAATAATAATTAAACAAAAGATTAAAAATAAATTTGTAAGTTTGGTAGTATCCAATGTTTTTGTTGTTTACTTTGTACTAAGTGAGATGGATGTCATCTTTTTAAAATTGTGTGAGTTTTTAATGACCGCTTATTTATCTTTTTCTCTTATTATCATCATTCATATTTATAAACTTGTTAAATATAAAGTAGTATCTAATATATAATGTAATAGTAGTATCTAACTATAAATTTAAAATGGAAATAATGAACAAACATTTTAATACATAAAATGGAGCTATTTTTTATTCAATAAATTTTTCACAACAAAATAATTATGACCGAGATGTGTTTCTTTTAAAATTTGTCGTTTTTTTTATGAAAATCCTTTCATTAAAAAAATCCGTGAAATTCGCAATTTTCCTAAACTGCAGTGGTTCCAAAATTATGACAAGTAAGAAAATTATACTATCTATGATAATATTTAAAAGGAGCCTCTAGATATTCCCGCTGTAGCACGCTCTTTCTCACTGAAACAAGTCTAGGATAAGGACACTTGACATAATGAGCCAGACAGGCTCATGACTTTGTGATCGGTGGGGGTGTGCAGTGAATTTGTGATCAGTGGTAATGTGTAGTGAACATTACTACAAACAGGCATTTTAAAAATGCGCGAGGAACAGTTAACAGGCAAGTAAAATATTAATGATTTGTTTTCAGTCCCGGCATTAAAATTGTTTACGATTGAGCAGAGTATTTTCATCGGAACCTGAAAACATACTAGGTGTACAGTAAACTAATAATAACCTCTAAAAAATATACATACTATTTTCACATCTCTAATTTGAGAACCTGTGCTTACTGCTAATATGTAAAACATGGGTTATTGGTGACCTCTTGTAAGGAATCCTAAAAAAGGTATTTATTGTAAACCAGTAATGTATTGTTGTTTAAGAACTTAGGATATATTGTTTAAGAAACAGTAGTCTAAAACAGGAGTAATTGTAGCTCGAAGAACACTTTCGTTAAAAGAATATGCAATACAAAAAAAGTGAGTCGTGTGTCGACATTCCGAAATATACATCTAACTTTATATTGCTGAAGTGTTAAACTTGATTAAAAGGCTTAAAATGGCCTATTCATCTTTTACCACCGGTATGTCGTTCCATCATGGGTAAAAAATATCACAGTAATTGAAAACTTCCACTGGAAATTAATCGTTGTTCGAAATTTTAAATGACGGTGAGTGTCTCGCTCAGTCATGAGCCGGTTGTTGGCGGTAATATTTAGATGAAAAGTATTGAAAATACGTTTTTCTTAATATATCCATAAGAAATCTATATTTTGAAAACTTTTAATCCAGCCATCGTAAATTAAAGATTTTATTTTAGTACAGATTCCAATGACATAGAAAAATGGCGTGAAAACGACTAAATATGTTTTGAAAACAGAGATTATTCAGCAATAAACACTATCGTGGCAAGTCTTGCTTATCACGTTTCTGGTCAATGGATCCTATTTGGCAAATAGTCTACTTTCATATTATGAAACAAAATAAAATCTATAATTAGTACGAAACGTGCATACACGGATAACACTTTTTTATATTTAACTAATTTTAACAAAATTTGTGACTTATGCCCTTTTAAAAATAACCGATTCAATTATAATCTATGTTTATTAAGGAAATTAAATATTTACATAGTGCTTAGGTATATAATAAAAATAGAACGATTTCAAAAATTCATTACATTTTCAATCCCAAAACATTCAATCATAACTTTCAATAATGACATTTAATAAAGTAGTTAGAGGTTCAGTCTTAAATTAAAATTTTTAAAAATGCGCAGTTTTTTATCTTGTGTTAAAAATAAATAAGCAGTCTTAGCAATACCTCAATCTACGATGACGTCTATAGTTTACTACCTAAAATTAATATTCGTTTAATTTCTAAGAAACTTTATAGAGTTAGTCTCATAGCGTATAAGTTCACATTTAGACGTTAGTCTCATAGCGTATAAGTCCACATTTTAATAAATTATTTCTAACCCAAATAACGAAGATAAGCAATAATAATTATGTACTTGACAGAAAATACAGATAGTTTCAAATTATTTTCATTTGCCCCTTCCTTTGTAACATTCTCGCATATAGTGTTTTACTTTTATTTCTTACTGATTACTCCTTAAGAAGAAAAAACAAAACATCTTGAGTTTTTTTAAAGAAATAACACATTTAAATACTGCTTTAATTTGCAATGAGAGAGTACTCTCACTGGGAACTGGGAATACATGACCTAAAACTGACGTCACAACCAAATCATATGAATGTTATGACAATTTCAGTAAATTTGACATTTATTATGATCTTGTAATGACGTCATGGTGTTTAATATAATTGTGACATGACATAAAATTTGACTTTAAAATTATATAATTTAATCACTTACATGTTACGTACACCATATTGTAATATTTATATCATATCATGACGTAACATTAAAGTCATTATTTTAAGTACATCAGACAGATATAAAAAATCAAATCATATTATTACATAAAATATAAATCATTATTTTACGTAGATTTGACGTAACAAATCAGTCATACCATAAGATAAGTTACAAGTCATTGGTGATGACAGAATTATAACGTAAGAGGTATGAATAACATAATATAGATTGAAATGAAGATACGCTTGGCTAACATGTTAAAATATTATGTTATGGTGGTTTTAAGCAGCTCCCGTACAATGGCTGTCACTCGCTGAGTAAATCGCCGAGACAGCACGTTTCTTTTTGTATTGCTCTTCGTTTCATGTTTACCAAACATAACCAAATAACACCGAACTTTACCGAAAAATTAATAATCTGTTATTAGAACGTTAAAATGCATACCCGTTATGTGATCCATACCTATTACCAATTGGAATGAACCCATTATTGTATTAAGAACATTACGCTTGGTAATATTTTAAAATATTATATTGCTTAATTGTCAAGCAGCGGCCTTTGCTCGTCGTCTCAATAAAAAGATCAAGAAATAGCGCGTTCCTTTTCTTAATGTTATATACACACACACACACACACATATATATATATATATATATATATATATATATATATATATATATCTGTTTTATGCTTTATTCTGTTGGGTATAGATAGCGATTATAGTGACGGAACATTACCGAACGACGTGGAATTTTTACAGAATGATTATAAACAATTAATTAGTACAAAGTTAAAATCCATAACTGTTATTTGAATTTTGCGTATGTTATATTCATTCAGTCTTCACTGTTGATCGCTAACCAACTGCAATCTCTATTCGTTACTATTTAATCTTGTTAAAGTTATGGTACTAGGAAAATAGTATGTGGTTCGAAATGTTATTTTTCACTGTATCGGCTTTCTTTTAAGATAAATTAATCAAATGTAGATTAAAATCCGTTCACAAAAAATTACCTATATGGAAAACCACATTTAAATTGAACTAGCAGTTCTCCAGCTACAAACAGACAGATATAAGTATTTAATATAGATAGCGTTTATAGTACGCATGTACTATGCATATTTTGTATACACATGCAGAAGAAAAAATTAATTTCATGGAACATAACGTTTGAGAACGTATTGAACAAAAGTTATTCACAATAATGTCCTATAACTAGTGTTGCCAACTTTATTTTTACCAATCCACCAAATGAGGCCATTAAAACCACCAGAAAACCACTAAACTTAGCCAGCTCTCAGACCACCAGAATTTCACTAGATAATCTAAAGACAACGACTACCTGTCTAAACATTATTTGAAAATAAAACAACAATAATGTAATTATTATCATCATGAAATAATTATATTTATGTTACTTCAAAAAGGAAACTATTAAATAGCTAAAGACGATCATCTTCAGAAGAATCGGTTTCATCTGCAGTTTGTGAAGAATAAATTTCTTTAGTTCCAATTTTTTGTACTACGGTATTTGGTAATATGTAGTTATTGCAGCATTTGCCTTCGCGTGCTAAGTCTGCACGAATTGTGAGAATTGAAGAAAGGAGATCTAACTTCATTAGGTTTCTCTGTTTAGTCTTGACAACGTTCATCATGCTAAATAATCGCTCTACATCAGCGTTAGAGTGCGGTAAAACTAATAAAAATATCGCAAATGTTGCTAAATCTTGAAATCTATTTTCTCCTACCACATCTTCGAAATTCAATACCTCGTACCAAAATTCCTTACTATTTTTTATATTTTTCCAACTGAATAGATGTATTTGACGCCACTACTCGTCAACTTTCGCAATATCTTCTTGTTTTTTATTAAAAGGCAACATCAAGTCAGTAATCGGTTCTTTATTTTGATACAGTGCGTGTTCTACGTTGATTCTTTGAACACTTTTCATGAGTTTCAAGTTTTCGGGCAATCTGTTTTTCAATTCTTGGATCAAACATACAATGAACTGGATGCACCTATTGCGGATTATTTCTTCTTCATTCGGCGGAAGTCCTTTATCTTTCATCGTTGTCAAGTGAGTTTCAATTCTGTACCCCAAATAGCATTTCTTATTTATAAAATCTTGAATATTTTGCGTAAAAATATCTACCTCCTGTGTAGGCAATATTATCTTGGCAACAAGTGTATCAATTAAATTTGTCAGTTCGTTATACAGTTTTGAATGATCTGCGTCTTTAGATTCAAATAATTTATTAACTCTGTTAACATCTGTGAGAATTGGATATATAAATGAAATGTATGCATAATTCACATCATCGGAGTACATTCCGTGCAGCAATTCTGCTGTGAAACATCTTTCTTTTAATTTTGCCAAATTCAAATGTGTTTTCAGTATAAACCATTATTTGTAAGTGCGTGCAACTGCGGACTCTATAAAAAGCCACCTAGTTTGGCAAGATTGTACAATTTTTAAAGGATCATGACCATCATTTAAAAGTTTGTATAGCTCTTTTTAGGCAGCTTGCCTCGATGAAGAACGACTGAACCAATCATATGTTTCTTTAATAATGAATTCGAGATTCCTGGGTAAGGACCGCTTTGTTGCTGCTGAAACTATCAATTGTAAAGAATGACAAATGCAGCGCACCAAAACTAGATTCGGCAATTCTCTTTTCAATTTGGCATGCACACCGTTATTAACTCCGGTCATGACTGCAGCATTATCAGTTCCGACGCACATTACATTTTGTAGAGGTATACCTAATCGACTGAGTGTCGCTTTTATGCTAGCAACAATCCCGTCTGCATCACACTCGTAGAGCATTGGCATATCTAAATACGTAGATATAATTGTTTTGTGAGTGCAGCTGTAATAAAAAATAATTATTCCCAAATATTTATGAACGGCAATATCGGTTGATTCGTCAATTAATAAATTATAGGGTTGATCTTTCAAATCTTCTTTTAATTTTTCTGAAGAATGGGGTGCTAGAATATTTTTAATAATATGGGTACATTTTGTCCTATGTAAGTGAATTTTGTCACCCTCCTTGTGCATGTGATTAATCACGTCTCCCATATGATCCACTACACGAATGCTGGTATGTATCGATGTAAATAATGCTAGCTTGGCTTCTTCTTTCTTTTTTCCTATGCTGTCTACTTTGAATGGCAACTTTGGTTGCTTGGCTACAATCTGTGTAAGAAAGAGAACCTCAATAAATGTAAAAGTAAAGGTGTATCATATTATTCAAAAACTATATTTTCGTTCGTTACCTGTTAATTAATTTCTGCACAGGTCTTGCCTGTATAAACTACTCACTTAAAGCAGAATTATTATTGAATTTACGTACCTTTGAATTTTGCAGGTGCTTTTTAGATAATCCATGATTCTTTAAATCTCCATAATGATTCCTTAATAATGTACCACATAATTTGCACTTAGCTACTGAACCACCAGTGCTTTCCACTACTTGCAACCAGTTCTTTAATCCTGGGTCACGTAACCAACAATCACGAATTAATTAAAGAGTATACTTGAGTATTATGTGAATTGTACTAGTTAGTGGTTCAATGTTGTAGCTTACCACTAACGGGAAAAATCTATTCCACTAAAAAATCTACTAGCCACTAAAACCAATATTTTCCCGCCGAAAGCCATGTTCAAACCACCAGATCTAGTGGTAAATCCACTAAGTTGGCAACACTGCCTATAACATGTTATTTTTTAACAGGTACGATACAATGTTATTGAATAATGATGTTATTCATTATAATAGGGGTATGGGGAAATAACAATTATTTCCATCTCTACAACTCATTATTTAAGTAGATCTAACACAACAAATCAGTCGCACTGTATTTACACAAAATTTTTTAACAGAATGACATAGTAAATTTGATCTCAACCAACAAGGTCGTGAAATAATAATTGTCATCAACATATAAGTTATCTTATACGACATGCAAATTATTTATAGTTCAAGTTGTAAAAAGTTTAGTGGCGCCATCTTACAAATGCAAACTATAACTACATAATGCGAGGCAAAAGAAAACGCTGTGACAATGACGTGGGAAACGTCATTGCGCTATAAATAATTAAATATCGGAATTTCTTTGGATAATTGTTTAACATGACTTCAATAAAAATTCAACTGTTTTGAATCACATGTTAAGGCTTTAAGAATAGTGAATCTAGTTCTGAAAAACGTATACTTTCTATTTTAATTTTTCTATTGACAACTTCAACATTTTTGATAAACAAAATATTATCATCTAATAATAAACAACAGTTTTAATTTTTATTTTGTTCCCAAAGTAAAACCGTTAAATTGTAGCGTCAAGATTTTATTACATTTGAATTGTTGAAAGTAAGATATGATTTGA
Organism: Druceiella hillmani; assembly: GCA_039881145.1. Lineage (NCBI taxonomy): Eukaryota > Metazoa > Arthropoda > Insecta > Lepidoptera > Hepialidae > Druceiella > Druceiella hillmani. Next base: position 16,279,942 of record JAYKKI010000047.1, on the reverse strand, counting down.
CAACGTTCTTAATTATTGGTAGAAAATTGTCTTCATGCATACGATTAACAACTTGTTTTAGTGGTTTTGAAGCGTCCTTGTTTTTACATTATTCGCGAGATGAATGAGATTATGAATATTGTATGATTTCGGGTTGATCCCATATACATTTTTGGATGCAATAATGAATCACCGTAACAATTAATTTTCATAGTTATTGTAGATTTGTATCTACAATTACGAGGATCGCATAAAATTTTAATTGCAAAACTTAAAGTTATAACGAAGTTATGGTATATTGATGTTAAAATAGTTTTCATTCTTCATATTGATGTTAAATATTCCCATTTACTATTATAGTTGTCACTATGACATTTAGACAGTTGACTGTCCTAGTGACTAGATGACGCTACATGCCGATTTGCATGACAGCACCCATTAATATTCGTTCTGCCTAGGCAGTGAAAAGCGCAATTACCTGGCGGTGGAAGGCCAACTATTGCGCTGCGAAATAGAATTACTCCGTCATATTCAGTTAACGTTTTTTTATAAATGAACTTGATATCATCTTTTTGATATCAGTGAGATTAAGATGATGTCACGTGGACGTTGTCGCATTCATTAGGTTGCACAAACGCTAACCTAAAAAGGGAGAAATAATGATTCTCCTACGACTCGAGCATCTTTATTGTATCTTATGTAATTTGCTGCTAGGTTAGCATGACGTCATTCTGATGTAAGTCATACTTCAAAATGTTCACTGGGACGCAGTCATATTCAGGTAACATTTAGATAAATAAATTTTAATGTCATTGTTAAATCATAATTATGTTGCATTTATATCAATGAGATGCACACGTGGACGTTATATTTATCGTTGTATTCATTACGTCAGAGTCACATAAATGATGATATAATGATTTTCCTATGATCTAAAACTTATCTAATTTGTGACCTGGCATGATGTCATTCTAACATCAGTCGTTTGCAATGTGTTCACTGGATTGTTGCTCTCTAAAATGATTATATCTTTAAGAATGATCGTAAACAGTAAAGATAGTATTTTGTTCGTTCTTGTATTACCACATATATTATTTTAATAAAAGCTCGGGCAATGTAATAAATTTACTTCGTGTTATCCTTTATAGGGAGCGTGCCTCTCAATGAAGGCACGCTCTGACACAAATGAGATGGGCTGATTAAGCCGCAATATTCCGCTCCCTTTCGAGGGGGTTCATTCCGCAGTGGGGAACTTGCGACGGCGGAGTTGTCAGATCATAAATTAAAGCTCACACGACATTGTTCTGGTTTAAATTTTTGTATTAAAATTTTCTTGTGGAACTCTAACGAAACATCACGCAGCGGTAAATCAATTTTATAATTTTCCGAAATGCGTTGTTATCAGCATTACATAAATTGCCTAGGAACTGAACGTGAATTTATCTTCTATATTTGTACTAAATGTTGAACTAGTTTCAGCGAAATTGATAAGTATTAAAAATGGTGAAATATTATATTGTGTCTTAAATTAGAATATACAAAATCAAGATAACATTCAATATAAACTCCCCTTGTTATGTTTATAATAAAACTTATCTTTTATCAAACTTTTGTCTTAAATGATTCATTCCCAATTTAAAGAATCACAGTATCTAGAATTTGTTTAAGGCTGTAATGTCAACTATTTACACTTAATGTGGAATTCGTAACACTTTTGATATTTCAGGGTAATTTAAGCAAAATTTTATTATTCGGTTTGTTCATTTATTTGCGGTCAAAGGTTTAAAAAAAATACTGTTTTTTATTACGCCATTAACTCACTACAAAAAAGGTTCACAATTTGTTAGTAAGACTCTTATAATGATTTAAAATGAATTCATGTTGCTTTTTCTTAATGATAAATTTTGATAATAATGTGGAGCGAAATCATATTCTTTTGCACAATTTAATGTTAAATTCAATTATGTAATAATACTTTTTCTGGTCAGTGCTACCACGGGTGATTTTTAATTTTTTTTATTTCACATTAAGAAAACGTTTAGAGACGTTTTATAAATGTTGGAATAAAAACTTTTGATATCTGTTTCGTTTCTTCTCTTCGCGAAGCTTTTTTATATTCCATATTTTTATTGTTATCAAAATCTGTACAATGGTTAAAAAACGATTATTTATTTCCTCACATGGCACTGTAACATGGGACTGCAGTATTACTTGTTTCCTATAAATAAGCTTCACAATATTCTATAATAGCAACAATTAAAAATTAACTTTTTTTTAGAATAATCGTTCACAAATTAATTTTTACAAATTTAAAAAAATAAACAATTCTATCTATGACTTACAACTCTTTAAATAAATGTTTTTTCACCGTATTATAACTGAAGCTACGGTTTAAAACAAAGTAATATTGTTTATGGTCTCATAGATTTCTCCATAATAATAAACAATAAGTTATATTCCAGTAAGATCGATGTATTTATACAATTTACTTACTTCGTATCTGTTGAATGTCGTGAATGTTGAACAATTCCTCTCCCTTGGGCCCTTCCTCTTTCAGGGATTAAACCTGTAAAATAGTTGCTTTTTCCATATAATACTTCTGTCACTTAACGTACATTGCTTTACTGTACCTTTTCACGTATTTAAAAAAAAATGTGATACAATTAGGAAATTGTGATCCATGACCAGGACAGGTATCAACATCTCGAACAAATCCTTCGTGTTGCTTGAAAAAATATTTATTAAAGGTCGACGACTAACCTAAGCTGTAAATATTTATTGAATTCTAAAAACTATAGGAGAATGGAGTGCGAGGAGAGTAGCATGATATGTATAATATTTGAACTAGTAATCAAAAATTGTCCATGTGAGAAACATGGTGTCTACCCCATATACCTTAAGCATATTGCGCGCACGAAGTTATGTGAGATTTGGTATAAAGTTTATATCTAGAAGGCGTGTAGAAAGCTAAAATTTATGTATAATATATCTTACAAATACATTAAAATATTTATTACATATACAATGAGCGACTCATTGTTTACGTTCATAATGTCAATATCAAACACTTAATAGTTTGTGGTTAAACAGTCGCAAAGAGTAGAGATTGCCGCTAAAGAATTTTGAAATGTCGAATTGACTGAATGAGTTTCAAGCTATGAATTTTGTGGGATTTCAAATGTTCCTTTTTAAAGATTCTGTGGAATGAAGGGCAAGGCAAAAAAGCGTTTATATCATATTTCGTGTAAAAGTTATCTGTGTTTTATATGTTAGTGAAACAGAGCTTGCTTAATATATACCAGTTACAAAAGGAAAATTTTGTAGCAGGATGATCGATCAACAAATTTCGTAATAGTACTAGTCATAATAAAAGCGTTTAAGTGTGTCTGGAATAGGCAAAATATGGGTTCCGTAGTTGTTTATACCTCCTCCAATTGTTGACGCAAGCTAACCGCTATCATTTCATTTGAAAACTTTGACCTAATATTTTAAAAGGCCTTTGCAATGAAACCTAACTCAATGAAAAGTACAAAACATTTTTTTTTGCCCCGCTTTACATGTTCAGAAGTACGTACATTAAAATTTCTTTTTAAATATTTTACTATTTCTTAATTTAGATCTCTACATGAAATATAAAAACTACAAGGACGGACTGACAGACGGATGGAAGCCATTTCTTTAACTACAAGTGTTCTTGCCATTTCTTTAACTACTTGTTTTGGTTTATTGGCTACGGAATCCTAAAAATACATAAACCTAACTAGAAAAAAATATAACTTTATCATTGTTTCAGTCTTAATTTTTATTCACATGTCTTATGTAAATATGAGATCAATTTCCTGTGATTGTAATTGTTTTTTTTTGCGATCTGTAGATTTGATGGCATTATACACAGATATGTTATAATAATTAAACAAACATTGTGACATGTTATTTTTTTTTCAAATAAGTGTTGTTACTACAACATTTTCCATTGCAGCCTACAAATTATATACGTACTTTAGGATAATGTTTTATTATAACTGAGCTTTTACTCTGATTTCGATGTATATTTTCGTTAATTATTCTTAATATTAGACATATTTTTTTCAAAAACATTAGAAAGAGTGTGGTGGTGAATAAGGTGGCCATTTAATTTCTGGGTCTTTTTTTCTCTCCCTTTGCCTTTTCGTTACTTATTTCTTTTTTCCCGTGTAAGTTTTCCTTTTCCGTTTCTTGTTTCTTCATTTTCTTGCCACAAGGATTGCAAAAATTGTTGAACGGAGTGCAATTTTCATGCACTCCGTTCAACAATCTTATATTTTTTCAGTCTCACGGCAATTTTAACTGCATCCCGCGCAATCATATTTACTACTTTGGGACCGGAATTTTTACTGGCTAATTCTATCGTATCTTCTTCCTCAGAACTTCTATCTAATTTAATTTTTTGCTTTTTAATATTGAATTTTTCTTCATAATCTTGCTATTTTTACTTTCCTTCTCCTTTTTTTATATAATGCGGAGATGTGATTACCTTTGCTACTTGCTTGGACTTTTAGTAAGCAGTTCTACAACTAGGCACGCGTCAGTTAGATATTTTGAAGGCGTGTGTTTTTGTGTGTTCATAGCTTTCTACACGCCTTCTAGATATAAACTTTATACCAAATCTCACATTACTCCGTGCGTGCAATATGCTTAAAAAAGGGTACAAATTTTCCTTTTCACGTATTAACGTACAGAATCCGTAGCCAAGCACGGAACCTATATAATTTCGCCGTGCCCCTGTGAGTATCCGCCCGCCTGTCAAATTTATTTTCTATAGTTTTAGACTTGCATGTATGAAATTTTGCAAGTATATGTTTCGGACAAAAAATATTTTTTATTATTTCTACTTTTAAGATGAAAAATACACATTTTCAGCGTACTCCATCGTGTAGAGAATCGTAGGAAAGTATTTTAAAATGAAATTTAGATTTCGTTAACCATTTTTTAGTTTTTGCGCCGTTTTCGAACTGTTACGCTTCAGAGACATTTACGCTCCGTGTCCACCTCTAGTGAAAAATGTGGTAAAAATCCAGAAAATAAGTTTTAATGAGTGCTTTCTAATGACATTTCAAATAATCTAAATTAAAAAGGAAACTTAAGTATCTGGCAACAAACAGACTAATAGACGATCCAGTTTTACTAGTATACTTAAGATAAATTAATATAAAATATTAACATACGTTTTGTAATATTTAATTAAAAAAAGAACCAAAAGACAAATCGCTATAGCAGGTCAAATTGTCGAAATATTCGAATTTTTATTCATCTATCGTAGACGTTAATGGGTTAATATTTTGTGAAATTATTACGAACCTTAAATTATGCTTGCTCCAATATATGTTGGAGTTAACATAATTTAGGGTTCCGTATTCCGTATTATACGAGTACATACTCGTATAATATATGATAAATTGTTAGGAAAACATTAAATTAATACGTGTCTGTTTAAATAACTTTGAATACCTATACAATTGTAAGATATTAACACTATAAGATGGACGGACCGAGCGGAATTCTATTGGTCGTTTCTCGGTTTTCCCTTTGTCTGTCATATAATGTTAGGGCAAATGAAAAATGTATAGTTATTAGATTTCCACGCTGGAAGGCTCCGAATGGACTACATGATGTATGTAAAAAATTTACACAATATATCTAAAGTCATAATTTGATTTTTTTCAAAAGTGTATGCAAAAGTGATGAAGAAAAAAATAACATATGTATGTATACAGGCGATATGATGCAGGAAATAGCATTTTAAAAAGAGTTGGAAAATATTTGTTTAAATACGTTTTTAGTAATTTTAGTTTATTACACATGAAAATATGAGAAAATTGAGAAAATAATCTTCTTCAAAAGTAAACAAAAATATAAAATAATCGACATATTAGTATATACATTTTATTTTTAATTTTTCATATCACTTAGAAGTCGTAAACTTCTTTCTTTTTTTCTTACTCCTTTGAAAAATATAGACATTATCTATACCCCAAGTGTAACATATCAAAGAAACAAAAAGGTCATAGATTATTTCAACTGATATTTTCAAGCCAAAGTCTTCTAGTGCCAATTATTTTTACTTATGTAACACGCATACTTTCGTTGACGTTTACTTTCAATATTTGTAATGAAAATTTACATGGTAATTTAAAAGTTTTCTTTCGAGGTAGTAAATAAATAAGCAACAGTACACCATTAAGAGAGAGACGATTACATAGCGATTATCAACTAATATTATCAATATCGAATTGTTCTTTGCTTGACATTTTTTTTATTACTTTGCTAAAAAAAGTTAGTACAATTACTAAAAAAAATATAATTTAATTAATAATTTGTTATTTGGAATACTAAAAAAAATTAGCGTTCTAAGGTTCTGACCTAATGTTGTAATGCCAACAAATTAACCTGCACAAACGTATAATAATAATTCGTTTAATTTAAATTTGTTATATTTATATTGAATGAAGGATTATTCGATACAAATATTTATTTATTTATTTAGAATTTGAAATGTGTCGTAGTGCGAGTTCTACTATTAATTATGAGCAAAACTCGCACTACTAGTGTTCCGTGCACACTTATGGGTACATAACATTTATATTAAATTTTATGAAAATATTATTTAACGTTCACCATGTATATTGTCTAATATATATATATATATATATATATATATATATATTATGTAAGATATACAAAACAAAAAAAGACGATTTCCTCTTAAGGACATGAAGTATAGAAATGAAAATTATTTGTTATTGCTAAGCCTGAAATGAAATAATTAGTGGATTTTTCTCAGATTTTTATTTCATGTACTCTATAGGCCCTACTTGGATTATAATTTTTATAAGATTCACGAGCTCAACTGACCATTTAAAAATCCGAATAAAATACTTCTAGCTCAGTCTAAAACACTCTTTCTAACGACGTATCGTATGTAAATCATGTATATTAAATGTTTTTTGCCAAATTTGAACGTCGCCTCTGAGTTAGAGTTGTAACTTTACACAATCTGTGCAAATTTTACACTTGTGGCGTTTATAGTGTAGATGTTCGACGGTGTTGTCGATGTTAAAGGAACAAACTTCCAGACGGACAGGCAAGTGTGAGAGCAATTGGGTTTCGTTCAGACTTCGGACCCTTCTGGTACGGAACTATAAAAACTTAACGCGTTTAATTTGCTCTATTTAGAAAACAAAATGGCGCATCATTACAATATTGCCCGTTATAGTTGATATTAACAAGGCTATTAAGAGAGTAGTTTTTTGCATAAGGAGATTATAATAATAATAAGATTTTATTTCAGACATAGTCCATACAATTGTGTTAATAGGTAACAATATTCTTAATCTAATGTTAGTATAAATAGTGAATAATTACATCATTAATAAATCATAAAATATGCAATAAAATAAAATCAATACTAAATGGAGTCAACCCCAATTGCAGTAAAAAAATTTAAAATCAATTCAAATTAAATCATAATAAATTAAGTCAATTAAATCAGATAAAATTAAACTGTATCAAACTACACCAAATTAAATTACTTAAGTCAGGTCAAATTAAATAAAACAAGTCAAAAACTACTCACATCAAATTCAAAGTAAAATAGTAATAAAATCACTTAGTTTAATTAACTCAATCACAAATTCATTTAACTTAAATCATAATGGCGCATGTAGGCCTATCCAGTGTGTCAAAAGAGGTAGGTCCAGTCGGCCCGCGCACGTGACCAGCATATCATGGACGCACTGCGCTTGCGCATTATAGCGTGAAAGTCGTCCACGCGCGCCTGTGCAAACATACCACTGGCGCTGCAGTGCCGCGGAAGCCCCATCAAGACCCCGAACGCGTTATTATATTGTACCCGCAGGGCGTCAAATGCCCGCCGCGTATAATCAACCCACAAACTGCACGAGTAGAAAGTCTGGCAGAATGCCCTAAACAGTGTAATCTTTACTGGTCCCGTGCATCATGCAAATCTTCGAGCCAACATATTGCAGCGCACAGTCAACGCCCTGCGTCCCCTGTCCATATCCATGTCGTCTTTGAGGTCTTCATTGACCTAATGACCCAGATATTTAAAATGAGTGACTCTATTTAAAGATGTGTCATAGAGGGCTACCGAGTGACCTGGATATGGTTTTTTGGGTACACTAAAAATCATAAACACACTTTTTTTACATTGTATCGGAGTCCGTGATCCTCCGCGTACAGTTCTAGTCCTAAGAAAAACCACATCTTGTTCAAAGAAAGTTATAGTGCTTTTCCTTGTCAAACAACTACAGTAAATTAGCGTAACGTCAGCAGTTCATTTCTTCATAGCTCAGTCTATAAATGATATGAGATTTTTATGCATCATGGTATGATGATTATGATTTAGGTATGTTCAATAATTCTAAAGTTGCATACCTTTGTAATTCCGATTTTGGAATTAATTTTTTGTATTTGGAATTAATCCATTTTTTTCAAATGTCATACAGATCCAAGTTAGGAGGATTGGGAAATATGATGAATCGATTCGAGAAAAGTACCTGCTCGTCTTGGATCGAGCTCGTCTTGCGCGAAGACACTGCCGTGCGTACTGTTTATTGTTTGATGCATATTATTAACAGCGTTCATTAGAAAATCACTTAAAATGATTTAGCGCTCTCCCGCTCATTAATTGTTTGCAGTAATTTCCAGCATGTATCCATAGTATCGTTTTTTTAATAAAATTACAGGCGCTTAAAAATATTATTTCATTGAGAAACTTGATCAGGAAGTTTATTTAAAAATATGTATAACGTAAATCGCCCACGTATCATTTAAATACAGACCGTACTGTAATGGGATACATCTTAAATAAACATAATGTCCAACGTCAGGGGCCGCTTTTCACTGCTCATACCGCGTACTCATCGGCGCAAATGCGCAGTGCGGTACTCGCTAGCTACAACGGGGGATTGTGGAAATATATATGTACGCATATTTAACTTTTATCATTTTTCAAGAAATAAACTGTAACGTTTCTGTATCACATTGTTATACTCATAATGATCATCGTTAATTGTCTCTCAATATTTCGTTTCGTTGCGAAGAATTGTCCTTTATGGATTTTTTGTTAGGTTTAAAAATAATTTAATTTCTTATAAGGTTATTCATTAATCTTCGAAACTTTATCGAGGTATGGAGAGATTGAAGTACATACTTTGCTTGGAAGCTCTAGCGACGGAGAACCTAATGTAATGAGGAGCAAGGTCGCTTCGTAATAATGCATATGTTTCTATATGAAATCGGTAGATAAATCTATACAGATAATAAATTGGTAACGAAACCGTGCTTATGCGCGCATCACGTAACGGAATCGAATAGATTTTAATAAAGGTTTATACTTTAGAGGCTCGGTCGATATATATAACAGAAACAATCAAAGTTACTACTCAATTTTACTACTATTTAATTATTTGTTGTTTATAAAAAAACGATAAAAACGAAAAAAAGTTGCTCATAAATTGTCGCTTATAAAAGAAATAGTAGCATCTGTTTCTTTTATAAGCAACAATTACAAATGTGTGTAGTTTTATAATATAATTCTCCTTTAAATGGCGAAATTAAGATTACTTTTATTAAATAGGATGTTTCCAATTTAATATCACATTTATATTCACATATTGGTAACTCCAGCGTCATAATTCTAGGGCACTAGCCAACTCTTGGGTACTTTAAGACACCCACCTAAATAGACGCCGTATGAAGAAATTTTGAAAATCTCGAGAAGTGTGACATAATACAACTACTCCCGTGTGATGGGCAGGCAAAAGGACTACATCTTCGGCAATATATACCGTTGAAACTTAATGTTGCGCGGGGCCCAACAGACCCTGACACTAAGTACTTGTTAGTCTGTAATTAATGGATCGTAACACAAAAATATTAAACAGAATTTAGACAAGACGATCATTACTTTTGTTGTATATTCTTTTTGGTAACCTCAATCCAAATTAGCCTCCTATCCGTTTGCTGAATGCGTAAGACGATTTTAAACAGACGAAGATATGAAGCCGGTGCCGAATATACGTGTGTACTATAGTTTAATGATGGATATAATATTATATATATATATATATATATATATATATATATACACATATATATATATATATGAATATAATATTACATATACATATATACATATTCATTCACATTTTTCTTAATATCTTAAAACTAAAAAATATTACCATAAAATTTTTTCTGTTTTATTGGGGAATTAATTTTGCAGAAAAAATATATCGCATGGATAAAAAATATCGCAACTTTATTATATGTATACATATGAATATAGATAATTGGTACGTCCAGAATATTTATCGAATTTTTTTCGAAAATATAAGACATAAATAATCTATAACATGCGTTCTTTTAAACGGTATTTAAATCGCTAGGAAATAATTTACTTTTCAATAAGGAAACGTTTCATTATTTCATTATCATAAACAGAACTTCATAAAAACTTGGGGAAACACTAAATTGCGAGTATAATGTAAGTTTTTGTCTGTTAAATAATACTTACACCACGTAATATTTAAACCCTTATAAGAGGTTTATTTGTAAACCGTCGAATCGCGTAGTATCTTATTGACGGTGCCGAGTGATGCTCGGTGTGTACGATAATTAACCCTTCGGCTAACATTGAAGTATATTATCTCACAAACAAGAAGGGATATAAGATAATTTTATTGGTTTTATAATCGTCTTTTCTAGACCAATTTAATAACATTGTATATGTTAATAGCATCATAACAGAACTATAATTACATTTATAACAAAGGTTATGTTATATTAAAATACGATCTTCTATATCCAAAAATAGAGATTTATATTCATATTATGAGTTCATGGAAAATAGTTTACAACTTTTTAAAATAATACACTTTTAGTAAATTACTATTAATGGTACTGATTATATTCGGATAGACATCTTTGTATTTTTATAAATGTTGCTGTATTAATTTAAAAGTCCAATAATATACTTACATTCAGAGGCAAACGTACGTCCAGTTACTTGAAATTATCTATTTTTTCATACCATAAACTTAGACGCGTATGTTCTGTGACATGTGTGATAATGTTATAGAACACGCATATTGTTTGATCGATCAAAATATAAACGAATTAAACAACACTAAAACTTTACCGTAACAATTTATTTACAAAAATTTACAAAAATATCAAAATCGAAACTGATATAGTACATCAAGGAAAATAGAAGCATCCATTCGACGACAATAGTTTTAATTGAGAACGGGGCGAAGGTGGGCGGCTACGCTCGCCTCTCTCTAAGTACCTAGCATATACATCACCATATCAGCTCAAATACTTCCACTATGCCAATACCCAGTACATCTAAGTATATATTTTGTTCCCTTATCTTGACATGAGTTGTTTCTTTACTATTACTCATCTCTCCTTCCTTTTTCTTTTCATTACGGCCGTCGCCGTGGTGTGTCGGGTCGATCACGAGGCATATGGCCTTTGACGACGCGGTACACCGCGGGGACCCGGGTTCGATTCCCGGTCGGTCGTCGAACGGGGCTGAACTGGTGTTATGGTTGGCTGTAAGAGATTGCTCTCGCAATAATAAGTCCGTCACATGTATCAATCAGATATATTAAAATAGAAAATTGTTGAGCAGTTTTCTAGTCAACATTCATTTAACACATTAAAAAAAACTTATTGCCAATTTCTTATTCATTCAAACCAAATATGACATTACTTCTAATATATTAGCCTCAATACTGGGATAATTTAAAACTCTTGGGATATTAAGGCTCACATTAGCTTCAATACTGAGAGAATTTAATTGAATTAGCCTCAATACCGTGATAATTTGATTACATTAGCCTCAATACTGAGAGAATTTAATTATATTAGTCTCAATACTGAGAGAATTTAATAACTCTTGGGATATTAAGGCTCGTTTTATATTTATACACGGATGATGTTTCGACCCGCTTTGCATTTCTTTAATTTTTTCCGATTTTGACTTAAACTGCATTCGTACGTGATAATGGAGAGGGTAACATAACGGGGTAAGACGATATCATTCATATATAATTATACAATTTTGGGACGAGACATTGCTCTTTCTTTCAAATGTCTTTCGAGGCAGAAAGTTGGTTTATCAATTTAAGGCTATCGTCTTGCCGTGATAGGGTAAACGAGTTGGAGGTACGGTAGTTGGATAATAATTGTGGACGTGAGCATACATGCTTGTAAAATATGTCACGAAAATTTGATTTGGACTTAAATGCGACATTTATTAATATTTATAGAAAATATTACTGGCTGTGGGAAACAACTGCTTGTAACACATACAGTTCCTTTATAAATTGATTCGTTATCCAAAGATTTTTCTCATCATTAATATTTAATTTCTTCATCTAAAATATTAATATTTTTCGTTTGTTTTGGATATCGCGACTTCATTATCCATGGACTAACAATATTATGAGTGTTATCTTAGCTAACTTCTCAATATTGCATTAAGTTTCGATTTTATATCCTACCGTATTTATACATTTAAAATGTAAGAAAATCAAATTGTAAAAAATATGAGATTTTGCACTATGTCCATTATTTTTGTTTTAATACTTCAGATTCGTATTACACATCCACACCAATCTAGAAGTATAAAATGGAAATTAGTGTCGTCGAACTGATCATCGTAAATCTTGCCAAATTATTTTGGTAAACTGTTAAAATCTATGTGGGCAACTATTATTTTTCTCGTATAAATATAGACGTTATTTACTTATAAGTAACATTTAAACTTTTTATCCTATATTTTCATTTATTAATATTCTTTGTCAGTTTTGTTTTCTCCAATGAGCCTTCAGCAGTTTACTTATTCCTCACTACCAAAATAGCGACTAACGGCACTATAACAAATTAGGATACAATAGCCAATATAACAACAGAATTGCACTACATCCCTTTGGTACTAATGCCCTCCGGGTCCTAGTTCGTCCAGTCGTAGGGTTCGCAGGGGCGGCGCTTGGCGAGCTGGCGGCATAGGCGCGGCGACCCCACTATCTGGCCCAAGAACACACTCAGTAAGTAGAACTCCTTTTTCTGGTCCGGAGATCGTTTGTACTGGCTGCAAATTAATAGACAATGTACTTCTATGAGAATATATAAAAAAAATGAAAGAAAAAGTGAAACTGAAATGAACAGTATGTCTTAATATTATGTAATATTTCATTTCATTAGGAACTGTTTCAAACACGTAATTTTATGATTGCAGGTTTTATATATACTCAAGAAACTGAAATAAAACAAATTAAAGTAGATATTTTTAAACAAGTCTAAAAGTATGTACAAAATTTATTAAAATAAATAAAGATTAAAATACACTGTCAATTATGAGTAAAAATAGTATATTCGAGTAACAAGTAAACATAGATACATAGTATTTCAATTAAATTGTTTACAAGTATTAATTTTAAAAAAGAGGCTTTTAGAGGCGCAAAAACATGTGTATTGAAATATAAATGTTATGTAATAGAATAAAAATATGGCGTGTAGTATTATTCTTTATCATATAAATAAATAAATATATTGCATTAGAAAATCTTTCAAATACATAATAGATATTAATTTTAAAATATAAAGTTAAATTTTCGGTTGCTTTATGTTACTTGTATGAACATTTTAGAGACCCGACTACATGTCAAAGAGGAGACTGGGGGAATTGGAGCCTACTAAGGAAAATTGTAAATAAAACTTGTACCTATTTGTAGTAATTATAGTTTTTATTAATTAGGAAGCTTTTCTTTGACTAATAGAAAATAGTAGATCAAATCAGTTAAAATAATCATTTATGGTTAAAATAAAATATTTTATAAAAAATGGAAACGCCCCCAATGCCTGATACCTATTCACTCTCTATATGTGAAATAGGAGCCATTAATAAAGTAAAAAAACAAGTAATAGACATATTTACAAGAATTTTAAAAAAAATAAAACATTTTAAAAATAGAACATCTAAGGATTAAAACAAAAGGTACAAATATAATCGACTTGGCTATCACTTCCAGAACATTTGCGTGTGCCCAGTTTCCGCAACTTCTGCAGCAATACCACATCTATCCACTCTTGCTTGTATATAGACACACGGCACACAGATTTTCCTCTTTGGAATATTCAGATTCATCGCCGCGAATTAATTGGTCTTCTCACTAAATAAGTCGTCTTCCTTAATCTTCAATAATTTTTTTGTAACTTTTTAAATTTTGCCTTTGTTAGTTTAGCATTATTTTTACAACACTCTTTTTTGTTTTTTTGCTATAATTTACTTTATTTTTGTAGTATCACTTGTCTAAGAAGTTTTTTTCTTCAAAAACAGTCTTCATAGGCGTGCTAATTATAATTTCAGAATGCTATTTTTGCTTTGACGTCATCTTTTTAGATATGTAGAATTGCGGGACTAACAACTGCCAAAATAGCAGCGAAATTAAAAGGTGATCAAAGTTCTTTTAATACTTGCGCAGTGACTGATAGCTGCATTGTATTTGATATAAATGGAGTTATATCAGGGTCAATTGCAGCTAACTGATGAATAATTTGCTCTTATTGTGTTGCAGCCGTTACTAAATCAAGTGTACCAAGATCGACAGTAGTTGAGTGCTGAACCACTGGTTGTAGAATTGCATGTGATGTAGACGGAATAGCTAGATCAAAATTTGTTTGTTGAATATCTTGCTCTACTCGTTCATCGGACGAGATAAAAATCTTGGTCACTAAACCCATCAGGATCCATAGAAAAAATCCACATGACTTTGAACATTCATAAACAGAAAAGTTTTTACGATATACTGAGAGACATAATTTCAACTAACACATTCAACTCTCTCAATATTTTACATATAAAATAAGTTATTAGACTTATGAGAATCCGTATAAATCGGCGAATGGAATATTTCAAGTGAACATAAATTATTTAACTCGGTATAACATTTCCTTATACAACATTTATAATTTAAGTATGGATAATTGGAGTACGAATGTTTCATTGTTCAGTAGTTGAACATATTTAATTTGGGCTTACGTATAAAGATTGCTTTAATTTATTTTTTTGCCTATTACATAATTGTATATATATATATATATATATATATATATATATATATATATATATATATATATATATTTATTTGAACTTTTTTCAGCTAATTTTCACATTTTTTCGCTATTTTTCACATTTACGTTTTTGATGGTATTTAAATTTAACAACGTATACCTTATATGCATATATAATGGTCCGCATATATAACGTAATATGCGGACCATAACTTTCCAATCTGTAGTTGAACTGCTGAAGTTTAACTTAAATTTGTTCAAGCCATATGTTTTGATTGGCGCATTCCGGTATGTATCGACTATATACATTGTATATGAAAAATTTATTTTAACCCTCAATTATAGTACTTTGCTCTAACGATCAGCAGAAAGTATTTTCTCGAGCTTATATAAAATGATGTATTTTCTTAATACGAAGCGAGGCGAGTCGAATTGCGAATGAACACAGTAATATAATTTCAAAATGCCTTCCCCTTTTGTTTATTTGTTATCCGAGTGATATATAAAATATTAACGTTTATGTTAACTATAATTAACTATATTTTTATGACGTGTGGATAACGAGCGGTAACAGTTTAAGGTAGTCAGAGAGTGCTGAGTGTAATACTTTATGACAGATTTTTTATTGTTCCTTAGGAAAACATATAAATTCGTCATGCTCGCCATCCATTCGTTGATCAATTACAGTTTCTACAGTTTTAGACTGTGTGCCATAACATTTTGGATGTAGGTATGTGTTTGATATCGAGATCTCTATTAATATACAGAGTCCCGTAAGGAGTGGACCAACGGAATGTCGGTGATAGAGGGGGTTATTTCACATACGAAACAATACATTTTATTATCCCAGGCCTAATAGTTTCAGAGACATGATATTTTTATTTACTTTTTTCATTTTTGTTACTTCGCATGAAAACATTATTTTTATTATTTCCGCTTTTTTATTGTCTAAGATCTTTAATAAAATATTCGTCTTCGTAATTAAAATATTATTCATACGTTATTATTAACAACATAAAAATTAAACGCTGAAACATGTGCATTTTTTCAATTACTAAACATAAAAAGTGGTTTTTGAACAAGGCTAGTGTAAAAAAAATGTTTGGCAACCTTTTGGAACTTTATTTAAAAAACATCTACAATTCACACAGATTCCAAAAAAGGTAACTTTGTTACAATTAATTCTGTAAAAATTCGAAAAATACCTGCTTTATTGAAATAACTCCGCATTCGCAGAACTACTTACGATCGAAACAACTGCTTATCAGAATAGTTTCGCTATCTCTTTCTTACTTGTATGGTCTTTTTATTATTCTCGGCCCTCAAGTGACCTCCTCTACTCCTTTCCTCAACAACCTGTTTTTGCTCTTTTTCCCTACCACTCTTTTTATTTGTTGACCTACGTTTGAATTGGACCTTATTTGTGCTTGTGATTTGGATATTGTTTGACCGACTGCATTGCAAAATGCCTCAGGTTTACACAGCTTGTAAATATCCAGAAATTTATTTCATTTACGGGCGGGCTATGTGATGGGAATTCTCGGCAAGCCGCACGTACGTATCGCGAGCGCTACCTTAATCGTGAACGCTATCCCGATCACAGAGTCTTTCTTCATGTAAATAACGCATATTTAGAGGTTCGAATTCCTTAAAAGTGTAGTCCCGGAAGGAAGACCTAGAAATGTTGATGAGCGTCAAGTATTGGCCGAAGTTGAAGAAGCTCCTTCTATTAGTGTTCGGCGAATTTCTAGACGTACTGGTGTTGCAAGAAGTACAGTGCACCGCATTATAAGAAGAAATCGTTTGTACCCGTACCTTGTACAACGAGTGCAAGCACTGTTATCTGTTGATTATCAACGATCAAAAATGATCAATGGTATGGGTTTAGGAATACAAAACATGATATGAAATGACTTAGTACCAGAAAATTATACCTTTTTGGAATCTTTGTCAATTGCAGATATAAATGATTTGAAATAAAGTTCCACAAGGTGCCATACATTTTTTTACACAAACATTGTTCAAAAACCACTTTTTGCGTTTTGTAATTAAAAAAATGCACCAAAAAACATTAAACGCTGAAACATGCAAAATGTTTCAGCGTTTAATTTTATGTTGCCAATAATAACGAATGAATAACATTTTAATTAGGAAGACGAATGTTGTCTTAAAAATCTTGGACAATAAAAAAAGCAAAAATAGTAATAATACCTAATAAAAAAATTCTTTTTCATGCACAATAACAACAATTTAAAAAGACATTTTTTTTAAATTGTTTGGCCTAGGATAATATAATTTATTGTTTCGTATGTGTAATAACCCTCTCTAGCACCGGCATTTCGTTGGTCCACTCCTTACGGGAAATCCTATAAAGTAATTTTTTCGTGCATCCTGTTAGGCAGAGTATCGTGGAATAGGTTTTTTAAAATGAACATAAGGTTTATTTACCATTTTTCATTTTTAACTTCCGCTTTTAAAACACAAGGTTTCAAAGTGACATGTACTCACTTCAATGTACTCACTTGTGACACATAATATGTTCTTTCTAATTTTTCAACGATGGCTTTGAAACGTGCTATACACTAATATTTGAAAAAAACTTTTAAATGAAATTATTTTTTCTAACTTTCGTCAACAATTTACAACTACGAAACCCTATTTTACATGTGTCCCATCACACGCTTTGTTCATTTTCGCAAAATCGGACCATGAAAGTATTTTTAAGTTGAACAAACTTAACAGCTTTAACTGTGTATAATATTGTTTATGTATGGAAAATTTTGTACACGACAACAAAATACACAAAAAAGTTCCATCCTACATATGTAGATAATTTATAGATCGTTTGTCATAAGCGTTTTTAGGTGACGTAAATATGACTGTACTGTTCTGAACTCGACTGAATCACAGATTAAAAACTAGACATTTGTGACTGCTGTTAACAAATTAATAAAATTGAGTAACGGTCCTTAACGGGACAATGCCGGGTCGGGTTGCTAATATTGAATAAATTCATTTGGCTAGGCAGTCACTAGTTGCCATAAGTCGTTTGAAGTGCGTGTGCGGTGCACGCGGATGACGTTACCGCGACGGTGAAAGCACGTTACGTCACCGGTGCCGCTTGCATAATATTTGTGGCGTAACCAGCGTGGCCGGCGCGCACGCGTACCGCGAAGAACTCGGCGGCCGTTCGAACTTGTACAAGATCGGCCTTAATACGCCGCGCTGTCGCCGCTGGAAAAGAACGTAACTCCTAACAGGTTTTGGTACCATTGACGTCCAGTAACCACAATTATTGCCGGCTAAATATATAATATAAAGTATATTTTTTGAAACGGCTATATTTTTTAGTGTAAACACTTAAAGGCAGACAAGGTAATTGCGTTACGTGATAAACTGATTGACGAGATACAGGGATGAAACTTTGATAAAAACTGTATAACCTGTAATTTTTAATATCACTAATTGATATTTCCATGGTCTACGAATATCTATCAATATTTCCAAGGACCTTCTCCAAAATTTTGTGACAGGATAGAATTTAAATATAAAAATGTCAAATTTTTTTTGTTGCTCTTCGAGTGACAGAATTAAAAATTTTTCAATGAAAAATGTGAAATAATTCCGCTTGATATATAATTGGTGCTTCTGATATCTTCAGTTTCCATTCGTTATTATACTTTTTTCACTCTTAAGTTAAGTTTTCCCTAATAGCGAAGAAGTCTATTAAAATACATGTATTGTGTCACAGATGATACATCATATCGGTTAAATAAAAAAATAATTGCAAAGAAATGGAGTAAAGTTATGCAACAATAAATTTTAAAATTAATATGTCGATATGCGGCCTAACATGAGGCTGATGCAATATTTATATATATATATATATATATATATATATATATATATGTATATATCACCTGAGTACGGTGTTCCAATCGATATCGGCGCGCGGACTCTGTCGTATGAGCATGCGCTGTGCGTGATGAGCGCACACGCGCCCGTACACGCATGCGCGTGCTCCGAATGCGGCCAGAAGGCGTCGCTCTGCACGTTCAGCTTCCAGGGGTCCGTAGAGAGCGTCCTCGCCGGACAGTTGGCGCCGCGTGCGCCGACGATAGGTGCCTGCGGGATGAGATAGACAATTAATCATTTACACATCTAAAGTGTGATTGCATAGGCCCACATACTCACTGTAAACTGCAAATGTGTAATTTTGTTCATACGAGTGTTAGTGCACCTCACAACAACAAATTATACTTCTATTATTGGATTCCTTTAGTTGTATGTTCTGTCCATCGAAGGTATCCTATTTTCAATTGTCTGACTTTACAACAGTCACGCAATAGTTTTATAAATCCAGAGAAACATTTAAAGCAATTCAAAAAGAAGCGGATGTGGCTACGTCGGAATGCAACCGGAATTTTTTGCCCGAATCCTTCACGCCAGTTTATAAATGCGTTGGGATATACAAAAATTAAATTTATTTCGTCATTCGCATGCATGGGTTCGTGACCTGAGCTAAGTGTTGTATCGCTGCATGGGTTCGTGACCTGTGCTAAGTGTTGTATCGTTGCATGGGTTCGTGACCTGAGCTAAGTGTTGTATCGCTGCATGGGTTTGTGACCTGAGCTAAGTGTTGTATCGCTGCATGGGTTCGTGACCTGAGCTAAGTGTTGTATCGCTGCATGGGTTTGTGACCTGAGCTAAGTGTTGTATCGCTGTCCAAGTTTTGCGTCGTCAGACGCGCATTGCGCCTCTGGAACTTTATTTTGTTCTCGATACTTTCTTATACGTTTCCACCTAGACATTTGAGTAGCAATGGAAACGTGACACGTTGTTTTGTCCGTTGTGTTTATTTAATATATTTTGCGGGCATTCTGGTGAGGCATTTAATTGGTGTGTTGTGTTGATCTCAAGGCTTTACTGTCTTTGAGAGTGCAGTCCACCGTGGGGTCTCAGGTTCAATTCCCGACATCTTTTCGAGCGGAGCTGGAGTGGTGTTTGTAACCGTACAGACCAGAGACAGGCTGTAGCACCATTAGTACGAGAAGCTGCGCAATGCGATCGTAACCCCGCTTGATCTGCCCTGCCTGCTTGCGAGGCCTATGTCAAGCAGTGGACTGAAACAAACTGTGGGTGATGGTTATGGTGATTATGATGACGCTCCATTGGCAGATTTCGAAGAAAGCTGTTGATTGACACTAAAATAAACGTTGTATAATGACAGAATGCAACGTACTACGGTTTTAAAATGGTAGAGCTCGCTATAACCATGTTGTCCAGTGGGCCATCCAATTATATTTTTTTAGCTATTGAATGATATTAATTTGGTTTGCCTACCTTTAATACTTAGTATAATAGGCAGGTTAGTAGGTGGAATGTATGTAAATATTAAGTGATTTCTTTTATACTTAGCTTGTCGTCCCATTAACCCTAGTGTTGTACTGAACTTTATTTCCTTTAAAAATAGTTGGAGTTGATGATATTAATGATATGGATCTCATCTTGAAGAAATAAGTAATAAGGTATTAAAGTATATTATATAACAAAGTATATAAGGAATATATAAGGAATCAAAGTACATATATATATATATATATATATATATATATATATATAAGTATATATGTGTGCGTGCGTGTAAAAATCAATATAAATATATAATCTGAAACTGTTAACCACCTTTCTAGAAAAGTATTGAATTCGTGTCTAAAAATTAACGGCTTAATTATAGTGCAGGCAAGGGTGCTCTGCAATGTAAAAAAGCATATCTCTTTGCTTTGTGCATTCCGGAAATTTGACTTGGATAGAAATATGAACGTGCACAAGTAATGTTCACATATATGTGTGTGTATAAACTATTTATTACATGAAGACATATTATATATATATATATATATATATATATATATATACGTACAGATGTACGTGTTTGCACATAGTTTTGTGAACGTGCGCCGAGTGAGGTGTGCGAATGAAGGCCGAGTTGTCTTGCAGAATTAGAAAGGAAAATGACAGTGGGTGCTGGGTGCGATTTTAGTGCAGTAAATGTCAAATAACTTGCTCGAAGTAATCCAGAGACAAATAAAAAAATTAAGTAAACGTACCTGGCGCTGATTTTATTGCATTATGTCTAAAATTAATTATTATGAAAATTGTAACTGATATAAACATGGAAGTATTTTTCTTTATTTGTTACTCAATATCTTTAAGTAATATACAAGTTTTTGGGCCGAAGATATAGTATAATTTTCATTCCAGAAATAATGCGATACTTTAAGGAATAAGAAGAAAAAATATTACTTGGGGTGCCTCTAGATAGTGCTGCTGTTATTTGATAAGAAACTTCTGCATCAAATCCCTTCCATCTTCACTATAGTTATCTGTAAAAATGACTTGCGCTAAGAATGTGAGCAGCTGTGCTTCAAATGTGTGCTTCTTAGTTTGCAATTGCCGATATTTATTCCTCTATTGCTTCAAGGTTGTCCCTACTATCTATTACACTCTTCGCTTGTAGCTTATAATATACCAAGGTCACCTTCTGCAAAATTAGGATATAAATCAATTTTCCACTGGATTACTTTGCAATCAACAGTAAATATTAATAAATATTAGTACGTAAGGATAATGCATGTTAAAGTCTAATACTCTAATTTTTTTATTAAAAAATTAAGGAATGCCTGTAAAATTATTACTCACATATTAACAGCGTTTCATCCGGATATTGCCACACAAATAGGCGGATGGCGTGTTTCAGAATGCCCGTATTTATTCTTTGATCAGGTTAAACGTCCACCACGTTAATACGGCGAACTTTTAATGATCTAAAGATAATTTATACGTATAATAAAAATGCGTATCTGTACTTTGAAGATATTTACGCAAATATGATTAAGGGTTCCATAAGAAAAGTAATAGAGCACAAAAATATTGTTTCAAGAGTTTTGTCTGTTCAAGTATCTATTTTGCATTACATAAAAACTACTGATTCAGTTTCGGATAGTGTCTTTAGAAAGGTGTCTTTAAAAAATTACACGTAAGGTCGATTTATATGAGACGATTTTCTAGCCTGTTGCATACTAAAAATTTGAAGCAATATATAGCTGCATTGCATTTAAACAACTCGTAATAATCTTGCTCTATATGGTCAAGTTACCATCGAAAACTGTTCTTTACAGTTCTTTTTATATACAGCATAGATATAATTTCTTATGCAAATCTTGAATGAGAATTGTTTCTCATATCATTTATAAATATAAATGCAGTGAGAAAGACTGTGTTGATTGTTGTTACTCTTTTGAGGCAAGAAATATTTAGGAAACATCGGCTACGAACCGAAAATGAAGGTGACTTTAATAACATGTTTCGTGTGAATAGAACCAAGTTTTGTTATATCCCATAAATAAAATTTCTTCTTCTATATAAAAAAAAAATACAAAAAAGCGTAGTGCTATTCCCGCTCGGATGAAAATAGAAATAACACTAAAATACTTAGCAAAAGGAGGTTCATTAGGTAAACTATCATAATTATGCAGATTACCTAAGGGTACCATAAGCATTTTTGGTACTAGCTGGCGGTTACTGTTACAGGTACAAACGCATGAAACTCTGATGATGGAAAACACCATATACTTGCTAAGTACCTAATTCAGTACTTGTTGGAGAAGAAGCCGTTCCTTTAAAGCAACACTTATTGAAACAATATCCTCGCCCTAATAATTTAACAAAGAAAAAAAACATGAGATTTAACAGCTCTAAAAATATCATGTACATTACACAATTGGCTAAAGAAATTTCATCTGTGTCTTAGACGCCATTAGGTTATCTATATGAAGAATGTCCAAGGAGTGATTTTCACCTTGATAAACAGAGAGAGAATGTTTTGCAAATATAACTTCACAAAACAATAATAATACACAAGAGAAACTAAAAGAATCCGTGATAATTACTGTTATTACTTCAATTATGATGGTACTGTATCATGGCAAGAAAATATAATTTTTGAATAAAATATAAAAAATATAGAAATAAACTTAAAATTCATACCAAATTTTCTATTATTTCCTTGAGTTTAGCTGTTTTCCCTAAAAAAATTATCGATTAAATTATTCCAAGAAAATTTGGACTTGTAAAATAGTATTGGATCTTTTATTTTTTTCTTTTGCCCATCTTACTGCGTCCTTAATTTTTTTATTTGATTTGATAGTTTTTTTAGGTCCAAACACTTCAACTCCAAATTCTTCTGCAAAAGCTACAAGTGCTGCTTTACTTAGTGTCCTACAAATAACCATGGTTGCAATAAATTTCAATTAATGAATCAGTATAATAAATTATATCAATATAATGAAACGTAAATATTTTTGATACAACTTTTTAAGCAAAAGAACCTTATTAAAAATGTGAATTATTAAGAAGACGTTTCAGTATTGAATAAGAAATATGTCAACGCAAATATGTTTAATACTTGAAGCAACGCAGCAGAAAATTGTATAATAACATAGAAGTTTGTTTTTAGAGAAGTCAAAACATGAAAGCAATTATCTCATAATAATATTTTCCTTGGTATAAACAAAATAGTCACCGCCGTGGTGGGTTGATCACAAGGCATACCGCAAAATACATTAACAATTATATCTCGTCAAGACTATATAATAACTGCTTTCAATTTTTTTTATTATCATCCGTGTATAAACAGTTGCTTGCAACTCTGGAAGGGTAATGCGCGTAGTATTTCATTGTATCATCTCTTGTAAGTACAAGTAAATTGCCACAGCTAAATGGGCCTTTAGAATATAGAGATCAATTACAAGTAACATTTATTTGATTGCAATTAGTTCTCTCCATCAGAAGATATTAAATTTTAATGTTTTTTTAAAATTCATATGAAGTGCATTAGTACAGCAACAACAAAGAAATGTTTAGCTACCCGACGCGTAATAATTGCAGAAGTGTCTAATGTACTTATATACTCTACATCAACAGATGGCGCAACGTATATTTTAAATAGTGCAATGAAGTTTTCCACCTGAACATACATTGATGAAATGAGCATGGCCAGACGTGAAGTGTGTTATGAGGCGGAAGGTTTAGGTGGTTGGGTAAGCAATCCGATTGCGTACTAACGTATGAGGGTAGACATCATTGTCAATCATCTTTCACACATGACATTTTCCTGTATTTTATACACACACACACGCGCACATATATATATATATATATATATATATATATATATATATATATAAAACGCGTGTGTTTGAAATACACACTAAAGGTATAAATCACAACATGCACAATGTGAAACCGAGCAATATCCTGTACTAAAAATTGGCTCATTCTGCTATTTAAACATCGTTTGTTTGACGCTAGGTCGATCGATAGATAGCAAAAATATTACTTCAGTTACACATTTCAATCAGCATTCCAAAGCTTATGTTTAAATTTATAACCATAAATAAATTTTCTTTTTTAAGCATTGTTGATATCGACTACGTAGTCGACTCGTATATTAAAAAAGATAAGCACGGGTAACGCCTCACAGAACTAGTTATTAAATTAAGCCACTATGGACACTTGGAAATTTTTGGGTAAATTAAAAAGAAAATTAATTATATAAGTAAGTTGCACTATAAATACATATCGGAACATCCATTCTTATACAAAAATCACACATTAAATAGACAATTTTGCATTTAAACGGGGGTATCAATATTATCAAATTAGATATACATATATTCAATCTATGAATATAAATATAAACAAATACAAAAATACACTTTAAAAAAAGATAAAATGGTCAAACTGAAGAGACATGTATACATAAACTACATGTGTGTAAAATTGCATTGCCAATCCATTGTAGTACACAAAAACAAACTCGCTTTCGCAATTATAAAGTTAGTTAGGATCGAGTTAAAATTTTTTGGTCATAGTTAGTCAATACAGAAAACTTGTAGAGTTCATTGAAATAAATTAAAAAGTATCCTTACTTGGACTTAGAGAGTAGGACAGTTTCTTGACAAAGTTCGACAACCTGACGGCCAGGATGATAATAGGAAAGCCGACCAGCTGGACCGGCAGCTCGAAGGAGGGCTCCTCAGTGTTCGTTTCGCATACTAACTGGAGAAGTACTAGCGCTGCCACCACTCCAATAGGCAGCAAGCGTTTCACTTTCATTTCGGCGTAACCTTTAATAATGTCACTCTACCACAGAGTGATACACCGTGACGCCGACGTTAGTCTGTCGACGCGGCGCAACACGAACTTGAACTTATTTCACAGTATTTTCGTAATCAAAATCGATCGGTCGCCGTTCGTTACACACCACGATATGAGTGTAATTTTATTGGTGTTTTCTTTGTTAACGTTTAATTAACTTCACTTTAATATCGCTCACTTTCAAGTCGTTAAACGACAATTAGTTGAAATCACTTTAGTTTAAAATGTCCGAGTTATCTGCTTTGTAATTGTAGGTTCATTAGAAAGAAATGAATGTGCCATTATGTATTTCGAATTTGTTAAAATAGTGTTTAGACACGGATTTTTTAAGACTAGACTTAAACATATATACAAATTTTCATTTATTTTGAAGGTAATTTTGTGTTTTTCTCGGAATATCACGTACGAACTAAACTAACATCCCGGCCTTATATACATTGCGCATAAAAAAAAATTTTTTCTAAGCAAATAAACTAACAAGTCGAATAAAAACTCAGCATTAATCATTCGATATTTTACGGTCAGCAGCTCATCGTTTTAACTTTTACAACGCTGTCTTAATTTGCAATTCATAACCTTACATATCTCTAATTTGGCTAGACTTGTCTAAGCTCTTGCAACAATATTAATAACAATACCACCCAAAAATTTGATGTTGACTGTTTGTAATGTTGACTCTCCCACTCGCGACTAATTACTCGTAATTATTCGCAAAAAATGTCGAAAAACTGATTTATCCCATAAAATATAACGGGGAAAATATAGCTGATTATTGAGTTTTTATGTGCTCGAAAGTACTTTCATTATCGATTGAAAATTACATTGTAAAGCATTTTCCATGGGCATGTAAAAGGCATCTGACGAGGGTCAATATATTTGTAGAGAGGTACGTTAGCCACGCGTATTGCGGTTTAACCGGCACGATGTAGAAGTTTTACCGAACAAATGCATGTCTCGTTTTGCCCGCTATTTCTACCTAAATCAGGGTCGCCGTCATATTTACAATCTATCACATAAAGACAATGCACAGTGCTCAAACTTTATTTATAGCTAGATAAACTTATTTATATAAATATAAAATATTATAGAATATTAAATATTTAGAAGCATATATATATTTAGAGATTGTTAAGAAATGTATTAGATAGAAAAGAAATTAAATTACGATTAAGGAATGCTTAAAATCGTAAAATTATTCAACTTTGAAAATTTAAAACACCAAATGCTTAGAACTTATTTGAAAATAACCGAAACATATTAATGATGAATTTTTTGGATAAAGTAGGTACTGTATCATGTACAGTGCGTCTGGTGATTTTTTTGTTTTCATAGAGATACTCTATTTTATATTGTTTTTATTTATATTAAAATCTGTGAAATGTTTTAATTATTCCATTTAGGTTTAGTTCTTAAAGCAAAATCATTATCAAAATCCCGTTTCTTTTAAAATAAACTATTACTCACAGTTGCTTTAAAATAAAAAAGGCAGTATTTTTTCGTATTAAAGACTTATTTGTCAAGAATTGCTTTCGTCAGCAGAACAAGACAAGAAATATTTTTATGAGGTAATACAATGTTTTTATAAAAAAGCTTGATGCGTCCATGAAAAATAGACGGATATTTCATTACGTCAGTGCGCCGCGAACAACGCTTAAACCCGCAATATTTGTCATAATTAACCTAGTACGGTGACTGAGTGTCACAGTTAACCTGGTAATAGCATTTTAGTTGATTTATTCAATAAATATGAATTTACAAACTAAATGCGCACTTTGTAAGGATATTTTAAAAGTAGCGAGGAAAACGATTTAATGCGCTATTTCACGTGCAAGTGAAATAGAGAAATGAGGTCGGCGATGGAAAATAATTTAAACAAGTAATTTTAAAAGGAAATGTGCTAGCATTAAATGCTAAACGGTACCATTGTGGAGATCTTCTTAATTTATTAAATTGACCATTGGTTATTAACCGTTGGAGGGAATTTTAATGTTTCAGTCTGCTTTGCGATTTATTAGGGTTCAAA
This sequence comes from Druceiella hillmani, assembly GCA_039881145.1. Classification (NCBI taxonomy): domain Eukaryota; kingdom Metazoa; phylum Arthropoda; class Insecta; order Lepidoptera; family Hepialidae; genus Druceiella; species Druceiella hillmani. The sequence continues at coordinate 16,252,578 of JAYKKI010000047.1, read as the reverse complement.
ATGATGTTTTTATCCCTCTTCTAATTTTTCACCCTATGGCTTTAACGATCAGAAAAAAATAGATATAATTATAATTATCAATTAAACTTATTTCGATTAAACTTGATCACGAATATTAAGAGATATGGACAACTATGGAACCCTACTTTATACGTGTTTCGACAGACCCCTTATTCGTATTTATCTTGAGTAATCTGACGGCGAAATAATTTCTGACTGTGAAACGAATTGAAAGTAAATAAGAAAATAGTAGCTTATTAGTGGAATGGATAACAACCAGGTTCAATTAAGGCACGCAGGTGGTCTCCAGCTGGTCTGCCGTGATTCATGATGTACTCGAAGAATCGTTCAAGTCATTATCTTCTTATGTTTCTACTTCCGTTGCTTGTTGTTGGAGCAGATAAATAAATATATAATTTCACCAGATAAATAAATATATAATTTAACGTAACATAGCTTAATACAATTATAGTTGATATTTATGCGGAAGCAATTAGAAATGTGAAATTTTCTTAAATACTTGTAATCATGATGAGTACCGTCTCGATTTCGTGTGGAAACAATTGAGTTATTCGATTAAAGTTTTTTGATATATATATATATATTCTTTCTTTCATGGTGATAGCCCTGCGTTTTATTTTAATTAACAAAAATATTATAAATTAAAACGGTATATAGTTGTCGATGTGAAAAGAATTTTCTACACTCACGTAACTGAAAGTTTGGCCTTGGGATTTGTTCATTATTATTGCGAAAGACATTTTATTGGATTGCAATAATTTAAAAGAATAGGGAAAATATGTGGGGATCATTAGGATTCACGGTATGTATGTGACTTCTCCAACGACAGGACCTACTAGCATAGTGGCGTCAAGAATATCATTATGCAATGTTTTGATTTGCAATTATATTGGATTGTTCCGACCGTTGCCTAATATCGGGGAATTTTGTTTTCATAGAAGTACTTCTGGGGAATTTTAATATACGAAGACAGTAAACAAATGGACTGAATTTATAAAACAATCTTCCGGAAAGTTTATCTCGTCATCATTATTTACAACTATCGAATCATGAATCCTTCCTACGCCAGGATAGCATCATTTATTTCGTCAGTTGTTGAGTTTGTCGGTGAAATCATTAAGTGTTTTAACGCAATTTCATAACTAAGTTGATTTCAAACAAGATTTGCAACATCTACTCTTTTCCTCTAACTATAGCATAGCACTTATTTTAAATATAAAAACAATTAATACGGACTATCCATAAAATATTAGTGTAATACGCGTGCGTGTGTTTGATAGTTCTATAGGACTTTTTAAGACTTATAATTTCTTCACATATAATGTTAGAGTACATCCAATAGTTTTGCCAGCTTTTATCGTGAAAACTCTCAGGATAGCGACCTTCTCTCCGATTACCTTGCTTAAGTTGTAGATTAGTTAGATTGATAATTTTAGCGCGAATCTCTAAAAATAAACGAAGAAAGTAAGAAAATCTTCATCTTTATTTTATTAGTCTCTCATTCAAATAATTTAACAATTGATCAAAAGTGAAAGCAATTTCACTTTATTATTTTGCACATTTGAATGTTACCTTGATTAATAATATACGAATCGACGATTTATAAAATTATCTATTGTAAGGATCCAAAAGAGAAGAATTGTCAAAAATTTTGATTAAATTACCCATCAATATTTCATGACGGGAAATAGATTTTTAATAGCAAAAAATTACAACGTACTCAATAAATTGGCGAATTTTAGGTAAATTTTTAGTTGGGTATCGTTAGGTGATTGTTTACTGTTTAAATGGTTGTTTAATTTTTTAACGTTCAGGAATATTTGCAGATCAAACTAAACGATCAACTAAATCAATATCGACATTGTTAATATTAGTACAAACCATTCATTTAATTAAATACAACGTTTGACAGCGCTATTTTAGTCTAATAAAGCAGAAGCCATTATTTAACCGAATTAATAACGCACTCATACTGCATTTTTAATCCAGAACACAATTTTCTTTTACCAGATTTATTATCTAACTGATATAATATAAGCAATGTAATGTAAAACCATCCATCTTCCTTATAGCGGGCTTTATGTGCGGCTTATTTACGTACTGCGGCGTAACCGATAACACGTTTTATTCCATTTTCTCGGAAATTGTTTCACCAAAATCGGGTCCCATGACACGATGTAGGGTTCTCGCTGCTTATCGCCTAGGCGCAGACTTTGATATGTTCCGTATTGTAAAATGAATGTAATTGTGATTTTCTTATTAAATAACAATGTAAACAGTTGTTTTCGGTTACGTATCAAGAAGTCAAGTTATTAGCGCTCTAAAATAACCCTCAAAAGACTATTTTAAATGAAATGATCTTTTATATACGTATTCCCTTGCTCATACGGTAAAATCAGTGTTACTAAACTATAACGAAACTGCTTGAATCAAAGAGAAATATTCGTAAAATGAGTAAATAATTTAGTGTACATGGTTATTGCAAAGACATGATATATGTTTCACGTTCATTTTATTTCAAAATTAATAGTGGAAAATTAAAAAAATTTAAAAAAACCACGACAGAACACTCTATAATCAATTTTATCTCTAAAAAGTATGAATAATTCATTTTAGTGCTTCGGAATCACTACCACATGTAGCGCCCACAATGTGTACAATGCATTTGCATTCATGTTCACCTATAGTGTAGTAATAGTGGCGTAACATTTAGTTAATAGGAATGCGCTTAATAATTATGTGAAAACTTGATAAAAAGTATCACGTAAACCCAAATGCTTTATCGATTCATATTTAAGAGCGGTCGTTGTGCGTGAGTTTGAAAGAATAATATATTGGTCCTTGCCTTTAAAGAGTTGGTTTTCATAGGTGTCTTTTGAGTCATCAGATCCAATTCATTCCGTTCGTGGGTAAGAATAATAAAAGTAACTTTCCAATTTATTGCAAATTTCATAGCAATTCTGTGTTTATAAATTAAACAAATGATATGCTTTCGTGCTAGAAACGTTTGTGCTCTTGAGGACCATCGGACCAAGCTACTGCGTTTAAATGAGCTCAAATTAACTTCACGATAAGTTATTTCGTTACATTTATTGCTTTATATTTAAATATTGAAATTTATTTTGGCCATATCCATAGGCCAATCATCTTTATGTACCGTGACTGTACCTATATTGTTTTCAAATCTAATAAGGAAAAGTAAATTCTGTAATTGTAACTCATTTATTTATTTCTTGAAAATCCTTTGTCTCACTTACAGATTAATGCAAAATGTTGACCATAATATATTATAAAGAAAAAATTACTTAATATGTGGTACAAATAACAAAAGAAGAAAATAAAAAAAACAAAGTTAAAATAGCGGAAAAAATATACATTTAAATCGGAAAAAAAATATACGCGGAGAGAACATAAATATACGCGGAGGGAGCATACAAAATCATATTTAATGTCTTACTTAACGTTCTGATTTCTTGTAAATTTTAATACAAGTTTTATATTTTAGTAAATACACATTCAATTTTTGTACCAACGTTGGATGATTCGAAATTATAAGACTTATATATCTGTTCATAAATCTATTAAGTACCGAAATCTAAAAAATGTCTTGCTTTACTTCCTCTTTTTGCTCATGAAGATATCACCGGTCGGAAGTAACGTGAATTTGGAGATCCCCTAAAATTTTAGATCCTGTCATTGGTACGCCGTTTACATAAATATTGTGATTACATAAAACGTGAATAACGAACGGGTTGTGTGTATGCATCGGTATATAATGTATTATATGTCGTTGGGCGAAATAACTGGCAGACAAAGCATTATACAATATCACAATGATTGACAACTGCAAAACAAACGGTTTGTTAACGGAATTAGCTAACAAAGGAAGATGAAACCGCAAACAATGAATGTAACGCAGCAGTCCAATTAACAGACGAGGTGTATTGCGGAGACATTGAATAGAAAGTGGGTCACGACCTTGCAAGTTTGAGTCACCGGTGCCTTTCGAAATGCGATGTGGGTAACGCAACGATGCCGCAAACTATTTTGAATGTCACCTAACTTCAACTGTAAAATGGTATTAACAGATTTCCTGTTGAGTTCAAAGCTAAATTTATATTTGAAGCTATTCAGAGCAAATCATTTTAAAGCTAGAAACGTGATATTTACTACGAATTAATCGACAAAATTTACAAACGAATTACATTAATTTTTGTTCGCATTACAAAAAAAATGCAATCTATCAGCTTCCTGTGAATATTTCTTAAAGTACCGTGTTTTCAGGATAATATTACTAACATTCATGTGTTTTATTAGTGTGCAAAATTTATATATAGTATTTATCCTTTGGGTATAGATCCTTTTTCTAAAGAGATACAAAGCAAAAACCAAATAAACTATTTTCGTATTTACATTATTAGGATACTCTTGTTACGATAATCAATTTAGATCATTTCATTCTCACTTATTTTAATTGATATTTTTTTAATATCGCATTCGTAAAAAACTAGGAATAGAAACTATTTATAGTTTTTATAGCTCGTTTTGATTTTTTTCATCTTTACTCATTTCTTATATTGTTGGTTGAATCTGTCGCTACGAAATAATTAGATATATTAATTATTCGGTCAACTCCACGGGGAATAACGGATTGATGTCGCACATATTTTTCTTCTGCTAGAATGAAATATATAAAATGGTCAGGTTTCATGGGGACGTATACATTTTAAAAGAACGTTATTCGAAGAAAGGCCAAAAGACGAGTGTTATAGAAATAGGCATCGACTTCATAAATCTTGAATCATTCAACGTTTAATAACAATTTGAAATTTAGACTAGAACATTTTGTTGCAACAGAGAAATCGCAAAACTTCGATTTTAGATTAAACGTATAGGTAGAACAGCCTGGTAAAAATACGGAAATTCTCGTACGAAAGGGTAAAGTTTTGAGTCCATCAAATACCATTACCGTAAGTGAGAAAATATATTTATTTCTAGCGTTAAGTGAGGCTACTTAACGTTATATAATTATGTCTTGTTTTCAAGTTCAGAATGATTTAAGCCGCTGTAAATGTTATATCATTTTATGTAACGTATATAAATAGTAGGTAATGTACTATTGCTACCTATGTTGTATTTACAGTCATAACGCAACGTAAAATCAATACAGGAGGGCGTCGCACGGCACGCATCCGACGCCTGCACTGAGCGTTCGCCGCCGTTTTTTGCGCCAAACTTCATACCGCGCCGGCCTTACCCTCTGACTACGTTTTCTATTTCTCATTTTGTTGAAATTACAGCTAGAAATTTACCAGTATATCAATTCTTCGATATGCCAAACACTTCCAAACCGACATTATCGCTTAGTTTATGGTTATTTTCATAAATTCTTTTATTCGCTCCCCCTATTTGACCACACAGATGAGGGTCACATTAAATACTATGGCCATAGGAGATAATTTTTTTACTCGTCCTTCAAATGTTTTTCAGAATATAAGTTGAAAAATTATCGCTTTAGAAGATAATTATACCATAACTTTTAAAATATCACAAAATATATTATCAGGCCGCTAACCTTTAAAAAAATGTTACATTTCGAAAGTAAAATGTTTGACCTAGGAAGTTACACTGTAACGAGGACTGACGTATCGATTACAGAGATATAGCATTTTTAGCATTTGAGGGTGCCCATTTTAATATTTAAATTTTATGTCGTACATTTATTTCGCTATATTCGACTATAAATTCGATTATATATTCGATTAATTTGTAGTGTTTTTCTCTTTGTACTTTTCACTTTAATTTTACTTTAAAGTGAACACCGTTATTTTAGTAAAGAATTACTTTTCATACACACGGTATTTATCCATTTAATAATTTGTTAATAGTTATATTATATTTTACGCTTACGGAATAAAAAAGCTTTTTTATTACTTTTTTTAAATCTAATATATATTTTGAGTATTAATTCATTATTATGCGTGAAAATTGCTATCCGATATTTTCATTTGCTAAATCCGACTTTTCACTTGCTGTTAAAATCCATTACAATTTTCTTTAAAATCATTTAATAGCTATATGGAGTGCGCCGTCATAAGCTTTCAATGTAAGAAGAATATTAAATGATAGGTTATATAAAAGGCATTTGAAACTATCTTCTTTTTAAAGTTATTGCACAGATCGATAAATCGAGTCACACAGATTTAGTACCCGCAAATCAGAAGAAGAAAATGATTGTGTCTATTGTATCACTTGAAGTTATTACCCCGAAAGACATTAGGCAGAGCTGAAAAGATAGAGTCCATTGTTGTGTCTGCGGGATGGATCGAATTACTCTATATGTATGCGAATAATCGTTGGTGCTTAACCGATACAATTATTTTAGACGATACTGGTAGCGAGCGCGTCTCTCGTTAATCGACTCAAACGAAGTTTTCCTTAAGCGCGAGTTCAATTTTCGATCATTTTTAAAAGTCTTTTGCGACCACTTAGCTGCCTTTGTTTGAAAATAGTAACTCTTTATTTGCGTGCAAAATTGATAAATAATGGTTATCATGATAACATAATAACTAAACAAGCAAGCATACAAAATAATTTTATATATTTCCACTATATATTGCCATGTAAACTCTCGGTTAACATGGACGCTTTTTTATTTAAGTAGGCGTTATTAAAAGAAAATAGCGGAAATGGAAATTGCACAGAAACAATTTAGTTTCAACTGGAAAATCCAATTTGACTCGAGGCTAAACATATTACGAGCAAGTCGCACACAATTATGTATCATATGGAGTTCAACGCACGATGCGATAATTCCGACCGCATTGCGACATCTATAGTATGGTTCTCCGGGAGTGTATTTGTTGAAATTAAATACTGTCGAAATTTAATTTGTTCTTCGTCAAGATATTGAAGACCATATCGAGAGAATTTGGTCGATCATTAAAATATTTGTCCGTCCTGTGAGAAAGAAAATAGATAGATTCGGGTAACGTACATAATTTATAAAACGGTGAGTACGAGTTGCGCTCGCGCAGTAAAGATTTATGTCAAAATCTCATGGCGTCATCGGAGCATTAGTAGGCCAAATGCCTTCTTAAGCTAAATCAGAATGACAAAGAAGATGAAAATTACATAATATTAACAATTATTTTTGTACATAATTTGTTTATATTAGAAAAAATAAAAATAACCACAATACATTTTTGATGGAATCAAAACAAAGTTCGAAAATAAGCTAAATTATTTTGCATACTTTTACGAGTTTTTCCCAAAACTGATTAGTAAAACTGAAATAATAAAGCTGTCAAGTACGAGCTAAAATCGCGCTAAAATACGAGAAGACACAGTTTTTTATTAAACCATTTACAGATATTTTATATTATGTTTAACGATGTGAATGTATATTGCCTGGCATATTTATTCCAGGTGTAAAAGAAATGACTGCCAATATCATTTTAATTTATTAATGCAAGTTAAACAAATAACTTTACGTCGCGGTTCTTATTAAACGCCGTTACACTCATTTGACATAATTTGTTAAATATTTAGAGTCAGGGGGAGAGCATGCTGTCGAGAAGTGCATCTCACAAAGCACACGCTATATTTAAAATATCAATAAATATTTTCGATTGAATTTTAAAAGATGTTTTCAATGTTATCTTATTGAAAAGTGGTGAGAAATAAATTTTTCATCCCAGATTGTATAATAATGAGGACATAACTCAACTACGTCTTCATGTAAAATTTCGTAAAATCACTTTTCAATTGTTGCCATTCGGCTCCGGAAACATAAAAATATTGTCGTATTTGACCATTCGATATTTTGTCACAAGAAGGAGGTCATAAAAGCCAAACAAAAAGGCGAGCGGGGTTAACGTGCTTTTGAATTTCGAAGCGTGACGTGCCGTAAAAATACCGTAAAAAGTGATCGAAGGAAAGCCAAAACAATCGAAAGTCGATTAATTACTAGATTATTCTACAGGGCACAAGATTTCATGACCAGCGAGCATCATATCAATATTTGATTACATCTGATACATAAATGCGGGTGTATTATAATGCAAGTTCGAATAGTATTTTTTCAAAACGATTCCTCGTTAAAAGTATTTATGTATCTAAATATAAATAACTCACGTATAACATGGAAAGTGTTTCGTGGAGATGAATTCAATATTTATGTAACGTTCAATGTAATATGTACATGCGTAAAAAGTTAATTCTTCAGGTTTGAAAGTGGTTGTGGTTAGTAGCGCGCGATCAATACCCGACCGATGTCTCTACATTAAATATTCAACCGACATTAGCTTCTGGATATGTCTGACCGATTTCACGTTCTTCAATTTGAATTCGTTTCTTCCTTTGCGCTGTTCTCTTAAGCACGATTGAAACCGATATACCAAGTTTATACTTAGGCGAGAGGAGTTGATTATTGGCGGTTAATAAAATAAATTATGTGAAACTATCATTTTCGTGTAATGTTCCGTAACGTATTCTTATCTAATTAAAGATAATTTTGACTTATACAGCTGACGTATTAACATGTGTGTATACGAATAGTAAGAAGTGATAAACAAACCATAAACCGATTACTTAATAAACGTTTCGATTGAAATGTCGTCGCCGTAGTATGTTGGCTTTATTACAAGGCATACGGCCTTTGGTTGCGCGGCGCGCCGGGGGAACCTGGGTTCGATTCCTGCTGTTAGCTGTAAGATCTTTTTCTCATAGCAATAAATTCGCGATATGTATAAATAAGATGCACTCAAGTAGATAAATAAATAAATAAATTGTTGTCTAACTTTTGTGGTTCGTATTTTACACTTTCATAAGTAGAAATGATCTGACCGGGAGATAAAGTAAGATATTCGTACAAAATCGAATGTTTTGTTTGCAGGACTCGGCTTACATGTACGTATGTATATATGCATGTGTTTACAATGGAAACGGTTGCAAGTGTGAATTAAAATCATGGCGCTTTTATGTTGCCCGTGTTCTAGATAATTAAGAAATTTTATTTGATCCAAATATAGAATTGTTATATTTGAAGTTCAAGAAAATTCATTTACGTCATGCAGTTTCGGAATTAAGCCTTTTTTGTACGTTTCGATTCAAACGTTCTACAGTTTCCCGGTAGTTGTTTTGTTATCAGTTACGAGTTTTTATCGATAAGTGCATAAGAAAATGGAAAAAAATTCATTTAAACCCAAATTTATTCGTAAAAAAATAGTGGAAATAAATGGAAATTTGTTACAGTCGTCGAAGAAATAAAATTTTTAAAGTGTTCGAAAAGTGATGAATCACACTAAATATATCGATTTCCTTAAATAAAATTGTTATCCAATTTTCGTTTTGAGTTTGGTGCGAGAAAAAATCAAGTTGAAAACACTGGTCGAGTGTGTGACGAAACACTCGTAAAGAAGGGATTTCGTAGTCACAAATTAACCAAAATTATTTTGATTGAAAGTATAACTACATGCTAAAATCTAACATGTTTTCAGATTTTTCATATCTATGATCGGAAAATAAGAAGGGGTCACGTCGGACTTCACTTTGAAACTATATTTTAATATATATTAATATGTTTCGTAAACGAGAAATATATATTAATATATTTCGTAAAAGAAAAATTTAAAACTACACTCGATGAAATGCACAAAGAAACAAATCTTCGCTTGCCCCCCACCTCTACAAGCAAGTATAATGTTATCGTTAATAGTATCCATATATTTATAAAATTTCATGGACATAGATCTAAAACTGTACAAACTGTGAAGGTCCGGCAGCCGGACACACGGACGTGACGAAATTATAGGGGTTTTCTGTTTTATTATGATACCCTAAACATTTTTAAGTATTAAAAATCATTTTAAAATATATAAGATTTTTGTATAAATTTTTGTAATATAAATATGTATAGATATAAAAAAACGCAGTATTAATTTCTATTAAACTTTAATTATATGAGAAAAAACTTAAGCTATTTAATGGAGATCTTTCAATATTTCATCGGACAATTGAAGTTTAACTTTACCTACCTATCACCACACCCACTTTTACTATATTGTAAAATGTTCTCTAAAAATGCTAAAAGCTGTGCACTCCTTCAGTCGCTAGACGTGAATACATGTACTCAGAGTTACACTTATGTGAAGGAAGAGATGTGTCGCTCCATAAAACGACGTAATACCTGACCAAGTTACTATAGCTTCACGGCGAAAAAGATAAGCTTTTCCAATTTTCAAACTCGACCCAACGGTTCGCCTATTCCAGCGATTCGGGGAATAATAGTTCTTTTATAAGGGAAGAGTCATTCTCCTATATAAGAAACTTACACTTCCTTTAGTTCCGATAGTTACGGACCGTTTAAACTGGAGCTTGTTGAATGTAAATTCTAATGGAATATCTAAAAACAACATAACATATCCATTATATAAAATATGAAGCCATCCCGTCAATTCCTTGAAAAACGAGTTAATTTTTCAAGTTTCGATCCAATGGGTACAATAAATTTTAAAACAATTATTAACTTTATGTATACACCACGCACATGCACGTACAAAGCGCGTACGCGCAAGTGAATGCGTACGTGCATTCGTGTTAGTTGATCAAATTTGCATTTAATCAACTAGCCCTCGTGACAAGTGCTGGCCGACATGTAATAAAAAAACTACGACACGATAATATTCAAACTGCAACTTTTTCCTGACCGAAGGTGAATAGTACTTGGTGTTGTATTTTTTCGGCGTACGTGGCCGAGGACAAGCGGTTTGCAAACGAAGAAACAAATAAAAATACATAATGTGATACTGATATTGCTAGTTATAGATGTAAGTGGTTTTCAATGTTATATACGATAGACGTAAATCTAATTAACAAGACTAATTGAATACCATAGGTACAACCAGCATCAATTGGTTTCTGTCAGAATCTTCGACATTATTGCCGGCAGTGCCGACTTTTGAAATCAAAATGCCGGTAAATTTAAGCTTCTTGTTTTAATTTTTTATTAAAAGTAGCTTTTGTCTACAGTGTCTGATTTGTTTATACCAAACATGAATTATGTTCATACCAAGTTTCACGATAATTTGTCCACTCGTTTAGACGTGATTAAGTAATAAAATAAACGCCTAAATACACTTCCGCGGTATTAGCATATCAAGTGCGCAAAGTGGTGTTACACAAACTACACGCATGCCAAATTTAATAACGATTTATTCCTTGATTAGAATTATTAGGTAAGAAATAAAAAAAAATCTTATAGTAATAGATCCAATAATATAATTTAAAATTTGTCAATGCACAAAATGTTTTCCTGACGGGAGTGAGTTTTGCATCTGCATCGTCTTCGTCAGAATTGGAATGATGGTATTACAGGACCAAAGTGTATATTATAAAATGTTTAACTTAGTAAGTTCTTAACAGGTTTCTGAAATAATTAAGATAATAAATTATATCAAGGATTTTTACAAGTTCTAGGTTAGAAATATTATTTTTACGCAAATTACTTATGTTTTTTTCATCAAAAATGAAACTTTTATATCTCAAGCCTGTATTGAATATAGGCCTTTTCCTTAATCGTACTTTAGAAAGACATTCTTTTTTTAATTTACAGTCCATGGTTCGGAAATTTCATTCCGGTGATTGACAGACAGATAAACGTTTCAGTAATGTAGGGTTCCGTTTTAATATTGTCGGTGAAAGGAGAGGGAATTGCGTCAACTTGTTTAAATAACTCTCGGTTTATAATTATAAAAGTGTTACTTGATCAGGGGACCTTTCTTCCTTCCAAGATCTACTAAATACTGTACATTTTGATTGCAATTCTTAGCAGCACAGTGACGTGAAGAACAACATAATTAGATCCTATGTATGTATTGAATATCTAACTGATGAAACCAATATATTTGAAGAGCCAGTATCTAAAAATATAAACAAATAAAAAAAACGTAAAATAGATTTAAAAATTGGACTTTCTTTTAATTCATATACCTATCCTATATTTTTATTTCTCATTTAGTTTTGCTACACTTTGTCTTCAAAAATCTCACTTTGTTTTCAAAAATTTAAATTTATCATAAAAAACATCAACGATTTACTTACGTACGTAACTTCTAATATTAGAATATTATTATTTATTTCTACATTTGCTTCTTTGTACGCATCGCTTATTGGTGGCTGATTCGTTAAAATACAAAATTATGCTATTTCATTCGCTCTTTTTTATTTTTTAATTTCTTTCCCTCCTTTGGCACTGAGGTTTCAAAAACTTGTTTATAGATTAATCTAGATTTTTATAAGATACTATATTTTACATAATATTTCTTCCAATTTTTTTAAAAATTTCACATTTCCTTTTTATTTAAAATAAATTTTTCACACACTTCGTGTATTATTTGATAATATTTTTTTAGAACAAAGAAGGCACGCAAACAATATTGTCCGTAATTAAAACGGTACATTTTAATATTAATTCTAAAATGAAAATGATGCAATAATATGTTATAACGTTCGTCAAGTATACCGTAACCGTCAGTGAAACTCGCACAACGGAGGGGCGGCGGCAACGCTCGGCTCAGAAGCTTACTGCGCGCGCGACGACAGATGGAACGCGACTGATGCGGGCAGTGAAAGTGCTTCTTGCGGTTGTGGGTTCAATTCCAACACCGCTTTTTTGTTTTATTAAATTCCACCTCAGTTAACACTTACACAATCGTTTAAGTAGATACGTATACATCACTGCAATTATTGGTGTAGGATTGTTAAATTTCTAGGCAGGCTTTAAGAAAAGAATTCAGAAGAGACTTTTATTATTTGTCTTTAGATTGCCTCCGTAGAGTTGCTAAAATTAAGTGCCATATAATTATACAGCTTATATGGTATAATATAATTACAATAAGCGCCTAAATTGTATAAAGTACTGTATATAATATATGTACTACCAAAAATAGTCTAAGTGTTTAAATTTGAATTCACATTCTACAAATAAACTGAAAATTATTTCACAATCGACGAAGGAATTACTAGTTTATGAGAATAATGATGACAAATTTTTATCGATTATAATTTTCCATATCTAAAAGTGGTTAATCTGTTCCAGATCATATAAAAAACTTTTTTATTCTAATATATTTTACACTTTTTTGACAGCATTCCTTTCTAAAATAGGAATGGCATCCGATAGAGAACATCGTCTTTACCAGTGTATGAAGAACATCCAACAGAGGGGCATCAACTTCATCCGAACTCAAAAACTTTTTCATTCGTTCCTTTCGGTCCACGTTTTAAGCATTAGTTAGGAAAACATAGCTCTGAACAAGGCATGACTCTGTCCATTTATGTATCCACGAATAGATTATTTCAAATTCGATAAAGACACACAAACGTGTGATAATATTAGGCTTCACTTTTTATAATTTCGTTATTTGGAAAATGAATATTTGTGAATTCGGAATGAAATTAAGCATGCTAGATGCTTAATTTCATTCCGAATTAAAAATTCACACAACATTCAAACTGGTGTAGTTTTTTTTTAAATTTCTTTTAAAAATATTATATTTTAATTTCAAGGTTCAAAAGCTGTTAAATTCCTAAACTTATATTGTCGGCTTCATTCTGTTTGTATATCAGCATGCACTGTATTCGAACTATGATTTAAAAAAGGTTTTAATATTTTTCAATTTCTAATCAATTTTAACAGTGGAAAAGTTGAGATGGATATTATAGATTTTTGTCCATAACCACCTCGATATATGGGAATATTCTAAGGTTACATTTAATTCTTCAAACTTAGAAAAAAACAGGCCTTATTTATTATTTGTGTTGTGTTGTTGATTACAGAAGCAATCGCTTACATACTCCAACAAGTGAGAAATATTGGTGTAGTGAACAATTGTATTCCATTCTTGCAGTTGTAAACAGTAAACAAAAAATTAAGAAATTTGTATAAACGCGTATAAAATAGATACAAATATAATTGTAATAAATTTAATTAGTAATGGGATAGAGAGATAATAAAATGATTAGAGAAGACGAGATTTCAATTATTTTTTCAAGTCTTTTCAGTGCTTATTGTGTATCATTAATTATTATAAAATAATTAATTGAAACATGAAAGTTAGTTTCAATTAATTTATAAATATATCGTAGAAAGTTTTATTTACAAATATGTCAAATTAGCCAGAGCACCACGTTTTGATCGGTTTAGATTTTTTTCACTTTTCTTGCTGATTGACTTTATAGTAATATAAAATATCAGTTTGGATCGATTTCCCTGCAATTCACCAAGGAGAAATTTTCCGAAATGTATAATGAGTAGGCAACTTTATTTAGTTGCGCCCAAGTGATAAAGGTCTATGTGATTCAAAAATATTGTTGTGATTACTTCGTTTCGCTTCTAATTTTAATAGTTACTATTATAGAGGGAAGGCAAAACATCGCTCCTATCTTGTATATAATTTATACTCAAAGATTGTAAAACTTACTTTCATCGGAAAGAAGGAAAATTTTCAATATAATTAATAGCAAAATATTATTTTACAGAAATTGTAAGTAACCATATAATAAACATGTAAAAAGCCTATTATGAAAATGAAAATAATTATTATTTGCCCTTAACGAATAATTATTTGCGATCTGGCGAATATTTCGCCAAACAAAACTTTCATCGAAATGGAGCAAATAAAAATCACGCCAATAAACATGTGTTACAGTCACTTTTTATGGTTCTATAGCCAAACTAGGAACTCTTATTGTTCCGCCATGTCCGTCTGTATGTCTGTCCGTCTGTATGTCACAGCCTTTTCCCTCACAGACCATTGGTGCTATAAAGCTTAGCTAATGCTGAAATTTAGCTTGGTTATACGTATTTGTGACGCCTACAAAGTTATATTATAAAATTTAAATTAAAATTGTTTAGGGTATTTTCTCTACATTTAAAGCCGGGGTGAATTTTTTTGCATAACATCATTGTGTAGGATATCGATGAACGGGGTTTAAACAATATTAGGGGTAGGTATGTCATGAACCCGTTTTCGATACACGGATCCGCTTACGAAATGTTAAGCTTTGAAGTGATAATTTTTGTTCGAGTTTATTGTCCAACCCTCTACCACCTATTCCGCTATTTTTAACGACTTAAACATATTCACAAGAGTAGTATATCTAACAAAACTAAAAGGAAAATTATCACATCTGAATAGGCTTTACTATATTACGGGTAAAAGTCGACCAACTTATTACACGTAGTTGAATCTGTAAAAAGTTCATACAAGTAACTTAATTCAACTGAGAAAATAATTTTAGATATTAAAATGTATATTTATTATGTTTGTGAAAGATGTAGTAGATAATATATTTATTTATTTATATGGTGAGAAATCATATTATTTAAATATTCACAATTATATTACTTCTGTGAAAGATTTCGAATAAATTTAAAATAGTCCATTTACTTTGTGAAAAATTAATATTTGCATATAGTGTAATAGAAGTACTATGTACTCTTAAATGTTTATAAGTACCTAAATATGTAACGAAACCTGGCAGTGCGACTTCTACTCGTACTTGACAGGTTTATTATACTAATTCAACCAACCTGGTATAATGTCGCAAACATAGTTGGACGATTCACCATCATGAATAGCAGACTTAATAGAGTAATAACAGAAAAGACTAACCTCTAGAATCAAAGCTGTTAAACAACATAACTATAGCATCGGTATTAACATGGTAGTAATTTTCTCTCTGGCATGCGAGCGGCTTGCTAGTAATAGGAAGTTACTAGCAAGCTGCGTGTATGGAAAGAAAACTTCCGTTTTTCCTCCCTTCTGGAAATACTTTCAATTATAACCAAAAATAGGCACCAATACAAGTAGCCTGCAATGTGTCCAGTTCCAAACCAATTAGCTTTTCTTTAGTTTTGGTAGGACATAACTTTTAAGTTTTCGGTGATATAACTTAAGGGCGGTTATAGCGGACAAAGTTTATAATAAATAAAAAAAACTGCCAAAAATAAACCTAACTGATATTTATTTTTATCTTTAATGCTACAAATTTATTTTCGTTGCTGTTAAAAAAAATCTTTAAAAACTATTTACATATGTGCTAGTTATTAGTTAAAACAAGGGTTTTAATACTGGATACGGAATCTTAAAGAGAATTCTAAACCTAGCCCAACATAGACATTTAACACCGCTTTTCCTTTTTATTTTTATTTAATTCCCGCACAGTTCAATACATTTTTGCACCCGGTTTGTAAAGTTTGTACGCCATATAAAAAAATAGTCTAACCCATTTAAATATCTATTAACGGATATTTGGATATCTTTATTAAACGAAAACTTTTGACCGCCTGAATATTTCTTATGATTCGAGAATAAATAGAAGTCTGAAGGTGTCAAATCTGAAAAAAATAACTCGAAACCATATTCAATATGTGGACACAAACCCCATTTTATGGTCTTTTCAATTAAATTTTTTCGATCAAGCCATATAAAAGAACGTAAGAATAATTATCGCACTTTTCTTATCAAAGTACTTCACCATAATCATTCTCCTGGAACTCCCCAAAAATTCGCTGCCATCACTTGGTTTTCCGACAAAATTTGTTTGGTTTTCTTTTGAACGGGATACCTTAGTACATCCATTATTTTTATTATTATTTGGATTTAGATCTGTTATGTTTCATCCGTATATACAAATCTGTTTTAGATCGGTCTTCATAAATCGTTTTTATGCCATTGTTTTTTATAAAATTGAAAGGTGATTGGCTGGAGAACCCATCATTCTATTCTCTATCCATTCCTAATTAATTTATTCGCATTGTTCATAACGGGTACAAATATTCAGCTGCTCAGTTTTTGATCATTGAATATGAAATGGCCGATAATCCTAGTATAGATCTCCTACCAGGTTAAGTCATTGCCCTGCCGTACTTTTCTCAAAATTCAACTCATTTGCCTTTGTTACAAATAATTTAAAAATTAATATTATCATTAGATTGCTTCTAAAGGTTAACCGAGTGCATATGTTGATGTAAATATTGCATTGTCATATTTATGAATTCGATAGCACAATACGTCAAATACTTGCCTAACGTCATAAATACCGATTGTTAACCACATAAAAGTAATGACAAATGTTAAAAATGGCATTTTCTTTTTATCAATTTGAGCTTCATTATATGTTACATAAAGTCTAGCTTCTTGCGATGGTATGAATTAACAGGTAAATGTATACGAAGTGTACGTGCGTTAGGATTCATTCATATGTATCAATCATCAAATGTGTAACGTGCTCAATTCAAGGATCTATCTTTATCAAGTTTGTGTCACCGTATTACGCAGTTTCAAATTATTGTACACATATTTCTACACCTTTGAAAGCCATATTCGCAGTAGGAAAAAATCTGCGATTTATCTTTGACTACTTCTTGGTTTGCACAAAGCTTGCTAGTATATATCTACTATCTCTGTCTATACACGTCATTTTCCATTATTATAAGGCATATAACGATGATGGCACATTATATGACGCATTCGCGTTAATAATGCCTCTTAATTCGGGAAAGTGTGGCGTCTTCTCAAAATAAGTAGATTTGGAAGAAAATTATTAATTAGAGGAATGTTTAATTAACTTTTTATCTAGCAAATATAACCGAGTTATAAAAGTTATAAGTCTGTCATCAAAATTATTAAGCTACGTCAATATGAGAGTGCCGTGTGTGAATTTCATTTAAAGTATAAGTAACATTGTGCAAACATTCTAATTTTCCTACTAAGTGAGGGTTTGCACTCTCCTTGCAGGGTCCCGTGCCAGCTAAACGGTCTTAATTTATTTTCTGTTTTATGTATTCAAACGCAGTTTTTCTCATTGGCAATATATATATATATATATATATATATATATATATATATAATATTCATTAGTAAGCGGAACGTATTCAATTCCCTCATCTTAGGGAGTCGCATTCCGTTCAAAATGCGCGCGGCATCATGACACATGGAGCTCGCGGACGGTACACAATGCGAGCGACGTCCACTGACGAAACTTCAACCGGATAAGCGCGCAAATTGTCATTACGTAGTAACGTATTGTGTCCATGCTCAGACGTTTGTGTAATGAATAGCCGTCGCTAGAAAGTTTTAAAAATTTACCTAATAAAACTCCAACATATTGCAGTGTATGTGGTTTTGTTTTAGAGCAATTACAATTTTTTTGTCCAGGCTTGCATGTATATATAAAAGATGAAATATGTAAAAGGAGATAGTACTACTATTAATCTATTTATAAATATTAATTTATTTTTCACTAAGTAAATATGTTGCCTTGTATAATTTTTGTAGGAGTAAAAATACAGCGAGTTGTTAAAAAAATATGAGATTTGGAATGTGGCTAAGATTTATTTCTAAGAGTTTTAAGTAATTTTATAAAAAAATATGTTTGAAGAGGGTTGGGTCAAGTAAAAGAGAATATAACGTTTTGTTTATAAAAACAAAATTTATCTTTTTAGATAGGGAAATTATTTGGCTATTCACACGGTATTGCATAAACATTACCATTATACATTAAGAAAATTAGTAGCATATTACTGGAAAATGGGAAAATTCGATATTATCAAACTTATCTTATAATAGCACACCCAGGTCTTATAAAACCATGCAAACACAAATTACTCTGAATTGAAACAGTTACCATAAATTTGTGCAAAAAAAAATTTGGTTTCAAACTTAACTCAGCACTACTCATACCTTTTATATATTAATAAATAGGCTTGAATAATCTATAACAATAAAATAATTAACTTTTAAAATGTTATTTTTCAAATAAAATGTTTCTTTCTTGTTTCTTATTTTTTCAATAAATTTTCTTTCTTTTTAAATCTTATCATTGTTCCTATATCTTGAACACGAAACAATACAAATAGTGTCATATTAAATTCAAAATCTTGTCGATTCGAATAAATCGTTCATTTTGAGACTAATTATAGTTTTGAGACTAGTCATTCTCAAAACATATAATCAGTCTCATAATGAACGATTAATTTTTGTTATCAAGTCGTTAATTTAAACAAATATAACATATCAAATCCTCTGCTCAATCTTTTCCGCTACATTCCGTATGCGTGTAATTGGAGTAGCTACAGTAGGAGAAGCATATTTCTCTGTCAGACTCATATATCACAAATTCTCCATATTATTCTCTTCGTTGTCATTGTAAAAATTAGCTAGGCACATCGTTCACATTGTCTTCACTGCTAATAAAAACTTTTTTAAATACTTTTCTGTTTGCTTTTCTTTCCGAATTTTTTGTTTTCTTTTAATTTTTATTTCTGCTTCTATTTGCTCGTTCAACGATGTTCAGAGAAATATATTTACATGTCTTTTCACTTTCATAATTTTCTGTGAAACAGGACCCACCTTCCTCAATAAACCATGCGGTGCCTGGCATGGACTCGTTATAAACTCTCGGCTGATTCGTGATTATCGTTCAATTCATAGATGAACAGTAAATATTAAATAATCATAATTAAAAAAATTAATAATTTTTTTAAATAAAAAAGGAAGAAATACTGGTAGGAAGAAAAAAGAAACGAATAAGTATTAATAAGTAAAGAAGATATTGACAATGGTATGTACGGACAAGCCAATGACAAGTACAATTTTTTCAGATTACTTTTGAAAGGGCATAGGGACGGTAATTTTCTCATGTTAGAATCCAATAAATTACATAACGTAATATCATGAACAGTAATATTTGTAAAAGGACGAATAATGATTAGGAATAAGAAGCATGCGTAGTTTTCAGAAATTAAATCTAGTCCACGAGCAGATAATTTCAAGAATATGTGACCGAGGTAAGAAGGTCTATATGAGTTATTTAAAATATCATGAAGTAAAAAATACGAAATTTGCGCCGATCCTGAATCGCCATCTATATAAACTGAGATCTAAATTCAGAAATGTAATCATATTTTTTGAGGCTAAATACGTAACTTACACATACATTTTGAAATTTTTCAAGTTTGTCAAATAACTAAATAGTACGATCTGGATAACAAACAAAAAAAGCTGTTAAAAAATTTGTCATAATAAGATTTTAGTTTTGAAGGAAATGAAGCTATGGAGTTTTAAAGAGTGTCTACTGAAACATCATCGAATGCTATCATTTACCTGGCCAACTAAGTAACTCAATCAATAAACCCTCTTACAGTAACAGAAAATGGTATTATATAATTTTTTAATGAGATATGTGGTAAATAATTTATCGTTTACAGGTTTTTGAAGTAATTTTATATTATTTCCGAAGTCATGTGTGCCTTTAAAACTCGAATATTTTACTGGTTAGGAGGAAGCAATATGTAATTTTGGACAAAATTAGACTTGAAAAATGTCTGACACTTGCAATAGGCCATTTTGTTTCAAACCGCGAATTTTGATATTGCCCCTCGCAAAGACACATCAATGTTTACTGGGTATTTTTTTTGTAAAATTAATTAGTTTTAGATATTATTTAAAGATTACAATTAACAGAAGTGAGTACATACCTTGTTTGGCGTAACTAATATTAAGTGAACTACTTGTAACTTATTTTACAATTTTATTAATAACTTATTTTCTAATTAACCTGGAATATTTTTAAGCATAAATTATTATTATGATCCTATGAAGTGTTCTAAGTTGGTTAACGTTCCATACGTTCAATATAGGTAGGCATGTGTCCTGCAGTGGAACAATTTAATTGTAAGATTAGTTTATATTTTTCATAGAGTGTTTTGATTTTGACACTTAACTTCTGTTTGAAATTCTAGGATAGTACGATTATATGTGTACGTTGTCGAATAGCGTAAAGGTACCATGAGACCCAGGCTCGACTCCCGAAAATCGTGGCAATTATTTGTAAGAAGACACGATGTTCATTCTAAGATCTGTAAGGTATGATTTTATTACCTAACGTATTATACCCTGTAACCTGACCAGAGAACATATGCACCTATAAAAAATATATATATATAAATATATATATATATATATATATATATATATATATATATATATTATGAACATTAACGGACAAAGAGATCTTTTGAATCCATTACTGATCAGTTTGAGACTTAATTTGAAGAATTAATTGCAGCATGAATATTATTCAATTCTATACGTGTTTAGATTTGCAGATATCTGCATTAAAAGTTATGATTGCCATGGAGTTGTTTGATGACACTATTGTGGCTAAAAACCTACGTATTCGGTTCGATTGAAGTCAGAGATATCATAAAAAGGCGAAGTCGATATCACAAAAAAACTGAAAATAGTACATCGAAACAAAAATTTGCTGGGGTCAACTGCTCTTTGCTAACAGAAGATGGTAAAAAAGGAAAAGATGTAATATGGATGATACAACACAAAGTGCACTTGTTATTCTTGATGACGCTATTGAGTCAAACAAAACATCTTTAAAGTCAGACTCTGTCATATAATGGCTAGATCAGTTAGCTAAAGTACCCAGCCTTTCTTATCGCTTGTACGTACGTGTACTAGAACATACGTTGATGATGCATTGCATTCAAAGCCAAAGATGCAAATAGTTTATGTTTCTTAGTGTAAATCAAAGTCTAGTCAAGTTTCTTGGTGTAATTTTACGAAGGAGAAAACTTAAATGAAGAAGAAACTTATCAGACGCATTTCTCAAAAATATATGAGGCTCGAGAAACCAAAAAACGAGCCATTGATTCGTTATCTGATGAACATTTAGTATGTACAATGGATTTACAAAGTATCCAATTGTGTTCCCGCTTATTAGTATCCTCTCAGTATTACAAGCAAAAACTTCAGCTCCACGTTTTTAAAATGTTTTTTGTTTGTGTGGCATAAATATAACGATAGCATTACCTATAATGAATTCGTTACTGGCATCGTAACATTCATATAGTTTTATGCCACTAAAGGGTACAAGAAAATTAATATAATGTCCGATGGTTGTGGTTTAACGAACCGTTGTGGTTTAACAGAACCAAAACAAGTGCTGTTTAACGCTTTGGCAGACGTACTGAGGCTAAAGTCGGTTGAGATTCAACAAATCATCTTGGAAAACGGACATATCAGGATGGAAGTTGATAGCGTCCACTCAACTTTGGAGAAAAGCTGCACTCCCGCAGATTTGCGGAAAGCGAGACCAAATCAACCATACATTATTAAATATGTGGACTTTAATTTAAGAACTATGGGCCTGTGCTTAACAATTTTTCATAGATAGGTCTCGGTAAAAAAACAGGTGATCCACAATTGCCGATATAAGATTACCGTTATATAGTAATGGTGAAACTTTCTATAAAATAAGATGCAATGAAACACAGGTAGACACTGTTGTCGCGCAGAAGAAAGGCTGATCTGTACGAGAAAGCTCAGTGTTTGTACACTAAACCGAGAAAATTTGAAGAGTAAATTTGACAGTTTACAATCGTTGAAACCTTTCATGCATTGTAATAACCATTCTTCTATGATAATCTGTCCTTTTAATTTATTTAAGAGACTGTTATTTTAGTGAAACTCTATGTTTATGTCATAAAGTGATCTGAAGTTTGCGTAATAAATAATAATAATATTAAAACAACGAATGTGATTTTATTAGTGATCTTATAACTTCGTATTTCCAAAGTAATGGAATTTTTCGTGTTAAGTTATTATTTTCTTGATTATATAATTTTATGTTTGTGTATGTTTCTTAAGAAAGTACTCTATTTAAATATCAGTTAAATAAACATTGATGTAATTAAAACATTGTATGATTGTTTTTTAATACCTTTTGATACTGCCTACCTACCTATTAAGCATTACACTGTTAGAGATTTGTCAATATTTTAATGTTATTTGATTTGCCAATTATTTTTCTTATAATAAAAACTCTAAAAATCAATTAAGATCTATCTTATCGTTTGATAATGCTTCGATTAATTCGTTAAGTGTTCTAGGAAAACCAACAATAATAATTATATAGAAAGAACACCGAAATAGAAAGAAATCCGGCATATAACGAAAAGTCGCATAACAATGTATACGACTCAAAAAATGAGCTATGGGTCCAAATCCAATAAAAGACATTCTAGCACCTAGAATACCAAAGTTGACAGCGAAAAACAATATTTTTGATGTCTCGATATAAAGTAAAATTTTCTGCATACTCAATGTTAAAATTGTATTACTAATTTTAAAAAAAATAGTTTCTTGCTTCTTCTGAAAAGTAAAGGTTTTTAACATAGCAGATTTCGCAGGCGCAGCGACGTTATGTTGATTTCGAAATGAGTCTCTTGATACCGATAGACTTCGTTGGATTTGCTAATAAGCCTATGTTTTGAATACATTGACTGATTAGTTTGAGATATAAATTGGAAGAGATAATTACAACATGAATATTATACAATTCTGTATGTGTATAAATTTATAGTTCATCTGCGTACAAGTGGTATTGCGATGGAGTTGCTTAATAGCGCTGGCAATAAAATTTAAAAAAAGGAGCGGAGAAACCCGTAACCAGATCAATTCACTCAGAACAGATGTTCGATGTTTTGGCTTGGATTGATTATATGGAAAGTTGTGATGTGTTAAGTGATTTAAAGTAAGCTTATATAACATCAAAATTTACAGAAGGATCTGCACTTTAGAATTTAATGCTCTCAAGGAGCATTCAAACAGTGAGTTGAGTGTTATTGTCTAGAGTTAGTAACATTTATTAATGCTATAGAAATACTAAAACTAGATTGAAATGGATTAAGAAACTTATGCGCATTAAAACGATTCGTTCAAAAACTTTAGAAAAAATATTTAGGCTGAGTAGGGGTAGAAGAGAGAGACAATTTTGCCTGAAAATTCTCAAACTTTATTGTCGACAGTTATTAGATTTTTAATAGCCTTTCATTTGATATTGTGTGAATCCGCAAGTAAATATGTGATTTCAATACATTTAAAATTCGCGTTATAGCGTTTTAAGATTGGATCTGGGGTTACGTAACCTATATGAGAAAATGATAAGGTCATGATTCCAGTATCTGAGAAGAGATTTGACTATAAAAGGAAACGTGTTTTGGAGAAGAAATAAATCAAAGTGTAAAAGTAAAGGTTTATTGTTTAAACTGAATATTACGTAAGATGGTATCAAGGCAAGTTTAATTTTAATACCACTAAGGTATTCACAATTTCTCAAAATGTTATTACTTTCTAATCTTATACAATTCTTACACAAATCTGTATTAAAGTCAGTCATAATCAACATGAGTTTTTTTATTTAATTTCTAATTATTATGAGCAAATATCCTTATTATCGATACGTATATCTACAAACAATCAATCAGCCCCTTTTAATGAGAATCAGAATGTGCATTTTACCCTATAATGGCCTCCATACATTTTTATCTTCAACCTAATCCCTGATACTGTAATAAGCCTTCGAAATGAACACGTGTTTAATATGCGTTTTATATGAATTTCGCTATAGGAAGGTTTAAAATGCACATTCTGGTCCTCATTAAGAGGGATCTATTGTTAAAGAGTCTAATATTCATACTCTTAATACAATAAATAATTTCTATTAAACATTTTTATTTATAATTTTATTTGTATAACAAAGAAAGTTAAGTTCCTTTTAACATACAATAGGTTTTCATAGATACATAACGACGGCAAGATCAGATTATTTGCCTCTTTAAATAGATCTTTTACTGATTCTCGGGATTTCATATTATATATGGCTCGGAGCAAAAGAGAGCAGCTCTTTTGCAGAATAAAAACAGTTTTAATATCTGCAGTGCTACCCCACAGCATACCATACGACATAATACTGTGGAAATAAGCTAAATAAACTAACCTGGCCGTTGCTGCATCAGACAGCTATCTAATTTTTCTAACTGCAAACGCAGCCGAGCTGTAGATATGATATGAGCAGCCTATTGTAACTTATGATCTAGAATTATACCCGGGAAAGTGGCAGTGGTTACTATTTCTAGTACTTGTTATTAAAAATTACACTGCCACTAACCTGGGGTACATTGAGCGAAAATTTAATACATTTTGTTTTCTCAGCATTTAATGACAAGTTATTGGCTGAAAACCATTTATATACTTTAGTAAGAGTTCCACTAATATTTGTTAGGTCTGTTTTTTTTCTATCCACTTTGAAAATTAAAGAGGTGTCATCGACAAAAAGAACAATATCGTACATCTCTCTGACCATGAATGGTAAGTCATTAATATAGACAAGGAACAAAAATGGACCCAGTATTGAACCCTGATGTACTTCCAATTTCATAAATCCAATTAGTACCATTAATTTCAACTCGTTGTTCTCGATTTCACCAATAGGACTTAATAAGATTAATTGACATTCCCTCAATACCGTAATAGCTTAGCTTATTGCTAAGCGTATTATGATCAACGCAATCAAAAGCCTTGGAGAGGTTACAGAATACCCCTATAGTACCCTAGGAATTCTCCCAGGCTGTGTAGACAGTCTCAATGAGATGAAATCCAGCATCTTGCGTGAATTTTCCTCTGGTAAACCCAAACTGTAAATTACGTAAGATTCTATGTTTATTAATATAACAGAGAAGTTGCTATAACATGAGTTTTTCAAAAATTTTACTGAGAGCAGGTAACACATAGATTGGATGATAATTCGTAGGATATTCATGTACCCACCTTAAAAATTGGAACAATTTTACTGTATTTCATCAAATCGGGAAACTTTCCTTTGTCATTACATTTTTAAAAGAGCTAGGGTTGGAGCAATTTGTAGGATAACACATCCAATAGCTTTAACTGACAGCCACCACAAGTCTTCAGACTTTTTTAAATTTAACGATTTAAAGGTGTTTATTATATATGTACATGTCACATGATTAAAATTAAATTTATACACATTCAGTTTGACATTCTTCTTTAAGAGTCTATCAGCGACAAGGAGATCAGAAGCGAGGCCTCTTGTAGTTTGGATGGGAATATTCGAGAAAAAGTTTTCGAACTCAGTGGCTACGATTTTTTTTAATATCAACGTTTTCTTGATATTTTTCATATTGCTAATTTCAGAATAGATCATTTTCCATGTGATTTTAACTTTGTTATGAACAATTTAATTTTATTACGTACGTATAAAGATTTTGCCTGTAAACATATTTGCTTAACTATCTTTGAATATCTTTTAACATAATTATGGAAAGTTTTAACATTAGTATATGATCGTTTATCAAAGAGGTCATATAAAACATCTCTATTTTTCCGTATTCCCTTTGTCGCCCATACATTAAAACAAAAATTATTTTGTATATCGATTATCTTTTTTGTACATACTCTATTGAATTCACCACTCAACATTAAAAAAAACAGTCATACAAGATATTTGAGTTTCGAGAATCAACTTTGAGGAACCTTAGTTTAGTTTCAACGTTGAAATTAAATTTATCCAACCTGTATTTAGTCAAAGGTCTGCACACAAACGTCCGCTTTACTTCTTTGTTTCCTTTAGAGGATAGTTTAATAAGAAGACATTTATGGTCAGATCTAACACCACATATTACTCTTTTACTTATCATTTTACAATTTGTCATTACATTGTCTATACAGGTTGCGGATGTGGGATTAACTCTGGTTGGTTCATTAAACACATAATCCAGATTAAATGACAAAAACAAGTTAATGAATCTTTGTTTCTCAACAGAATCTAATAACATATTAATATTGAAGTCACTGCAAACTATAACATATTTGTTACTTTTTAGTTTACTTAACGCATGC
Source organism: Druceiella hillmani (assembly GCA_039881145.1). Classification (NCBI taxonomy): domain Eukaryota; kingdom Metazoa; phylum Arthropoda; class Insecta; order Lepidoptera; family Hepialidae; genus Druceiella; species Druceiella hillmani. The sequence continues at coordinate 16,225,777 of JAYKKI010000047.1, read as the reverse complement.
TCTAATATGGATAAAAAGTACATAAAGTTGGATGACGGTGGCCTATATACACATAGAATAATTTATTCATCCGTTTCAGCACAGGCAATCTCGCACACTCGTTGAACAGAACATTGCGTGATGTGTTTTCTTTCTTTAATATCTAATTTTAATTATTATACAATATTAATGAGCCTCCCCCTTCACATGACACCCTATTGAACAACCTGGCCACTGAAAAATGATCTATATTAAAATTAACAGTATCGACTTTGAGCCATGTTTCAGTAAAACATAATATGCCAGGTTTGTATTTTTCAATAAATAATTATATGTCTAAAATTTTGCCAGAGAAGTGATTTATGTTTTAATAAGTATATATCAAATTATTAGAATACTTCTCTATTGTCTTATTTAATGGTTTAAATTAGTATCCACAATATTATTTCTATTAAACAGTGTGTCCTTATCGTGAACATGCGTAATAAGATCTATAACAGAGTCAATACAATACGCTGGCAGTCTAGCAAACTTAACTAAATATATTGTAGATAAGTACATAGTATCCTTAGTTAATACATTATTATTAATAAAATGATTAATATCAATAAATTTAAATTTGTCACTATGACGCCATGTCAAAGTATGCATAATAATATTGAGAGTGTGAATGTTCTTGTTTTGTTTTTCCGAAAGAGAAACGAAATAAGGAAGAGCACGAAGAGTTATATTATTAAAGCCCAGGTTAGATAAAGTGGCAAAGCTATTAATTATGTATCTTTTTTATTGATAAACTATTACCTATTGATAAAACTATGTTAGTATTGGAATTAAATGTGAAACTTGCTATATTTTCTATTATTTGCCTATAAGTTGCACCAGGCAAACAACAATTTGGAACCGAACGATGTCTCAAGTTGTCATTTAGTAAGGGACCCAAGGCCCTTTCCTATTCTGTCCGAATAAATAACAGTATTTATTTTGTCAATTGAAAGACTGTCACGGAAGTCCACATTCGATAGTTTTTCAGGCTGAGAGTCGGTACAGTTAGAATATTCATTACATTTACAAATGTGATTATTACTTACAGACAAAGCGCTCCGCATTATATTTACATAGTTCAACAAATTCACTAGTAGCTTTAATATGCTCATCCATATATTTTTGAGCAATTTCATATTTTTTGGTCAAATCATTTATATGATTTTCTAAATTTAATATCTCTGACTGTAGTCTCGGGGCTTGTACTGTACGGGGCTTGGACTGTAGCTTCGTATAATTTTCTATCTTCTTCCATTTTGAATTCACACGCCTTAAGATTCTCTGATAATTTTATACGTTCTTTTCTTAAATGAATATTCCTGTAAAAACACTTTTGTTTCTTGATTAATTTTTGTTTTTTTTTAATATGTTTGTTAATTTTTGCTAACTTCTTAAGTTTTCGGTGACTGTTAAACCGACCACTACGTCCTGTTCTTACGGAGTAATTTTCACTTGTTAAGTCCATAGTATGAATGGAACAAAATCAACATGTGAGGATAGGAATGTAAATATGAATCGGTAAGACCTTGAAAGTCATCAATGTGTGATATACTAGGGGTAAAAATAATACCAAGTAGTAATTTTTTTCCATGAAAAGAAATTTCAGTAAGGAGATACTCTATACTGCACAGTTGATTAGAAGAGCATTGTTTTAAAATTTTCAAGTCAGTCCGAAAGTAAACGGCGACCCCGCAATAATATCTATTAATGTGACTAACAAAACATAAACAGATAATGGAAACTTATTTGGTGAAAAGACGGCTTTCAGTTGAGTAAATCTCAACTGAAAGCCGTCTTTAGTCAGTAGGGTATCAAGAAACAGTTCAAAGAAATAATTTGCTATTGGATAAGAAGATTAAGAAATAAAGGAGTGTGCTGGAGATGAGGAAGACATTTAAATATTTTAATATGATCTTAATTTACAAATTACAAATAGCTAAAGGGCATCACTGTCATGTTTATGTTTACTTTTTGACTTCGTCAATATTTATGTGATTTGAATAGATATATACCAATATTTCAATATTCAATGGGTATATTCTCAACAAAACGCATACGTATTTAGTAATAGGTGACTACTATACTTATCAAGAACTAGTAAAATTGGATCATGAATATGAGCACTAAAATGTTTTTCAAAGTGCTATAGCCGTTTAATGAAGTTTTTCATTAATACCGCCATATACTCTCACTAGACAACCACTACTTAGTTATTATAATTTGCCCTTGTTTTCCACACTGGTTACCTTTCCAGCTTGGTTTACCTCTGTCGGAGGGTAAATTTTATCAAGTGTCACTCCTAATGCAATCACATTAAATAAGTCTATAATTATAGATTCTGGGATATTAAAAATAATGTCCCCCAACTTTAGCAGCTGCTTTTATTTTACTTTCAGAATCAGTCTTCATATCCGCTTGATGACATGACTTTTTCTTTCTTTCTAAAAATATTATTATAACATTAACATTAATTTACATTACTAAATATTTTCTTTTGAAATTTTCTTACGCAAAACTGTACATCCTTAAATGTTTAAGTTAATTGAATTAAATGTAATCGACGCTAAATGAAAAAAGTTATGGATCTATTCCGAGCGCACGTTTAAACGATGACAATTTAGGAACAGTGGCGTGACACGGTTTGCAAAAGACAAAGAATGAAATCTGTCTCGCTTTCTCCCTTACGCTCGCTAGTTATTATTAAGTCCTAATAATATATGTAAACGTTATGTGGCCATTTATCAAAATATTCCTTAATGAACTCAGTATTCAGTTTAAAATATTAAAAGCAACGAATTATTGACATGTTCTAGAAAAGTGGTTTTAAAGAATTTGAGGCTTCCTTGATCGGTTTTACATACAGTGCAAAATTGTTCGGTGAAATAAAAAAGTTTGGGTGAAATAAAATGTTTATCTCGTGTATCATACATTTTAACTCTTGTATTTTTGGTTGTAATAGGTTGCCACTGATGTACATATCTTGAAGCCAGAATAAGACATTCTTAGATGAAAATGATAGATTAAGGTTGTTCAAATGTTTACTTTTAATAATGTTAAGTATGCTTTCCTTGCTAAGAGAAACTGTATGTGTGAAGAAAGACGTGGAAGTTTTGATAGGAAAGGCAGATTTAAAATAAACTTTGCAGATTTCAGTTTTAGAAAAGAATGTTGCTTTAGTAAGAAAGATAATGGTTTCCAATTATCTCCACCTTGACTTCGGAACTTACTCTATGGAAAGGGACAGCTCTTCCATTACTGAAAGTTTTCGTGTCAATATGGGAAGAAGAGACAGCTGGGGCAGTATATAAAATCTAAAGACAACGACATATTAACGTCTCGATAAAGGTCTATACTTTACAAAGTTACTTTTCTGTTTTCAAGCGTTTCAAATTCTAAGGATATCCTAGATAATATCAATTTTTACAATATATGCTATATTATAAAAATTGATATTATCTATATACAAATCGGTCAGTGGCTTACAAGTATTTGAACACAGATTTTAAATGGTTTCTTGTTTTCTACCAGACTGCATGATACACTTTGAGAGCTCCCTGTTTGAAAGTTACCTTTTTGAGAATGAATAAGTTTTTATCTTCAAGATTACCTGAGATTGCCTTTATAATCGAGCCTTGTCCATTTATCAATCCTCTCTTTTATAATTTTACCTGAAATTGATCAACGCAGTCTTTAAGGTGAAAATTTAAATAATTAAGTTGTTTCCTGCTGCTTTCGCTAATATTGGAGGTTTCGTTTTCGTTTAAAAGATATTTATTTTATGGTATTATTCAAGTAAGGGTCGTAAGGATGGACTACTACCCACTCTTCTTCTTGATAGGATGGACTACTACTCACTCTTCTTCTTGTATCCAGGCTTGTCTCTGTGTCGCAATCAGTTGCTTGTATGGGCGAGTGATTTGTCCTTAACATCTGGAATGCCTATTTGAGCGATGTGAATAAGCCTGTCTTTACCATGTGCATGACACAAGGCTTCGTTGCGAGACGTAAAATCTTAGTTCTACTTGCTATTCGGGAATAGTTAAAGCGCGCATTTTATTATTTCGTAGACGTATGTCATCTTTCGCTTTCTGTATTCTATCTTTTATATTGGTTAGGTATCCAGTTGTTACAGTCTCTGTTACTGGTAAATTTATCTCACGGAGGAAATGCAATTTGTTAAGTGTTTTACCTGTCGCGCTATGTATTGTGAAATTATAAGCGAACATTACTAATGGGATGTCGTTTTACCCGAGGATTCTTTTTGGGCCCGTAATCTCTCGATTATGGTTGAATGAAGTCTTTCTATTACTGAGTGGGACGTATGGTGTTGAGGAGTAGAAATGTACTGCGTTACGACTACAGTTTCTAAAAAATGTCTTACTTCTTCTCCTACAAATATAATCTTAAGAGCATAAATAATTTTGTTAACTCGTCTTCTATTATTAGTCCGCTGTATTCTGATAGAGGAATCATGAAAGATCATTTGGAAAATAAATCGATGCTAGTGAAATATTTTTCTTTATTATAATGAAAACGTGTCAATCTGCTATATTTCCATAGGGTTATTAAATGTCGGGGGTTGGTTCGAATGGGGGTTTTATTGATTTGCTATCATATTTTACTTTATTACATATTTGACATTTCTTTAGGAATGTATTAGTTAATTGTTTTAATTTTTCCACATAACATTCTTTTGAAATATTCATAGGTGTTCCGTATTAACTTATTAATTTCTTCCACGTCTGTAACTTCTTTGTGCGGTCTAATGAACCAGATAATTTCTCATTGAAGTTTTTTCGGTAAATTTCTGATAATTATTGATCTAAATCCTGTTCACATATTATAGCGTATCTTTTTTTTCGCAATATTCTATTAAAAACGTTTTTAATTGTTTTGGGTCTGTAATCGTTAAATTATAATAGTCAAGGGTTTTATTAGGTTTTTCAGTTATTTCTAGATGATGTTCTGAGTCTAATTTGACATAAATACGATTCATTGGTCGCGGAGATGAAACGTCACAGTTACTGTGTATGGTTGTTGCGTCGGAGTTGTAATTGAATTCGATACGTGATAAAGTATCGGCCACGATATTCGTCTATGAGTTTTGTTATTCAAACTAAGGGTCCGTTTCTTATATAAAGCGTTGACCATAAATATACGGTCGGAATTAAGTTAATGCATATAAGATGCCTAATAATTCTCTTTCGGTTGTATTGTATTTTTGTTCCGTCGAATTTAGGGTTCGTGAAACGTAAGCTATAGTTTTATAGGTGTTGATTTTTCGAAATGACTGCCCCTAGCGCTACGTTACTAGCGTCTGTCGTAACGATAAAAACTTCATCAAAATTGGGATACGCTAGTATCGGAGGATTGGTTAGTAATTCTTTTGTTCTTTCAAATGCATACAACGAGCGTTGTTGCATTTTTTTTGCGTTTTCTTTTTTGTTAGTTCTGTTATTGGTTTCACTACTTTTGAGAAATCCGGTATAAATTTTCTGTAATAGCATACTAATCGTAAGATTTGTTTCAGCGTTTTGGGAAGCGGGAATTCTTTAATGGCTTTCATTTTTTCCCGGCACGATTTAAGTCCGTCGGCAGTTAGTACGTGTCCTAAAAATTTAATAGATGTTTGGAAAAAATTATATTTTTCATTATTAATGCGTAAGTTGTAGCAATTGAGTGTCTGTAAAACATCAGTCAGTCGTCGATGGTATTCTTGTTCCGATTGAGCGAATATAATAACTTCGTCAAGGTAAACTAAGCGGGTATTGGCTTCTAGGTGTGATCTAAGTACGTGATTCATTATTCTCTGGAAAGTTGCTGGTGCTGTCTTTAAATCAAATGGCATACGGGTATATTTGTAATGGCCGTCGGGTGTCGAAAAGGCTGTTAAAGGTATTGACTCGGTGTCCATCAGGATTTGATGGTATCCGACGGTCAGATCTAAGGTTGCAAAATATTTTGAACCGTTTAGTTCCGAAAAAATATCTTCCGTATTGGGTAATGGGAATTTTTCATCGTAGGCCTGTTCGTTTAACTTACGGTAGTCTATGATACGCCATTTTTTAGGTTTTGCAGATTCTACATGTTTTTATACCAAATGTAAGGCTTGACCACGGTAAGTCGGAATGTCGTATTATTTTACTTTTTAACATTTCTTTAATTTTGTCTACTCATTTCTTTTCTTTGAATTTCAGGTAGGTGATAAGCGTATATAGATATATTTTTCATCATGTTTATTCTATACTGACTCATTTTAAATAAGGTTTGCGCAGCTATTTCGGCAAATAGGTGTCTATTTTGATATAACATTTGTTCTAATGTCAATGGTTTTTTGTGATAGTAAAGTTGGATTACGCGTTCAGCGGTTGTCATTTTATTTTGGTTCGGATTTATGAAAATATTTAAAATAGCTAAAGTATCCCACCCTAATAGGTATTCGTATTTTCGGTAGAAATCAAATATGTAAAGTTCTAATGAAGTGTTAACATTACCAAATATTTTCTTAAATGGGAGGATTATAACTTTTCCTCTGTGGTGAGTCGTCTGATGCGCGGTTTGTACAGTAAATGATTCATCTACCTATTGAGCTAAATTCTGATCTAAGTATTCCTTTACGATGGACGGTTTAATAAATGAACGGATACTACCAGTGTTAAGTAACATTTTTTCCTTGGAGTCTGGAATTACTATACGGAAGTTGACAATTATTCACATTTAGTTTCTTGAGGTGTACATTCGTTCGTACATATCGGCACAGAATTGCATAAAACGGTTATACTCATGTTTATCAGTCGTATCAAGCTCGTTCTGATCTATATTATTCTCTTCAATATTTAATAAAGTGTCGCGAGGTCTTTTTTATGGAGATCTATCCGAAACTGTTCGCATTGTTACATCTTCATTCTTTTGTATAGTATTATATTAGCTATATTGTTGGAAAATAGGTTGTTGTGTAAAATTCGGTTTCGGCTGATTAAATTATATTCCTTGTGTTAGCGAGAATGATGACGGAGGGTAAGTGTGACCATGCTTATATATTGGTTGGTAGGCCTACGTTTACGGCGGATGGTCTTTACAAAAATTATTTAGGTTTTTGTACCGGCGTAACGTAAGTATATAGTACGTAAGCTTGGGGCGTATATGGTTTTTCCTTTCATATTTTATTTATGCGGTATCCTTCTCTGTCTAATCTCCTAGTTTTAATACAAACTTCTTCGTACGTATCGAGCTTGCACAAGTCGTTATATATAGGAGGTAAATATTTTAATATCGTGCGTCAAGCTAAAGGTTCTAAAATTAGTCGAGTTTCTCCAATAAAAGTTTGTCCTTCACCTATAATCTCGTTTAAGTCATGAATTAACGGTGTTAATCTATCTATGGTGGGGTGTATGTTTTGTATTTCAGGTATAATGTCCTATGTCCTTATAATGTTCTGTACCTTGACAAATTATATACCATAGCGTTGCAATAATAACGTTTTAATTTCAGGCCATGTAAAATTATGACTACCTCCATAAACTTCGTAAGCGGCTTCACCGGTTAATTTATTAAACACTAAGTTTATTTCAAAACTTTCATCCCCAATAATATATATATGCAATAATCTCTCTGATGCTCTTATAAATCCATTAAGACTGCGTTCACTACAATTTCCATTGAAAATAGGGATGGGTATATGTCGCGTTTCAATATGGTGAGAGTTACTAGAGGATCGACTTAGGTTCATTTTCGTGGGTTTGATTAAAGGTTTTCCTGTCTATGTGGTTGCCAGCGTATTTAACAAAAAACAATCCAGTGGACTTACAATGTCAGGATACACCGAAAGACCTTTCTGTTGATGTGTTGTTCAGATCCGTAGATGTGTTAGAAGCGGCTGCAGGTGAAGTTTTGTATCTCTTGAAGAGTTTTATTTCGAATCAAATTCGTGCTCAGTCAACTATAGAAACGCGACATACGAATCGCGATTTTTAAAAATTTACCCACAGCGGGCGCCATTTAATGATATGATTCAGACAAGTTAGAGAAATTATGCAGGAGTTTATATCTTTAATGTCTGCTCCACGCTGGGCGCCAGTTAATGGATATGAGGCGATAGTTTATATCAAAATAAATTTATTATTATCGTATAAAAATACGGTACACTTGTTGTGTGTTACAGTTATTAGAGCTGACTAACCAAGAGTCAGAGCACGGTAGCCTTTTTATTCATTTCAATATAAAGACGGCTTATCTTATTCATGCATATTAAACACATTTAAATATATTTAAAAATAACATGTTAAAATTAATAGTTTGCTTTTAATTGATAATCGGTGTCCTCTGGGACGGCGTTATCTCTAATAGTTTCGTCTTGAGCGTTATTAATTATGAGCCGATGATTATTGTCCTTTGCGGCGGGTGGCGTTATAGGCACTTACAAATTAAATGGGTTCTTCGTAGATGATAACTCCATGTGGGGGAGCGGCGTCATTGACTTAGTCAAAACCAACATAAATATGAATATTTTATTCGTAAGTAATAACCGTTATCCTTTGCGGTGTGTCGGCGTTTTCGCTAATAGATCTGTTTCGCGGACGGATGCAGTTATACTGATTCGCGCGAATCGAAAGTCTGACGAAGAGCACGTAAATTACGCGCGTATTTTAAATTCGCGCCATGATTGTGGACGCAATGTATTGGTGACCTCACCAAGGCGCGTATGAATTCGCGCGAAGCGATTGGCTCTTTCTGGACGAGGTCTTACACCTATAAAATTAGACGTTTACAATTTTGTAGGAATTATCATAACGTGCAATTAATTATCAAATTTGGAGCGACAGTCATTTACATAACGTAAAAATAATTATTGACTCCTCCAAAACCCAAGTTTTAATCTAAACGCTTGCAAATATATAAAGGTAGATGCGTTTAATTTTTCAGACCTTAGTATATTATAAAATAATGATAATCGTTAAATTCAGTGCGACGATTATCGAAATTTGACTACGTTATGTACTAAACTTTCAAAAATCTTTAATATTTTTTTCTAAACGACGGTTTTATATGTAACATAATTATTATATTCGTTAAATTGTTAGCGACGGTTATTTAAATAACATGAATAATCATTGGTTTGTTCAAAATACTTGGCACGACTTACGCTTTGTCTAAAAATTATATACGCTTTATTATTATAATACAAGATATTTATAATGTTTAAAAAATATGTTTGCACCAATACAAAGAAAATATTAGTAATTGTCAAATTCAAAGCAACGGACATTTAAACTTTGCATGTTAGAAGCCTCGTCCTTCGTACTCAATGTATTGTAGACCAATAACATTTATGTTCTCCAAAGAAAACACGGAATTGTCGTAAATATCCCAGAAATGTTAACAAAATGTTAACTAGACTTATTATTAATTTAGAAGATAATTATATAGAGAATTCTTTTGAGGATGAATTAATAATGACCAATAATTATTAAGTACTTTCTCAAAACAATTCAATTAAAAGGTTTTTTAATTATTAATTATGAAAAATGAATTATTTTTGAAACAAAGAAAATGAATTAGGTTGAAATTAGTAAGCCATTAGATTAATTATGCCAGGGTTACTATTACTATGCTAAGTTTTATCTTATAGTAATGAGAAAGTTAGCAGTCGAGGCGATGATCACGTAAGCTGTTTAATAAAAACATGTTCTTGATGCCTCATGAAATTGAAATGAATTTTGAATAACAAAACGTTCATTTTTTTATTAAAAATGCTTTTATACAATCAAATCGGGTGCTTTATGAAATTTAAATGAATTACCATTACAAATGATTAATTAATCTTATTAATTAATTAAGCATTCGAAGCTAAGCTTAATTAGGTAATGAGTTAATATGTTAATTCCTTTAAGTTTAAATATAGCATCACACATAATTTTTGTTAGCTAGCTTGTTGTGGACGAACAGTGCGCACTATTACCATCCTTCCACCCGGGTTGTCTCAGGGCCCCTCCTGGGACCCGTAACGACCCACCTCATAAAAAATAGGGCACCGTCGAAAGTCCCCTAATAGTGTCCCGTATCTATACTCAGCGCTTCGACTCAACAGGGTTAGAGTCTGTCCCTTTTCAATGAATCATTTTGTACCTCCATTTTTCCAAGAACGCTTTTTGCGAACACTCTAAATGACCCAAAATCGGTCCGTTCCCAACCATATTTCTGTGTCTAAAGACACCACGTTCTCAGTTTCTACATGCTTCTACATTACTAATTAGACAAAATTCTATGCACATCGTCGTGTTTACCACAGTGGAACAAAACATGATTCATGTCCTGCGTCTCAAATTTGCAAGTACACGCCGGGCTATCTCGAAGGGCAAATCTAAACAAACTGGCATGAAATGTAATAATTAGAACAGTGTGCAGTGGAATTAAAACCGTATGAAAATCCGTTGCTGGACGGTGCAACGGCACACAGACGACTAACCCATAGCCGTGCCGTTGCCCTTTATATATATATATATATATATATATATATATACACATTTATATATATATATATATATATATATATTATAAACACCTTATATGATAATATAATGTCTACCTGCTATGTTTTAGTATTCAGATTAGTATCCGGTTAGTTGGCGCTTTGAAAAGCGCAATGTTTGGTCAATAAATGTTTGTTCTTGCGAAAATTGTGACTATGTGTTATTTGTTGGACTATTAAGCTCACTTTTTTTTCTTTTAAAATAAAGTAATATTTTATTAAGTATTTCTAATAAAAATATGAGTGATCCAACGAAATCTATAATAGAAGAACTTTTAGAAAAAGCTTTCTCGACGAGATTGCTTGCCGAAAAACATTTGATAGTGAAAAGTGAACGTTCGTGCCCCAAATTATCCAGTTTAAAATCAGTGCACAAAGATAGCAAGAAGGAATATACCAGAAATTTTAAAGAAAGTCAGTATATCTTATATCCGTAGTTAGCAAGTTGCGAAAAAAAATTGAAACTGTTTTGTTGGCCTAGTTTGCTATTTTCACGAGTTAATTTAGTCTGGAGTTCGACAGGTATAGAAATCGAAATACTTTGCAAACTCTTAAAAAAACATAAACAAAGCATTTCCCACTTGCAATGTGTGCTTAAGTTAGCGACTTTCGGTGATAATAAAATCGATGAAGCTCTCAGTACGCAACTAAGAATCATAAATATTCTCAGCACAACTTGCAGGTTAAAAAGAACTGTGAAGTACTTAAACGGTTAATAGACATGACTTGTTTCCTTGCAAAACAAGAATTACCGTGTAAGAGGACACGACGAATCGAGTTAAGTACGTTGAACTTCTAAATCTATTAAAACTATATGATCAGGCACTCGCAGAACATTTACAAACTGCTGTTTTTGAAGGTACTTCAATGACAAAACAAAATGACCTTATCAAAGCTGTCCGTGAATTACTCAACAGTTACATTTGCAAGCAATTTGAACTCTCAAAATTTGTTGCTATTTTGCTGGATGAGTCATCAGATATATAAATAAAATCTCAATTATCAGTGGTGTTCCGTTGCTGTTTAGAAGGCACGATTCATGAAACGTTCATAGGGTACATGAGCAGCGCCAGATCAGGAGACGATTTGTTTACACTTGTTCAAACACTTTTACAAAACTACTATATAGTACGAAGGTTAGTCGCTCAGATCTATGACGGCGCAGCAGTGATGAGTGGTCAAGTAAACGGTTTGCAAGCTAAAGTGATAGATTTATGTCCAAACGCTCTTTTTGTCCATTGCTATGCTCATGCACTGAATTTAGTATTGTCTCAGGGCTTAAACAATATAAGAGAATGTAAAATATTTTTTAGTACATTGAATGGTATTGCATGCTTTACATTTCATTCGAATAAAAGCACTTACTTGACTCACTTGACGAACCCTGAAGGAAATACTTTTAATAAAATATATACTGTAATATTGTAAGAATACCAACTTGAATTCGAAGCTTTAACGAAATTTGGAAATAAATTTCTTCCATTGAGACATGCTAAGAAATAAACACTACAGAATACGCTTTAACATCCATATATGTATGTATTGTCCGTGTGTATTTTTCTACTTTCAGCTCTGCAGTAGAGGACATCCATAAACTATTATGGACACAGCGCTGCAAGCTTCTCAGATTATAATCTACCTGAAGAGCGTGAAAGTCAGAGAAACCTTGAAGCATGCTTATTGAAATCACTTGAGAATTCAAATATATTTTTGAAATAATTACTTATTAGAATACTATAATTGTAAAATCTCTGATATATGTTTTGTAAAATTTTAGTTACTCTAAAGTTTTAATAGAAATTTATGAAAATAAGAATGTATTTTAATATATTGTTTAATAAATTCCAATTCAATGTTTTATCACAATGCCATCTATGGGTGATAATTCTATCTAGACAGCGCCATCTTTTGGTCTTGGTAATAATTGAAGCGCCACCTGGTGAGTCGGCTTCCAATTATCCATATAAAAGTAGACCACTTTTTTGTTATGTATTAGTATGGGAGTGTCCGTTCTGTACTCTATTCTGTGAACCTGAGTCAGTAGATATCTCAAAAAAATGTATTGTTAACGTTATTTGAACGTATGCATATCCAAATTATGTTTTTTTATTAACATGAAATTTTCTGCTAGTAATTATCGATATGTCATTAATCAAACTCATGTAAGATAGTTCATTTTCACATATTTTTGAGAATCCATTTTAAAATTATATTGGGTTACTCAAGCTTCCAACTAACAGAGAAATCTATCATAATTTGAAGACCACGTGTCTTGGAACTACTTTTGTTTCACGTCCATATTTCACACTGATATCAACGCAAATTTTTTGATATTAAAATGATTAAAATAATATGAAAATATTAACATTATTTTGGATAGATAATTTTAGTTATTTACAATGAAATATCGGTAACTGTTACTTGCTTTGAATTAGCGACGTCATTTTTTACACGAAATTAGCGATTTATGAAACTCAATGAAGACAGTGTATGAAATATAGGTGGGCTAAAAAATGTTTAATCGCTTACTAAATAATATTTTCTATAATTGAACATACCTCTTACAATCGAAAAAATGTGCCACTCTTGAACTTTGAAAACAGTAACTTTATCGTTTATGTCGAACGCATGTTATCGTAAACTCTACAAAACACAACTGCTTAGTTTCATTACTCCGAAAAGTTTCTTTCCTTTATCAAAAGATGGCGTCTATTTAAAAATACTTAACCTAAAAAGCTTGATGTATAATGTTACTAAATAATCAAGATCAGAAGCATTTTCAGAGAATTGGATGTAGTTTTAAGTAAGCTAATATTAATTATAATTATCAATAATTAATTGACATGCCGCAGGTGTAATGAATACATCTAACTCGCTAGTAATTTTTTAGCTGGTGGCGTATTTTTTTGTCCAATGGCGCTCTTATCGCATTCCAGTTCATCTCGAAGAGTGCGACGAGATTGTCAATTACAATCATTGATAATTGTAGGTCTGTTATTAATAATTGTAATTAATAAATAATGCTGGTACGTTTATATTACAATGCTTTTCATATTTGTTGAATCAAGATGAAAAAGCATGCTCGTTTTACGTAGATATTCCGGCTTTTTAGATCAAACAATTTTATTAGTTCTGTGCGCGGAAAATTTTATGCATTTCTAGGTTTACAAAATTTTATTCTTTTGCGAACACGTAGGTTCACACTCTAGAATGTGGTAGTGATAACATTTGCTATTGTTATTATATAAATATAAATGCATTATGAAATTAAAAAATGAAGTAAATCGCGCCGTTTAGTGAAACATTAAAAAGCTCGTTTTTATATGCTGAGATTATGACGGTTGCTTACAAAAGGAAGATATAATGTAAATTAATGACAAAAATGTTCAGGAAATTACAATTTTTGTAACAATACATAGCAGGATCTCTTTTTAGCGAACTATGAAAATGTAGTCAGATAAAATAACGTGAAGTAATTATAACTTAATTAATACACATGGCGGACTTATTGCTACGAGAGCTCTCTCTTACAGCCAACCAGAACACCAGTCCAATCCCGCTCGACGAGCAGGCGGGATTCGAACCTAGGTCATCGCGGTGCGCTGCGCAGTCAAAGGCCCTATGCTTTGTGATCACCCCAACACACCACAGTAACGACACTGTAGTATCTAATATGTAAATATAAATGGATGAACAAATTCAAAACATTTATTAAATATAAAATTAAACCGGTACCTAGTGGAGAAATATAAAATTACATTATTAATATACGTTTTTAATGTAATGTGTAATTTATTTTATTGTTTTACTAAACAGTTAAAAGTACTTCTGTTCTTTATTTATACATATTGTGCATAATCTTCCTTGGATCATCAGAGCCATCACTTTTGTTACATATTACCTTGGTTAGCAAATGCACATATGTACGAATACACGCACGCACGTGTGCGTGTATTCGTACATATGTGCGTACAAACGAATGCACACATACATGAATACAAGCGGGTACTCCCGCTTGCGCCAATAATAGCAAACAAAATAAGTTTTGTGAAAACTAACGAGGAAGGTGAATTACGATGCCGCAATTTACATTTAAACCCTGGGATTTGAATGTTAAGAGACACGAGCATTGTTTCACAGAAAGAAATATCATTAAACTAATTATCAAACGTGAACTACTAAGCAACTCCATGATAGCATTCCTGAAGCGTCAATGGAGCAGAAGAAACTATCAAGGTTTAACGCCTCTTGCAATACCGCGTTGTTAAAGTAAGTGCGCGAAAAAGTAGGAAACGCTGCAGGATACTCATGCGTGCTCAAGACAGATGAAATAAATTATGACTTCGTCCTCTCACGTAACTTGAACTTGAACTTTTATATTTGGCGATAGAAAATGGTTTCAAATACTTTAGCAAATGTAGAAAATAAGGCCTATACTTTTTTACATCAAACTTAAAACCGGGTTTGAAAACAGGTATTATCCGAGAAACGTTCGAAAGGTATGGATAAATTTCGAAAATTAAGGATAGATTTTTTATAAATGTAATCGGTTTGATGAAAGTGCCAGAGTAAGCCGTGCTAAAGCACGGGGTAAGCTATTAGGACCGGGGACCCGTTTTGGCTGGAGTTACTTCAATGCGAGGTCAACTTCAGAATAGTCTACCCTTACGATATGCAAGTGAGATTCACATTCTGTATTAGGGATCTATGTTGCTTCTACAATGTCGAGTATTGGTTCATTGTTCAATAATACGGACTTAAAATACCCCGCGGAAGCCACCCCCTCACACGAGTATTTTAATCCTATCGTACATCTTACTCACACGAAGATGTCTATCGGAGACTTGCATCTCACGTACGTCCAAAACATTTTCGAGTCAGACTTATTTCATGTTCGCGCACCTTGATAGTTTGCACACTGTATTTATTCCGTTTTGAATCAAATCCGCCCGTGTGGACGTCCGGACCCGACGCTCTCATAGGCAAAGCCATTAGTTCGAACACATTAGAGATGAGTCGTACTAAGTGTTTTTGAAACTATGTACACCTAGTATGGCTTTGTGGACGTGCCTGTTTTAAATACATATTCTATAAGTACCACCCGGTATGTATATAGGCGTTTGCTACGTAGAATATACGATAGCAATAATGGAGTGTCCATTAATTGAACGTCCGTCCGAGTAGCAAGTAACGATCATCCATCCTTTAGTTTTGTATACGTATTTTATATTTCTATGTCATTAATGCCTTAACGTAGGAATACCCAAATTTTTTAATTCAAGGGGCCCTTACAAGTTTAGAAATTTTTCACTGCTTCCTCGTTTTTAATATTACTACATTGAGGTTAATCAGTTAAGTAAGCAAGTAAAAAAAATATTACAATATTATACTTAATCTTAAATATGTAATTTTAATTGACAATGAAACACGAAATAGGAATTAATTGACAAAATTTTCAATACAAATTAATGTAAAACATTTTTGGAAATCAAGGAATAAGGCTTGATACAACTACTCTCATTTCATGCTCCACATTAATTTTTGAGCGATATTTGGTTTTTATTACAGCAACAATATAAAATATAGCATCGCATAGATATGACGTCGCGAAGGGAATCAGGATCCTTAAAGCTTTTGTACTTAGAGGTGGATATTTATTTTTGATCGAAATCCAAAACTCCGCTAAATAAGAACAAGCAAACTTTAATTTCAGGCTGTTGTCACAAGACAGCTTAGTTGGACTCTCTTCTTCTTATGAAGTAAATTCTACTGGAGCTTAAGCGCAAAAAGGCTCTTGGATCCATGCAAATTTCCCGCCATCGTCTTCCGCGAAGTATTTCGCAAACTAAGTAGTGAGCTGTGAAAGATGTTCTATAAAAAGGGATAGCAAGTCATGTGAAACAATGATTTCATTATAGGCCATGTACTGGTACAATGTAGGAAAACAATCTTGACCACCATCCTCATTTATTTTTCTTATCCACAATTGCAGCTTTTTTCTAAACGCAGAAATCTTTTCTACAAGTTTCGATATGTGCATGTTATTGCCTTACGGAGAAAGTTTCAAGACATCCAATTTGTCAAATATGTCGCACAACTACATGAATTTCAGCAAAAAATCTGGTTCGGTAAAGTTCTTAGCACTCGTATGATCTTCCTCTTGCAGAAAAGTGTGCATTTATTGAGACAATTCAAATTCACGAGATCGTGAAGTGCAGTAGCATGGAAGGCCTGTGTATTCAGCTCCCATATCCTCGACATAAATTTTTCAAAAATCTTACTTTCAGTATATTTACGTAGTTTACTACAGTTACGACACTTTCTAATACCACGTTTAATTAAGGGCGCAGTGACTTCGCTTCGCGCAAGCGCTTCCCTGTGAACGATGCAATGGGTCCACAGAGCGTGCGGCGCTTTGCTGGGAATAAGTGCTTGTAGTCTTTTAGAGCGACCCGCCATCGATCGACCACCACCGGTACATATGCCGATGCACATTACACTCCCAATCCAATTATTCTCCACTATAATCTCGTCAAGAATCTTGAATAAGTCTCGAGCTGTTCCGCTTCCAGTGATACATTTACAAAATAGATGATATTCAATTATAAAAATATTTACCTGCTTTATTCGTACTTAAGATTAGAAACTTGCACAGTAAAATCAATAGGCCCGAAACTTGAAACAGAGACGGTACGTAGCATTATACAGGTGGGGCGCATTCGAAAAAGTTTAAAACTACTTAGTACGAGGTAATACCTAGTATGTAATGTTAAGTATCGTAAATATGTCGAACGAGTAACATACGCAGTATCTGCCTTTGAAGGAAGGTCGTGCGGGATGGCGTCCGCTTTAACAAAACGCGAGCCACTAGAACTTTTAGAACTATACAAAATTTTGCAATCTTATGGGATTACTAGACTATTTGAAAGAAACGCCATCATCGATGACGTAAAAAATAAAAATATACGATCTGGGTATTGGCTAGGTGGGGACTAGAGAGTGGGAAAAATGAAATCGACCCCAGCACTCATCGTAGCAGAAATGTAATATCTAATCAGAAATGTAAATATCTAATCAGAAATGTAAAAATCTAATCAGAAATGTAATAACTAATCAGAAATGTAAATATCTAATCAGAAATGTAAATATCTAATCAGAAATGTAAACGTCTAATCAGAAATGTAATATCTAATCAGAAATGTAATATCTAATCAGAAATGTAAATATCTAATCAGAAATGTAAATGTCTAATCAGAAATGTAATATCTAATCAGAAATGTAATATCTAAAGGCGCCTTTAAATATTATCATAGATAATATAATTCACTTGCGCATATTGTCATGTTTACTTCTGGAACAATTTAGCAAAAATGCGAATTTCACCGATTTTAAATGACATAAAAAAGGAAGTATTTTAAAAAAAATATATATCGGTCGAGAGTATTTTGTTAAATTAATTGAATAAAAAAATTACAATAATAACTACATTTTTTGTATTGCATTTTTTTCATTATTTTCACTTTCAATTTATAATTACATATTTAACAAACATATAAACAGGAATGGTGATAATAAAAGAAAACAGTTAAATAAGAGATTAATAAAAAGTTCAAAAAAAGTTTTAAAAGACGGCTTTTATTTCTCTTAGTATAAACAAAAACATTTAACTCCACCGACCTTACAAATTATTATTAAATCTTTAATTTATGATTTTTTTATTTGTACATTAATACTTCAGAACAAATGCATTTATAAGCAACAATGAAAATTTCCATGTTTGTCAACCCAAAAAAACGTTAAATTTAAAGTAAGTAAAAAGGATCCATGAAATTATAATTGGAAAAAATCATATATCACAAACTGAATATTTAAACATCAACCTTCCTTATTTTTAATACCTTGCAAATTGTTATGTTACTTTTATTTAATTTTCTTAATAACATTTGTTGTTTTTGATGTTTGTTTAGTATATAGAATTCAGTTATAAATTTAATGTGAAAATAGTGAAAAATACTTCAGCAATAAAAAAGACATTCATTATGAAAATTTTTAAAAATAATTGTAATAGACTAATCAGAACTGAGTACTATTTTTTAAAATACGTCAATTTTATGTATATCCCTTAACCTACAAAAACACTTTAAAATTAGCTTTTTTGCTGTACTGAATGTGACAGGATAGTTATGGTGCAGTAAATTGTAAAAATACTTCAAGCAATAGCAAATTAAAATTTTGTAGATTCCCAATATCTAGAAAATTAGATAGAAAAATAAATGGATAGCTGCTGTAAAATGCATTCCATCTGACACTGCGTGTGGTTAGAAGATTATAATATGAGTAATACATTGATTATTGTACTCATTTTTTGAACTAAAAACAAAAGGATAATACATATTCTGCGTATGGATAACGAATATCTTGTTATTATTCGTTAATAAATGCCTTTATTTAGATATATTCTCTATTTTACAATAAATACAAGACAAAAAATCGAATATAACTTAAGATGATTTTATTGAAAACATGTATAAAACTTACTTTTCTTCCACAAAAAGTAACAAAGGAAC
This sequence comes from Druceiella hillmani, assembly GCA_039881145.1. NCBI lineage: Eukaryota > Metazoa > Arthropoda > Insecta > Lepidoptera > Hepialidae > Druceiella > Druceiella hillmani. The sequence continues at coordinate 16,206,661 of JAYKKI010000047.1, read as the reverse complement.
AATTGATATCGAATTAAGAATACAATATAAAAGTGCACGTAATATAAATATTTTTATTTTATATTATTCATGTAAATATTTAGCAGAGCTGTTAATTTGAAGCGTATAAATAAAACAGCGCCCCTGACGGCGCTAATCTCGCACAACCCGACCGGGAGAGAAAAAATGTAAGTTAAAATCAATCGAAATAATTTCATAATTTTATAATTTAGTTGCAAAATAGTACCGTACTACTGTGTTAGCTAAAAGTACTTATGCTAATTATATAATATACTTTGGAATATTATTCGTATGATTACATGTAAATCATTGTCAATGTATATGTTTCTCACAATTAAATGAAACTACGTGATGTAGTATTATTTCTACTTTCTTTGAGTTCTTTACCACGACCTAGGTTTCGTTGTATTACATCTTCAGGTGGGTTATTAGCAAAGATACGAAACCTAGGTCGTGGTAAAGAACTTAAAGAAAGTAGAAATAATACTACATCACGTAGTTTCATTTAATTGTGAATAATGAATTTCTACAAACTTAGGGCCAAATATATTCAGTATATGTTTCTAACACTGATACGAGTTCACAAATATAAAATTAACATTACGATTAATTAGGGTGGATAGAAAAAAATTATCGTTTATTATTTATTAAAAGAGAATTAGAATTCTATTGATTTAATACATAGATACAACTGTAATACATTAACGGACTTACAAGAAGATTGGAAGAAAATTTGAAAAGGAAAACAGGATATGTGTGTAAGGAAAAGAATTAGCCCAGAAGAGAAATTGGATATATGACTAGTGACTAAATTTAAAACGAGTATATGACACAAATTGCTATTTATTTTTGTTTGTTGATTTAGACAAACACATACAATATTTTGATTGAAATGAAATATTTCATAAAATACAAAATGTCAACAAATGTTTGATATGCTCCGAATTGGACGCTGACGATTGTACATATAATGCCAGTGGTGGTGACTGACTTGTAGAACTATCCTGTGAGATTGAACATTACCCTGTGTTTTGATAACATGTAGTGGCACAACCTGAATTATGGTAATAATTATTTTGCCTCTCTTTTTTAATACTGTGTAATAGGTTAAGGACCCCCCCCCCCCCCATCACACCGGAAATACGTTATCTGCGTTGAGCGATTTCATCTGCGTTAAGCGATTTAAGAAATTAGATGGGAATATTTTCTGCTTTTTTGTATTTACATTACCAACAAATTTGATCATTTCATATTTGTGTTATTTCTTACTTTGCTTGAAATATCTTCCTACGTAGTTTCTTCCTTTCTTTTGTTTTTTTATATTTTTGCATTTTTTACATTTCCGGTCCCCTCTTCACTGGAGGTCACACTTCCTCCTCTTCTCTCATTACTTTCTACGCTTTCTTGACTTAATGTTTTATGAATAACTTTCTTCATGAATGACAACTGATAAGAATATTTATAGGGATTGTATGTACTAGCCGAGATACAAGATTTCTTTTCGTCTTTCCTCTTTTCAAAATCTGTACTCCACCTCGTATCGGTGTCTCTGATTACCGATTCGTATTTGCAAGTACGTAATATTATGGCAAATACTGCGATTCTTTAGTTTTAAATAGTACTAACTCCTGGGAAAAATTGACTCTTGGTAATTTGAAACTACCAAAACCGAATTATTAGCAGCCAAACCTTAATAAAAATGTTTCTTAGGTTCTTATCGGCGATGAAGGTTTTGCATTGCATGAGCATGAGACTTTCTGGTGAAACACACTTAGATTGAAAAAAAGGTTTATAATTATTGTTTGACAAGCGCTACATTTCGACCAGCTAGAAGATACGTGAAGTGTGCTTTTTACATTCTTGCAAATAAATGGAGAATTTTCCATAGGCGGACGTAAATTATGATACAGTTGTTCAGATAATTAAAATATGTACTGTTTTATATAACACTATTAAAGAAAGATGGACTAAATTCCAAAAAAATTTATAATCACATTGAAAATGTACGCCTTAAAAACATGCCAAGGGAATAATAAACATGCAGCAAAACTACAGCTAATGCAATTAAAAATATTGTGTCAGATAAAATAAAAAGTAATGTGTTAGAACATAGATCAGTTCCGTGGTAAAATAAAGTGTTTGGTTTAACTAACTAACTATTTGATATGATACCTTACGTAGGTATCATATCAAATAGGTAAGTTTTATAAATAAATTATAAAACTTACCAAATTCTTTTCTTTCATTTTTATCCAATTCATCGAAACCATCTTTTAATATGACACAAATTTCCCAAAATGCCGTTTCACGTAAGACTGTCTTCTTATATATTTCTAATGTTTTATTCCAGATAACGGCTCTCCCTTAATCACTGTTATAAATAGTTCCACTTCTAAACACAGTGAGTGTCTGTTTCCCTCCCGCGTCGTCGTTCCGCCACCCCCCTGGCCATGCTTCCGCATACGGCGTAGAGTACAGAATAAATCGGATTGTCTGAGTTTTTTCGTTTAGATAAATCGCCACAGCGACACTTTCGGTTTTTTTAACGTACTCCGCTTACGTTTTTTAGTGACAAGACACGACATCACAAAGAAACGGATCAGTTCGTTTACCGCATTCGCTTTTACTCTATTTACTATATAGTGATAATGCACGCATTATGTTTGCATACGCCTCTGTAAATCGCACAAGAAAGACGTTCCGGTAAGCCACAACGTGTGAACGTACTGTAAAGTATTGGTACATGTCACTTAGAACATAATACTTCTACTTCAAGTTCTTTAGTGCTTTAAGTATTTTTATGCTGTTACAAAATTTAGTGAAAAGAACATTACTGAAGTTACGCTTCTATCCGGTTTAATTGAATTATTTTTATTAACTATTTGTCTATTATCTTATAAATATTAAGACGTTTTACGATTTCTATTTATGACTTTGAAGTTAATATTGAATGGAAAGTATAGACATTTATTGGCCCCTTATTAACGATGTTATCACCTTTTTATTGAAATTGGGATGAAACTAGTAAATGGTATTTAATATAGTAGTTACTCAAGCAACTAGCAATATTAAGTAATATGTGAAAATCGTTTTCCTGCGAAAGCCGTTGAAGGGATGAATATTAATGAGGAACTAAAAGAAAGATTGATATTGCTGTATTATACAAATATTATGAAACATTTCATTACTCATATAATTTTAATTTTATTGGGATACTAATCGAGCGTGCTGCACCACAGGGTTAATTGATGTTCATTGACGTTCATGTAATATCAGTCTTTAATAATGAAGCATAATTGTTTTAATACCGATAACAAAATATTTGAAACATCGTAATATTCATTTATGATCTAATTCGAGTAATAAAGTCAACAATTTACAAATACGAACGTTTGTGAACGCTTTAAATATTAACACATTGGCGTTAAATGTATTAAATATGTGTCATATTTAAGAATGGGACGACGCGAAAACATATCATTGACATCGTCTTAAAACACATTCTGAATGAAATATAAATTTATCAAGTTCCCTTCATAAATACCGTAATACCTTCTTTTTCTTAATAACCATTTGTAAATGCCATAATAGATTAAATCTCTCTGAAGGTTGAACCCAGGTCATGTGCGGTTCTAAATGTTCCGATGTCGATGGGTTAACATCACATATTGTATCTGAACGCAGTATAAAAAAATGACATTTACTTATTTTCTTTTTCTTATAGTTAGGCCGGTCGTTAGTTTTTTTTTATTAACATATTAATAGAATTTAAAGTGCGAGCTTTTATTGTTGCACACGACTCTAGTGTTAAATTATATCTCTACATTGTCTTAAAATAACGAACAAAGCAATATAATCGTGTCTGACTCACTCGCTCTGCTCCCTCTGCTCTCTCTGCTCGGTGATATTTCTTGTACTGTATGTAGTTGTACATAAATTCAGTTAAGTCCGTATTAATCCACCGAAGTGCCCGACTTTTACTTTAAATCTATAATTTTTTTATTATTACTTCTTTATTCGACTCGATTACTCATCTTAAAGAACATCGATGTTTTGAGTACGATACTAAGCAATTATAGTTGTATAACACTAGCGATACTTACGTCGATACAAAAATCGATGATTTATCAAAAATCGCTGTTCCGAGAGCACTGTGGTCTCGGCTTTATCAACGAAAAGAGCACGTAGACCATTTTTTTTCCTAATCCCAAGTTCAACGAATTAGCTTGCTTTAAACATGCACTATATATTTATAGTGAGATTAAACGGATATTTATATCCGTTTAATCTCACTATAGAAAGGTAAATGTGCGATTTTTTAAATTCATCTTGGGCGCAAATTTTAGTGCAACAACACACAAAAATAAAAACTTAGGTTGTAATTTAGAGTAGTGCCCCAACAAGAGCAGTGCGAGCGGTATCACAGCGCAAGGTGCAAACTTCGGAAACGCAGAGATGATCGTCGAGGGATCTAATGAGGCGTAATAAAAGCGATGGTACCGTACGATAAGTAGGCCCCGTTAGGGCAATGCTCGCAAACGCAGTGTGATTCTTTTGTTCAGCTTACAGGAGCAGTTTATGTTAGCCGGAAGTGGAATATAGATTGTCACTTGCACTTGAATGAGACATGTCACTCTGACAACTCACTCTTAGGATGAGTCGGATAAAACTGATATCATATATACTTCGTGTTTCCTGATCTCAATTTCAGTCCAAAAATTTGCTGACTCCAGTATAGCAGGAAGTAAATTAAAAAAAGTATTCCTCTTCTTCCGTAATTAAGCACAATTGTTTGCCGAAATTATATGAGATAAGCGGAAACTAAATCAGGAAATATCTGACAATTGCTTCATGACTTTTTGACACCATGTATTTTATTCCTTTTATTGTCTGTTTCGAAAGAAACCGATAGAAAAAAATAGAATATTAGCGACATTTTAAATCTGTTGTAATATCGTGACGTCGTAAACACAATAACGGCATAACGTCAAACGTTGCAGAATTGTAAAACATTCCGCATTGTTTACACTGTGTGATAATATGAAGTATTCGTTCAATTATCGGTAGTTGTTTCTTTAGTGGCATATCGCGCTTGCGTCGCTGCCGGCGCGCATTATTGCTTCCGAATGCCACGGTATTCTTGCAACCCGCCAAGGTCTTGACCGAGTCGGCCAGTGTATGCAGCTAGGAATGTCAATTTAATTCCCATTTTTATCTTCAATTAAATGAACTGATTACGTTAAACTATTTCATTATTAGCCTTCCGTAACCGAAGGCATCCGAATGAACATTTCTCGCTCTCGCTCTAAACTGTAAATATACATATGTACATAAAGTTCTCATGAAACCTAAAGCCAGAGTCGTTTTCAAATTTTTCAAAAGAAATTATTCTTGGAGATCATGATACATATAAAAGTGATAAAAAAAATTAATCTATGAAGAAGTCGCTATAAAGAGCGTTTTAAGGAAAGTTTAAAAGTATTATTTTTTTATTTTCCAATTGTTATTTGAGCTTAGACAAAATTCATTATCTTCTAATGCACATGTATGAAAGTCTTATAAGTAGTTTCTTAAAGTCTAATCAACGCCAAATGAATTTCATTTTGTTATTTAATGTTTTAGTGGAATTTTCCCACTTTTTTTCTTCTACGTCTTGTAAATAATATTAAACAATATACTTACACAGTGAAACACAATATTTTAAATCTAAAATTTTCTCTAGAAGGAATGTGGCCTAAAGTGTAAAAGATAGTGATGTAAATTGAGTTACTAAATGAAATGTGTCCTGATGTGAGATATTATTTTTTGTTTTAACGAAAAGTCCATTTAGTTTTCCCTTTACTAATGAACAAAAAGAAACAAAATAAAAAAAACTATTTTCCTAGTTTTCATTGAACTGCTCGTAACTCAATGAAAACCAATTCCTCTGCCATAGCCACCAATCTATTTTTGTTTGTATGAATTTTGCCACCGGTCTTTTAGACAACATTTATTTCATTTACATACAAAACAATTAAATTAGCCCAAACGGTCATATTAAATAAGTGATCTCCTTTGTTAGCATAAGTCAAAGCAATATTGAGATTGGCCATAAATTAAAATAGTTTTTAAGCACACATTTCCATAAAGTAAGGAGAAGTGAAAAGTTTCACTCCATTAATATCCTAGAGCAAGTACCAACTCTGTTAGATATAAGTGACGCCGCAAAATTGGAGGACTGGTTCTTGAGGTCATGAATAAATTCTTTTTAGATTTTTTTGTCTCGGTAAGTCTGGAACCAAAGATATTGTACTACTATTAGATGAAGTTACCAAAGATATTGTACTACTATTAGATTTAGCAAGAGTCTAGCAACAATTATCTGTTTTTGGTAACAGTAGACAATTGTCATAAGATAAAAAAAGACAAAGACCGGTGCTCTACTGCGACAAATAAGCAAAGAATCTTAGGTTGTGGTAAGGACTTAAAGGAAGTAGAAATAATACTACATCACGTAGTTTCATTTAATTGTGAATAATGAATTTCTACAAAATTAACACCAAATATATTCAATATTAGCTTTTCACCTAAAGTATTTCTTACCAGTTTTATGTTATGACGGGGATCATACACTATCGCAATTTCTTCTATCAATTAGATTCAAATCGCAGCCTTTGTGTTACCATAGCAACATTTGCCGCATCACCAAAAAATGTGCTACGGCAAAATGTTAAATCAATGAATCATTTCACTAAATTCTTTTTTTTTGTTGACTAGATAAACGTTTATCAAAATATCCAATGGGTAACTTCCACGATTCCTTTATGCAAGTCAGCATAAATGTTAAGGCTTCCAATACTAGTGGAAGATCAGCGACCTCAGTGCGAAATCAGCGTGGCCATAGTATTTAATACCATCCAATTGCAACTATTTTTAAAACAACTTCATCAATGGTTAATGCAGAGAATAATATTTAATTGGAAATTATGCTACGTTCCCTAGCAAATCTAATGGTTCCTTTATGGAGTCTTAAAATGTGATAACACTATATTGAAGGAGCACAAAACCTTATGTTTTTGGTGACAAAAATGGAGTGTTAAACAAAACTACTTAATTTTTTTGGATATTCCTTTGGCAAGGAAACTCCTTGCGGTTTCATCAAGACACCATATAACATGCTCATTGTGTGCCTCAGAAACGCAACATCCATTTATTTCGTGAATTACTTGAATAATTGCTTTTAAATGGGCATTCCTTTTTTCAGTCGAGAATATTTCCATTGCACGTTTTTCAGTTTTCTACCACGTTTTGCTGCAATTTTGTTAGAGTTGAGCAATTTATTTTCGGTTGAGAACCGTAAAAGTACATTAAATATTTAAAGTTATAGTAAACTGTAAGAATACAATAAATATTTAGGTTTAATGTGCTTATGGGAGGTTTATTGTTTTATGGAATCAAATTACATAATTCAATAATAAATAAGTTATTATAAAGCAGGCTTTAACTGTTCTTCGTCATTTTTGTAGCAGTCGGTGTAGATTGAAATTCGTTATCATTATCATATTTTGCCACAAGTTTTCTTTGTCTAAGTAATTTCTAGAAATAGATTTAACATGGTGATTAGAGCACAAATTTCTTATTATGTATCAGTCTGATGCAAATGTCAAATGGTCAGTTTTTTCATTATCTAAAACACCAAAATATATTACGTGGCAGTAAAGAGGAAAACGGAAACAGTCACAAACAATCCATTTCCATATTTTCATTATAATTTGTATGAGTTGATTAAATTAATTCAGGATATTGTGAAAAATTTAAAAACAACAGCACACACATTTATATCGACATCACTATTTGAAAGGAAGCATACCATCAGTACCTTATCATGAGGTTCTGGACTAGCTACGTGTCACATACAAGAAGCTATTTATTGATACCTGTTTATTTTTACTTGGCTGACACGATGACGGTTGATTTTAAAATATTGTCGGCACTGCATACGAATATAGAATTCTTCGTCCTACATAGTCCTTACGACAACAAGAATTTCAAAATGTAATGAGCATTTTCTTGTTTGATATGCAGGACTCCAATTGTCATCTTTTCTTACATTTTTGATCCATCTCTCTGTCTCAAGTTGGAGTCAGTGAAATATCTGCTTAAAATTGGAAAACGTAAATATACAATTTATGGGGTAATATCTAGTTTTGTTTTGTCCCGAAATGGTCGAAATAAAAAAAATTATCGAAATTATCAATATATCTAATGGCTCGATTTACAACACTATGAAGTGTCAAAAGTGAACCGGTAGCTTTTGTTTTGGATAATCTATAGATATAATAAAATTGTAACAGAGTGAATTCCGTACATTGACAATATTAAAAAAATAAGGGAATAATTTAGCGTATAACATGATAACAGAAGCCAGAAAAACATTTTTTTAGAATTTTTGTCTATCTGTATATTGATTTAATCGGGTATCAAGCAAATTCTACTGCCCGGATTTTGATGAAATTTTGATATGGTAATAGTATATACACAGGAGCAACATAGTAGAGGGAAAAAGAACAAAAAATGTTTCCTACTTACACGCAAACGAAGCCGTAGGTACAGCTAGTTCAAAATACGAGCTGAACATTCTTGCAAATTCGTATAAAAAACTGTATATGCACTTCAAATGAGTGAGTTTCCGCCATTATTAATATGCCACGCCACTGTTAACATTTAGCATTTATGATGCGTGATAGTGTAATAATTTTCACGAAAACAATTAATTTTGCTAAAAAATTATAACGACCACTAAAATATTTATTGTTACCCGCTAACCAGCAGGTAACAATAAATATAGCTAGTGTGGCATCGCTTCGAAATGTGCGAGAGCGGCTATTGCCATCTCTTTTTATTATACGTAATGCTAGCATTAAAATGTTTAGTATTGATATTGAAGTGAATCGTTCAACTTAATGTCATTTCTCTATGTACTAATACAATATCTTAGTTTGAAACATTATATAGATTTGTGAAATATGAGAAATTTTCTTAGAGTACGATTGGTAAACACCGTAATTGTTTGTTTTATACATTTGTAAACTACTATTATTTGATGAGAAAGGAAAAAAAAAGAAGTAAATAACTCCCTTCAGCAAGTTCTTAATTTTGAGTCGACATAAATTATAATTTGTATGTGCATGTTCGGACGGAAGTGCCAATTGACTAGGGCTTCCAATATAATACCGAGATCCCGAGCCATTTTCCGGTCCCGCGTTTTGCGGGATTACGGGCGCAGGATCTCACGAGATTTGCGGCAAATCGTAAAAACGTTTTCTACATTGAAATATTAAGAACAATAAAACAATAAGATAAAAAACTTGGTAACGGAAAATTATGGTCCAGAAAGGTTTGCATGATTCCTAAATATTTGAAAATAAGTGATTATAACTATAATATCAGTTCAACAAATTTTAAATATTAGTGCACAAAAATACGGTATATAAAAATAAATACACTATTATTTAGATATTCAATCATAGCATGTCATTAGTTTTCATGACTCACTGAACTGGGAAATTGACAAGGTGGAGATCATGCAGAGAAAAAAGACTCATCGGCAGACCACAACAACGATGGTATGACGAAATCAGACGTAGAGCAGGTATGAACTGATAATGGAAACTATGAGAGACTAGAGATAGAATATTTTCCAACGGATAAGAAACAGATACAAAGGAAAAAAATGAATAGCTTTATTGTATCTTTTAATTGCCAAATTATCTTTTGTATGCAAAAGTGACTAACTTATCCGCGAGAAACTATTTCGATACAATAAGTATTTTATATGGCATATTGAAGGCTATAAAATGGCAAGGCGCTTAAATGGTATATTGAAGGCAATGCTTTCAATATGCAAATTAATTAGGCGGCAATCAGCGATTGCAAACGAATGTCAGTACGCGCATTCGGAATGTGAATATTTTTGCACTTGCGCATAAAAAATTAGCACAGAAAATGATCATAATGGGTTTTCAATGTAATATTTAACCAATTATACAGAACAAATTGAAATTGACTCGTTACTTACAAAAAAATATATTTAGTCACGCTCAATATGAAACGTCTAGTAATGACAATTTTTAAAACAGATAAATTAAATGATTTTTTTTATGCTAAACGCAATTTTAAAAATATTGGTAATGTAATCTCGAAATGTGAAGCGGCTGCTTGCAGTCGTGTGCTTATCCGGATGATGGAAATAAGTTAATAAAATAATAATAATGGAATATTATTTATTGAACTAGCTTTTTTATTTACATATTAGTTATATTTGTTTAATAGATTGTTACCGTTAGTCTATTTGCGATTATTGTGATCTAAAAATCGAATCAAACTGTGTATTGAGCGTTCTTATGTAGAGTAATATCCAATGTTCAACGGACACGCACCCGTTTTGTCTTCGACCACCCGCGCAACTCCAAACCGAGCTTATTAACCGAAAATGTTACATCCTAACCTTTCGTACGTGGATACATTAAAACTAGTCGCGTATTGAGTGTGAAAAGATCTCGCCGACTGGTAGAGCCCAATATCGCTCCGAATACGGGCCCGCGCGCTCGTCCTCGCACCTTCCCACGTTCCCGTTGTATCGGAGCGCTTTTATATGTCCACTGACGAATAAACGTTTTCGTATGGAAATGTGGAAATATTCCACTAGCTATGGTATTTGGAGCATTCTCAGCTTGCGCCAATTCGCGTACCGCGTCAACTTCGTTATATCTGCGTCAATAAATGGCCGGTTGCAAAATTAACCGCGTTCGTAGGTGCATTATAAGGATTCCATTGTAACCGTGAAACTAAGAACATTGTGACATATTAATTAGCAGCCAAACATCAGACAATTTTACGTCGCGTCCATTGTATTAAGTGTGTTAAGGGCAGTTTACCAGCATTATTTATTTTACGATATTTACATAGTTTTAGTTATCGAGTTGATCGAGTTTCATTATAAATCATGCTCCTTCTAGGGTTGTAAAGTATCATATATGTTAATTCAGACCATGAAATATGTCTATATTAAGTTTTATGAAATCTAGGCAGCCGCGTAGATGTAATTGAGTAAGAAACATTCAAGAAGGCTTTCTGTGTTATTAATATATATTTCTATGTATTACTATTATTATCATTCCGTCACACGAGCTATATATATATATATATATATATATATATATATATATCAAGCGTGATAGCGATACATTTTTTGATTTCAATATTATTAGATAGCAAATAAGTTGACCAACAAAGCAACTTTCGGATTTACAATATCAGTAGGATCTCTTTCTGGACAAATAATAATATTATTAAGCCTATTTCAAAAATTTCCGGAAATGGCACATTTAAAAAGAGAAATATTTTCATTTTCATTTTTAGGATTCCGCACCTACTCAAATGGGTCTTTCTGTCACAGTCGTTTTTATCAGAAATCGCTTGACGTTGAAATTCGAAATTTCGCAAAATAAATACGTTCAAAATTACCCATACGGAAATTCTCTGGAAAAATTAAGCAGTCGAATTTTTTTTCCATTCTATATTTATAATTTATGAGAGTCTCAAAAATTATTTCACAACTTCGAGTAGTTATTCAGAGATATACTGACGAAATGTCCCCATCGCCTCATTTCCGAAACTACTCAAATTAAAATTATAAAAAGTTGGGGTTTTATAAGCCTACACAAAGGTTGCAGGATAACTATAGCGATTATCTTAGATATTGAATTAGAATTTAAAAATTGAAAATCTGTCATATAGTTACAATTACCATTAGAATAGAACTTGACAGCATTTTCAATCGCAATTTTTATAGATGTAGCAAATTAATATAGTATTTAACATGGCTTCCTTTTTACATTGATGTTTTCATTGGGATTTCATAACTTTTTGTAGTATCTAAATGTAAATTCTTTCTTCTTATAATATTAGCTTTTGTTTTAGTCTTTATACTATACTTACTTGTTTAGTTATTTAAAGAAATTGGAGATCGCGTACGAATAGATTGAAAGTCCCAGGATTTAGACGGTCTGTTTGATTATGAGTTCCGTAAACACCCATTTTCTCATAATGTCATTTTTAACTGCCTTGTAAAAAAGAAGAGGTTTTTAATTTGACGCGTATGCATTTTTTAATGTAAAACTGTAATTCGGAAACGCACGGACCAGTTTTCATGATTCTTTTTTGTTTGAGTGGAAATGATTTCAAATTGACCCCAAATAAATATGATCAAACCATAATATACTACGGAACTAATGAACTCCTCAAAGGATGAAAGTAATAAGCAATCCTATTATATCTTTCACGTATATTTAAATATGGCAAGTTTCTAAAAAAAACTATGAATTAAAGGGTAATTGCTATAATTGTCCTTTAAATTCTTTTAGTAACGCTGTTTTTTCCTATTTTGTAGATATTTTGAGCAATATCTCCGGTAGAATCTTACAAAATTTCTGGAAAAAGATCATTTTGGAATCCTTAAAAGTCGCTTATGCATAATATTCCACGTGATACATAAAAACGAGACATCACGTTGATACGCAAAATTGAAAAAAAAAATTTTCGGATAGTTAATTTAACCCGTCGAAAAATTGCATATTAACTGTATTATATATATATACATTTTTGAGGGTTAACATGTTATATGACTCTATTAAAATTTCAATTTTCCACGGTTTTTTTGAAAAAAAAAACGACAAGACAAACATGTGGACGGAAATGTGTGTGATCTTACAATGGACGACTTTCGTCTTTTCTTCTTGAAATAAGGTATTACTTATCTTCTTGAAATACTATATAATAGCCAGTAACCATAAATAATGTTTCCCAACTGTAATGCTCACAGAAAATTAATTTCGGTCAGAAAAAGTATTGACATGAAAACAAATTATTTGCTGAATCTTGGGGACAATCACAACCAAACGAACCGACCGTTTCTGTCGAAATAATTTCAAACTTCAGTGAGTAGGAAATTCATTGCAACCGGACGTCGCGAATTACGTACGTGTAAAATTAATTCACAATTGTCGACTTCACCGATTCGACATTTGTCTATAAACGGGATCATATCTCAGAGATTAATTATCCGATCTGAGTGAATCAACTGTTATCCTGAAGATAAGTATATGTGTATTAACTTATTCTCGGCTTCAAACTCAACAATTCAAAAAATAACAGCTATGAACTTGAAAAATTCGAAAATTTCCCGATTTTATTGAAATGCCGCGATACATAAGTGTAAAGTACAACCAAAATTACAAAACTAACACGAAAATATAAAGCATAAACTTCTAAAGATAATGACGTCGAAAACATCAGGTCCGTTCAAAACAAACGAGCAATACTGCCGCGGACGACGCGCAACGCAAGAACGATAGAAAATGTGACTTGTAAATGAATTAAACGATTCAAAACAAGAATTATATTTAATTTTAATATTGGCCGCATGCGGACTACAAAGTGGGAGCAACGAAATCGACCGCAGCGCTCGCTGTAGCAGAAATGGAAATATCCAAAGGCTCCTCTTAAATATTGTCATAGATAATAAAATTTACTTACGAATACTATGAAATTCACTCTTGGAAACAGATCAGTTTAACAAAATTGCGAATTCTACTTATTCTTAATGAAATGATATACGTAAAAACAAAGTTATTAAAAAAATAGGTCTCGGTCGCGATTATTTCATTAGAAAAAATCGATTGGACAAAAAATTACTCACAGTATTGCTAATTTATATTTTACTATTTTTACTTTAGGTTTATAATTAGATACTTCATATCACATGGTGATAATAAGAAAAAAAAGTTAAATAGGAGATTATACAACAAGATTTTCAAATAGATGATTTCTATTTCACTTAATATTAACAAAAATATTTAATTCTACCAACCATAAACATTTCTTATTAAATCTTTAGCTCATGATTATTTTTATTACAAATTAATAATTGATAATAAATGCATTTCAGCAACAATGAAAATTTCATTATTTATCAACCCAACCAATTTGAAATTTACAAAATTTCAAATTGAATACATGAATAATTTAAAAAAAATGAATACATGAATAATTTTAAAAAATTATGTATATAAAAAAATAAATATTTGAAAGACATTATTATTTGCCTTTTTATTACCTTGTACATTTTTATTTTTATTTTGTTTAATTTTTATTATTAACATTTCTATTTAAATGTTTGTTGAATGCATGGTATATATTTATAAATTTAATGTGAAAATAGTAAAAAATACTTCAGCCGTAAAAAAATAAAGGTATTCATCGTGAGTAAATATTTTTAAACTAAATTTTTGAAATAATATAATCATGACCGAGTCTTACTTTTTTATGTACGTCTTTTTTACGTATATTCTTTAACTTAAAAAATCACTAAAATTAGCATGTACTACTCTCACACCTCACTTTTTATGCAGTAAAAGAATTTGTGTAATAAATTGTAAAAATACTTCAAAAAATAGCAAATTCAAGAAGACATATTTCCAATATTATAAATTATATATATAATGGCTGCTATAAAATTATATATGTAATAGCTGCTATAAAATTATATATGTAATAGCTGCTATAAGATGATACTGATATTGTGGTTTGAAAGTTCCAATATGGGTAATACATCGATTATTGTACTCATTTTGTTGAACTTAAAACAAAAGAATATTATATATTTTGGGTACGGACAACTAAAATCATGTTATTAATAGTTAATAAAAGTAGTAGTTCAGACATGTTTCTCTACTTTACAATAGATAATATGGAACAATATAATATAACTTAACATGGTTTTATCGAAAACACGAATAATACTTAATATTTTTCAACAAAAATAAAAAAAGAACAATCGATACTTAGTTAGGAATACAAAATAAAGAAAAAAATCATGTAATATAAGTTAAAGCTGATATGTTTCGTAATTTTTATATTATTCACGTCAACATTTACCAGAATCGTTCATTCGAAGCATAAAATTTTGGCGTCTAAATTTCATGTGATTTAGTGGAATAGGTCTTGAACAAAAATGATTTCTGTCACTGGAGTAAAAATTTTTCGAAAAAAAATCATAACTTCTAAACTGTTAATTTTCGCGAAAATAATACTTTCAAATGACATATCACGTCGTTTTCTACCTAAAAATAAGTTTTGAATCACCGTAAATAGTACATATAATAACCAACGTATGATATACTCCTATTTTTAACAAGAAAGATTAGAAAAACTCGTGAGTTTCGTGAGTGAGATCCGCCGTAATGAAATTTGAAACTGGACGATTTTTTTATATTCTAGATACTGAATACAGTCTTAAAAAAAATAGAGATATTAGGAACAACAATATATAAAATTTAACCACAAACCATTTATATATAAAACTCATGAATTTTTTCAATCTGATTAATTTTTTTTAATTAATGCTTCACCATAAGTTAACACTTAGATCACATTTCATTCAATCACTTGTGAGTCCTTGTACGAATGCATTTTAGGGTTTCTCTCGCTTAAACTTTAAAAATGATAAAATAAAATAAAACATCGAATAGCCGAGAAAATAGAAAGACGGTAAACAGGTTTTTGATATGACGAAATAGTAAGTAATGATCGTTTATTAATAATTCAAATATTTTTTGTTTTACATTTTGAGTTTCCAACAATTTCGATCATCCAATGTCTTGCGTTCGGAGGATACAAATTGGAAATAATATTACTTTTGGTTCTTAAATTATACTACTCCACTGTTAGACCGGTTACAAGCTGTGTATATCTAGCCAAATGACACTGGTATTTTTCCGCTGCTTCTGCGTTCCGTGTCGCAAGATGCTAGTAATAGTCATCCTCAACCCCGCGACGGAGCGCTGCGACGCCGCACCGCCACCCACTGAAGGCGCGAGCGCCGCATTTCGACCGTTAGACGCCGCCCGCTATTCGGCCGCGTCGCACGCTCACCGCCGCGCACCGGCCATCCACACACACACGAGCTTCTACTCGAGCTTTTTACTTGCCAAGTGTTTTATCCTCATAATTGTTATTTCAATAATTATTTCGTTCAAGTGTCACCGCAGAGCGAAGATGAGGTATTTTTTACTTCTTTTTCTGATAATTGGTAAGTTGAGATTTCATTATTTGATTTCGGTTAATAATTTTGTTTAACAATTCATAACCATAACAAAGTGAAACTGGAATTTTTATTCAAAAACCACAGTATTAGAAAATACTTTAGGTATTTAATAATATAAAAACATAAAATTCACATATTTTTTTGCTATACGTTGAAGATAATGACCTTCGCTTATAATTTAATGAAAATCAAACGAAACGATGTTTTAAAAACATTTTAAGGTTAAATTTCGAAAGGTCTGTTAATAATTGTCGTTATAACACACAAAACGTGTTACGATTTTAAAAATAACACACAAAGCGTATTACGATTTTAAAATTTAAATTTGACGTTCTTATATTTTAGACGCTTAATTTTTTCTCCACTTGCTAACCAATTCAATATATACCACTCGCCGGGATGTTATTTCGACCTTGTCGACTACGCATAGTCATTAGTGATCAGTACGAAAGGTTTTGCTATGAAACTATCGAGCAATTTTAAATAATTTTATTGAAAATAAAAGTTTTAGTATGTAAACCTTTTCCTTAGTTTTATATAAAAATGTCAAGGGTTTGGTTAAGTGAAGTGTGTTTATCACAGAGGGAAGAGACAGGGGAGGTGAGTATAGATTTAAAAACAAATAGGGTTATTTAATTATATAATGCGCGACTTATCTTCTAATATCGACTATGCATTTGATGTTTCAATTAATGCAGCCGATAAACAATGATAACAGTTATTTTAGAAGATTAAATCGTATTTTTTCTAATGAATATATTACAAACGGTCACTCGCTCGACGTGCCGGTAGGTCTGTTTAGTTTTAAAAACACTGGGTCAATATGAGGCATCCATTTAATTATAATTTAAAAACTTGGAGTAAAAAGAATAAGGCTTCATTAGAATGATTTAACAATCATAGGTTGGCAAAATTATATGTGGAATAAAATTCCGTCTCATTAACATGATCTTGTAGAAGTATACTATATTCATTAATTACCCCAAACTCATAAACTCGTATATATACGTGTATGTATAACTATTTTTCCCTTGGTGTAAAATGATAACATTTACAAGATATCAAAATTCATGGTCTTACAGCCGCGTAAAAAAACTATACTTTGATCCTAAACGGTTCAAAAGAGTAATATAGAAATAGCTTATAGACTGCCTAACTGACTCATTCACTTACTAAAACCGACAAGGTACTTCTCATTGGTATAGAATCTTAAAATTTGTCCCAAATGTAGGCCACAAATCCCAATTATGAAGGAAATCCCGCAATAGTAAATTGGCCATTGTGCGCGGAATTTTTATTACACAAACTTAATTTTGTATTTTCTTTAATAAAGATATTTACTTTACAACAAATATTGCAATTCAAGTTCGGTTGAACAGAACGTGCCATACGTTCTGTTCAAAACACAAAAACCGAATAAACTTTTGCCGTTTTTAATCATGAACACATACTTGAAATATTTTTAATAGAAGGTCGAGAGAAAATAAATAACCGTTAAAGTGAAGTATTTTATCTTTTGGAAGAGAACTTGGAATCCATTCAGATATCATTCTTTTTTTTAATAAATCTTAGTTCTTTTTTCATATTAATTTATATTAACGTTTTTGGTGAGAAATATTTCTCGTGTTAAAACTTGGTCATAGATCTATATGTATATCAAAGTATACTTCAACGTATATGTGTATTTTTGCCATGCATATGAAATGTTTTTTGAAGACCTCATTTTTCTTCTTATTTTGATATTTTTGTTTAGTAAATATCTAAATGTAGCAATTTTACGACAATCCAACACGATAGCGGTTATAAGTGTGTCTTGTATTTTTTCAATAATGTTTATTGTTTCGTTGATAGTGGGAAGGTCGTTTGGATTATTTCCTTGTTATGCACGAATCTGATAATGCCCATTCAAATCTATTTTGAACCGAGTAATTGCTTTTTACACGGCATGATTCCGGAATTGACACGCTACTATGCGGTTATACTATGATTATTGTTAGATTACATTAAGATATATCTCATAAATCAATCATTAGGTCCTTTTTTATTGATTTGAAAATGTAAACCAATGTTATTAAATTGAGATATTGTGTTTCTTTAATTTAAAATGTTAGTTATGAAAAGTTAACAATACCTGTTATTATATTGTAGTTTTTATACTAATATCTGATTTTAACTAATATATCTTAAAATCAGGGCGCCTGAAAAAAACACCCATGAAGCAATGTGAAACATGCCAAAATTTCGAAAGCAATCAAATAAATGTCGTGTGTTCTTGTTACGTTTATTTATACGTTTTTAAAGTAACTACTCAGTGGTCGCATGAAGAACGTCAATTAATTGTGTACAAGGAACAGTGTGATGCAGTTTCGTGATGCGCTTCCATAAAGACGTACACGCAACACAAATACTCGTACGAACAGAACCACTTTTACTTTTTATAAGCGAAAAGTTGCTTTGCTTTATACTGAAGTAATAAATAATGTAAATTTAAGTTACATCAAACCCAATGTCACCATATGACTTGAGTTATCATCTACATCTACACACGCTCTACAGCGTTAACGTGAATAATGTTCTCTGCAAATGAGGCTATTACAAAACTTCTCTAGAAACAATAAACTTTTGCCGACTTAATATGCAAATAACGGCATCTATTGACATGTTGTAGCATTAACATTTTATCATTGAGTAAAAACATCGAGTTTGATCCTACAGGAAGTGTGATATTCCTTGGGTGATAAAATAGTTCAGTAAAATTTACTTTTTTGCATGATAATTTCAAATTGTGGACAATTTAATGCTGTATAAGATTTATCTAACTTATTTAGGTATAAGACGTATAGTAAATGAGATAAGAGAAGTTAAAAAAAATTTAGAATTTTTAACGTGTTGCATCTCAAACTATAGAACTTTTAACAATTTGGATCTCAAAAACTATAAACCTTATTAAAAAGTGGGAAATAAAAATGACAGAAAATTAAATATAGTATCATATTTACATAATATATTTCGAAGAACGATGAAGAATTAATGAAATATGTTGGAAGAAATTAATAAGATATTTGGAAAAATTATTTTTATGGTTATATGTAATAAGCTATTGTTATTACAAATATCATTAAAAAGATTGTGGATAATTTGATAATCAATAAAATGAAATTTTCGTATTTTTACTTTCGATAAAATGAGATAATTGGCAGAAATGGGATATTTGGTATGTTGAGATAAGTCTAAGAAACTGTTTTCCTCAATCTTTGACATGCTGTTAATATTTATTCCAATTCCAGGTTAATATTTTACAAAATAACATTTCTAATCAAAGTTACAGAAAATATGGTTTTCTATATTTTCTATAATTTTAATTACAAATGCTATCTCGGCTTATATTGTTTTAACATTCGACCACTAGTTAGCTAAATAAATTGAAAAAAAATTGCGTATTTTAACGCACTATAACCCGTAAACATTATTTTATACGACAATGGCTATATGAAAGTCCATAGAAAAGTGAATGCTCTAAAATTATTCTTAATCTTTTTTTTTAATGGTTCACGAAATATTGAGTTTGAAAGTTTTCGTAAAGGTTACGGTTTTAGTATTTAGTGTTCTACGTAGTAAATGTGTTTATTAACGCAGACATATACACACACACGTACACATGCACACACACAAACATTTTTCAAGTAATCTTATTTTAATAAATATTTTGAAAAGCTCTACAATGGTTAATGCTCAAATTGTTGGGCCGTACAGTGTGTACTATTCCCGCCATTCCACCCGGATAGTCTCTGGGCCCCTCCTGGGACCCGTAACGACCCACCTCATACTAAAAAGGGACCTTCGAAAGTCCCCTAATAGTGTCCCGTATCTACAAGCGCAGCGCTTCTTTTGACAGTACAGTGTGTACTGTCAAAATTACCTAACCAATGTAACGCCAGAGCTTACGGAATGCTCGGCCGTAATGCACTGGCGTTGTTTCAAGAGGAATGTTTCGCCACAGCAGGCCAACATGGTTCTTCTTTGTAAAGTGATAACAGCCATAACATTGTGAGGGCACGATCGATCGATCCGGCGAACTCAAAACAATGTTAATAACACAACAGAGAAAAGAACGGATGCGTGGAAACGTTGCTCAAGCAATTAGCCAATTTTGAAATGATATCTAAATTTACATATCTACACGATCTCATCTTTTGTACTGCAGTTCGTAATTGGTTGAGAATTATGCCATGCACGTAGCCCCATACGTGTATGTTGTATTTAAATATTATGATTTGAAAATGTGAATTAAATTTCAATCATTTTTAAGCCACTTTTTATAAATACAATCACACGATCATGCCGTTTCCCATGCGTTGCGGCAATACCAAAATTGTGACACTTCGTTTTGTTTATCGTGAAGTATTTTATTCATTTTAGATCGAGTCCTCGTCCGACGCTTTGTGTGGCATATCATTTATATTTGAATATATTTCCAAATTTCTTACGTATAATAGATATATAGATAGAAGTATTTTTTAATTCAAAGAAGTTAAATTCTTGCAGTGACATCAAAATATTTGTTTGAAAGAATTGTACACGATAATAATATTTCCAAAAAAGAACCGGGATGTGTGTGTGGCTAATTTATTATAGATTGTTTATTGTAAGCGTTTTGCTGGCACGTAGTTTTGCATTCAACTAAAGTAAAGAATAGATAACTAAAATGTTCTGACTATATTGCTGATAGATTAACCGAAAATAATTATAAAAAAACTACTAGAACAAAACGGGTAACTGTTAATAGCCGCACTGGAAAACATCGGGCAGCAATTAGTGCCAATTTATTAGCCAATTACAATACGTCATTAAGAAATACTCGACTTCTTTTGAGTTTAGAAAAGTTGAATAAATTTTTAGATCAATCAATAATATACAAGTAAAGGTAAGGATGATGCAAATGCGGGATATGATAAGCAATCGAACGTTCCCATGGCTACGTTCGTTCTTCGCCGCTCGTTCTTTCCGTGTCGCTTGCGACACTGACCGGACCGGCCGACGCAATCGACGGTAGAGTAGGTCGCGGACGTTAGAACGGTTGTCAACTCGCCCGCGGACATCCTCTTCGTACCGACCACCTACCTATGCGTTAATTTGCGCTGCAGGACCAATCACTAAAGAGGGCATCGGGCATTGACCGAACGGTTTGAATGGTCGATAGAATGTATGAGGTGAATATAATGTGAGTGAGAAAAACGCAATAAAAGTTAAAGAAAACCAATTGTGTGAATTTATCAACGAGGCAATGAATAAACCTTAATGGTTAAAACCAAAGGAATATAACACTCTTGTTGATATTTATAATTAGTCAAATCTAGTGATGGTAACTTGCGAATCGTCTATTAAAAATGTTGTTATTAAGTTTTTCGAAATAAAATTTGTTGAAAAGTTAGTGTATTGTTCGTAACGAACGAGTAGTCCAGCTTATGCGGCCTAAACGTATGTTTATTATATTAGCGTGTTATTCAGTTGTGTGAATAGCAGTCTTTAATATTTCACTTGTGCATCTCTGCCACATAAACGGACGTGATTATCAACAAAAATCACTAATAATTTTACTTTGCAGCACGGTTCACGGTTATTCGGTAAAATTATTAGTATTTGTCGTTGATAGTTTGAAATTTGCAATACGCGTCGCCACGGTGTGTCGGATTGACTCCAAGAATTTGGCTGGTCGGTGCACCACGGATACCCGGGGCTCGTTTCTTAGCTCTTCGTCGAGCAGAGTGTATTTACGTAGTAAAATGCTTCAAATCAGTGACGGGCAACCGTGCTCCTGTTGCGATAAGCTACAATTGCAATCGCTAAGAAGACCTGCCCAGCAAAGTGATTATGGGTATTATATGATACGCACACTGTAGACGCCTATGTTTAATATTGTGCAGAGAAAAGCTGTTGATTGAATGATATGAAATAAGTCAATTACTTTAATATGCTATAGGGAAAGCAGTAGTATAAAAAGCGTCAATATGAAATGAGAAATAATGCAAGTTGCATTATTCCTCATACATAAAACGTCTGATTTTTAAGGTCCTATGCTGGTATTCGATGGGATTACAGCTGTTGATTTATTAATTTTTTAATTTAATACAGATCACAAACGTCTAACGAAAAAAAAGAGTTATATTGTCGACTAAATCGGCAAAAAAAGAATTTAACATACTGATATTGAATCGAGCCCTTACTTTTTATTTCTGAAAATATTCCGAATACAACACATAAAGATAAGATTTATTTACAACACATAAAGATAAGATTGATTTAAGATAAGATTTTTTTCATTTTTGGGAGAGGTACCATAGTTATTTGATTCTTCTGCAGCGTGGAAGATCTTTTGGACACCTGGTGATGTACAACATTTGACGGTCACAATTTTTGTCTGACGCATTTGTCACCATATATTGTACAATATAGACACATATCGACGTTGGCGAATAACGAGTGGGACAAGGAATTCCATGGCGATAACAGGGGAGCAAAAAGATTTCGACTACAATGTAGCAAAGCGAGCAGTGACTTAGGAAGCGATAGTACTGATGTATAAAATTAACAAATGCTAACGTTAAATGTTAAAAAATAGCGATGGAACAGTAATTATGCAGTTTTCCGCGACGTCGCGTGCGGCAAGCGCTGTCCACATACTTTCGCCGTCGCAGTGATTAATGCCGTGTTTGTGCACTCGAGCTGCATTCAAATTATGAGGATGTTGCGACCGTTTTTATTTATTTTTCATCAAAATTATAGGCTACTTTAATAATTAGAGGTATCGTGGAGTGGAAAAGAAAACTGTTATTGTCAACGGCTTTTTAGAGATCGGCGACTGACCTCGACGACATCGTTCGCATTACAAAAAATTATCATTTTATACGTACATATTTAAAAAAACGAGTCGTCGTTTTCGGGGTTCAGAATCTTAAGAATTTATAACAAAACCTTATAGAGAGTAAATATCATTGCCGATAATATTACTATTTTGTTACGTAATTGACAGGTTATGTCTAAATGGAAACATAACTTGCGAATCTTGACATTATTTTCACGGTCTTCTAAGTTTTCGTGCGATATCAGCGGGTGCCACGGGACACTATGCTTTCAGTATGTCTATAATAATCTAGCCATCGCTACTCGACCAATGAAAACTAAGATGTTTATTAATTGATTAATTATGCTTAATTTTTATGTAAATTTAGCGATGAGTTGAAATTACTGAACAATCCTCCACAATACAAATGACATGTAGTCGTTATACGCTTTGACAGCAGTCCATAAATTAGTTTAACGATTACAATTGCAATGATAGTGTAGATTGTTATTTTTTATATTAAAAAATGTCTTTGTGCTAACGTGCACATATTTTCGTTTGTTTAATACTTTATATTTATTTAAAGAATGAACCGGTATTTATTGCATTTTGCTAAAAAAAGAATACATTAGGAACAAATATATACATATAATAGTTTTCATCAATGGAAATCAGTTCCACAAGGTATAACAAGATAAATCGTACGGCATCGCTAGATGGTATTGCACTTGATTTAAGTAAGCAACTTCTTTATCAAACAATTCATTCTCATTAATATTTATGTTATCATTATACCATCTGCAGAATATCAAATTCGATCATAAATAAATTATTATGCGGACGAAGTTGTAAATAAAAGCCCAAAAAAAGTTTTTAAGTAGAGAAGATCGTGACAAGTTATTTAAAATGACATTAATTCGGCGAAAATCAATAGTTTAAGAGTTATGATATTTTCTGTGGTTTTAAAAGAACCTTCAGCGCCAGTCGTATACGTAACTTTTGTTCGAAAATTATTTCACTAAATCACATGAAATTTGGTGTGGAAGTAGAGTAGTCATGTAGCAAGCGTACAATGATTTTGGTGTTTATTTGATTTTGGTGTTTATTCTTAAATTCTGCTATTGTTTGAAACTTTATGTTGATTTTTCTTTGTTTTCAAAGGAAATGTCTCAGTTTTAAATGCATTTAATTCCGCGAAAATTAATAGTTTAGAAATTACGATTTTTTTGTACTTTTTTGAAAAAATTTTACTCCAATGACAGAAATCACTTTTGTTCGTAAACTATTCCACTAAATCACATGAAATTTGGTATGGAAGCAGAATAGTCATGTAGTAAGCATACAATGTGCGACTTTTGTGTTTATTCTTAGCTTCTGTTATTGTATGAAACTTTATGTTGATTTATGTCTGTTTTAAAAGAAAAAACGTTCATTTAGAACAAATCACTGTAATAAAATCTGTAAAACTAGAAATATGCTGAAGATTTTAAAAACTACCTTAGAATATGGTAATAGTATAGACAAAACATCATAGTGATGTAACTATTACAATATCTTCAGAAATGAACATGATATCACTAAGTCACTAAATGTCAATTTTTTCCACACATTTTATCAAAACTAAGTGTGTTTCTTTTAAAAAAAAGTATTCATTTAACTCACATTTCCCTAAATTATTCGCAAATCAATGTTTATCAATCAATGTATTAGCCTTAACATACACAAAATGTGTTCAGTTAAAATGACTTTGCTAGACAGAGCGCTTTTATGTTGTGCACGTATTAGAAAGAGAGCGAGACAGAGTTGAGCTAAAACGATTTTTTTTAATTGTACTTAACAATCCAAAAAAATATATTAATAAGTTTAATTAAGCAATTATTGTGAAATAATTGGATATGAATAATATAACTAATAACAAATTATTTACTGATTCAATCGACTTCCTAATTTTTTATTTATTTTAAATACATGTAGCATTACGATATGGCGGAAAACCCATTACACTACTATTATGAAATAAAATGAAATTTTTTAATTCATGAATCATAAATATCCAAGAACCATTTGTGTCAAAGTGAACGAACTATTTGTGGTTTAACATAAAAATTTTACAAGTCTATAATCATGTATTTATTAAGGATACATTATTTGTTCTTCATATTGTTATGTAATTTTCTGATTAAATTTTGACAAACCTTTTTTATATGTACGATGAAAATATGATGTTTTAGATTTGTCAATTTTTTACAATAAAAACTATTTTTTTTCTTTTATATTGCCTAGTAACATAAAAATGATTAAATATTGCGTTAGTATAAAAAATCAGCAAAAATTAAAGAAAGAAAATATTTTAATGTAAAATGATAGTGAATATGCAGAAGCCACATCAGTGTCCGGTAGCATGTATGTCTGTATATAGGTACGTATATGTACGCATGTGGGTACATATATTTCCTGCATTTTCAAAGGCATGTCAAAATTGAAAGGAAGGTGTTGTCGATTTATATTGTGTTATAATTCTTAGCAAGGCGTATATAATGATGTATTTGGGGATTCAAAAAACGTATAGTTTTCGAAATATAAGTCATTAATTTTAAACCTGTTTTACATACACTTGAAAAATACTTAATGGATTCGAACCGCACAAAACTCTGGTAATTTGTTTCGGTACGTAGATTATTCTTTTTGCTTAAAATCGGTAAAGCAATTTTAGAGACCTAACCAAAAAATGGTTATTTTTCTCATATAATCCGCTAATATATCGCGTGCGTACGGTAGAAAGATTACTGTCGCATTGATGTTGTTAATATGGTTACATTTTTGACAACTGAAATTCAAGAGATTAAATTTTTATTAAGTGATTATATTAGTAAGAAATTATTTACTATATTAATCTTTAACTTTTTCTTTAGCGCTGTTCTTTCTTTGACTCTGATGGTTCGTTTAATAAACACATTGATTTTGATAGCGGTTTTGTGTGGTGAGTATTCCATTCAGATTGCTTATTTTAATATTTTTTATTTACTTTTGGTTAGGCGATAGTCGCGTTCATAATTAAGGGTATTATGCTTTTATTATGGTTTTATATAAAATTAATCTCCACTCGCTATTTGGAAAAAGATAAACTAATTCTTGTAGGCTCTACATGTAAATATCTTGAAATAAAAATTGTATTGTAACCATGTAAGCTATTTTCGTATGTTTTATAAAGTGGTATAGTTAAAAATAAAAACTGTTAAATTTTGCTTTGAGTATAACGTATTGCCACAATCAACTTCACTTTCTTCGCCGCGCGTGTTGACAAAACAAGGGCGACGCACGCGAGCGCTTCGCGGGCTGTTATTTAGCCGCGGGGAGGTGATGTTTTACGGACAATTCGTCAGTTGCGCAAGCGAGTAACGGCGTTTCCGGTGGTCGCCCAAACACACCAAACACATGCGGTTGTTGTGGTGACATCGGCCGATGGCGACGCTGTTTCCTACTTTCGCGTGCTTTTATTTCAGCGTCGAATGCATGCCCCTTGCGTTAGGTTCAAGAGCGGTTTTCCCTTTTGTAATAAATCAGAAGGCCTCTTGTGATGACTAAAATAATGCGTCAGATTTGGTTTATAATATTGCTAGTTCTTGTCATTCCATGATATTTACAGTCAAGAGTTTCTTTGTGAACCTAACATCTTTTATCCCTTCATAACGTTATTGCAGAAAGACGGTTACGCTATTTTTATAGTTTCCTAACCTAACATCTTATTCTATCCCTTCATAACGTTTTTGCAGAAAGACGGTTACGCTACTTTTATACTTTCCTAACCTAACATCTTATTCTATCCCTTTATAACGTTATTGAAGAAAGACGGTTACGCTACTTTTATAGTTTCACACTTGAAATGTTAAAAGAAAAATAAAATATTTATGATCCTTTGTTCATCAAACAGTGTATAGGAAACTTTAATCAAGTCATAACTTTGAAAATGTCAGTCACTGGTTTATGAAAATAGTACACATTTGAGATTCGTTAATCCACAAGGAAAGCATATAATAAAAAAATGACAAGTAGAAAAATTAAACATGTTAAACCGAGCCAATAGATATTTTACTACCTAGGGATATAAGCAGAAACTAGCATTTTAATTTATTTCTAATAACAGAAATAAATATTTAATTTATCCCTTGTTAAAAGTAAAAAGAACACAAGCAACAATAATTTAAATGATTAAATAATTACTTCAATAATAAAATCAAAGTTGTCCGCATCGTCGACCCAACTCTTGACTACAATTTACAGTAACATTTTTGCGGTTCAAATCAAGATAAAATATTCCAAAAAGTTATCGTACACTTTAAAGACCGTGAAATGTACAAATAACGAAATTCCCTTAGAAGAAAATCTATGAAAATCATCTCCGAAGAAGAATATGCGTAACAAAAAGAAAATGGGCTAAAAAAATATTAATTGAAATGTTTATTCCTAAAATTACATATAATTTAAGTTGACTTTTTATTATATGACCGCCATGACTTTTTATTATATGTAAGTTAATTACATATAATAAAAAGTCATGGCGGTCTTATTCTTCACATATGTTGTATATAAATAGAACTTCTATATAGACTCTAGAGTAATTTATAAGTTTTAGGTGTAACAGTTTTTTTTTAATTCTACAGACAAAATGAATTATAAAAAAAAATTGTGCGTGTCAGCTCCGACGCGCGACTGGAGTTTACTTAAGTATTGAAAAAGTTTGAAAAACTCTATTATTTGTGACATTTTTCCTTTGTAATAATCTCATCCCTGTAATATTAATAAACATACAATTAATTATCAAATGTATAGATAATATTACAGATACTTGTATCCACAGAACTTGTATCATTATATGTATCTACAGGAAAGTAACACCAATGAGAAATCGAAGATAAACTGCTTTAATTTAGGAAGTTATTAATACTTATTTATTTTTCACATTTGGTAATTTAATAGATTCTTACAAAAGCATACATTGTATTAAAAAGTTATTTATTTGTATTCTAAATTGGAATTTAAAAATTATTTTATTGGAATTCAACCTAACTAGTGACACGATTCCCTTAGCTAGAATATCGAAATGTGCATTACAATTAGTTTGCACATGATAGTTCATTTAACCTATAGCCAGAATGTTAAAATGTGCATTCAATTAGTTTGAACTAAATGGTATAAGCCAGTGACCGCTTTAATTTAGGAAGTTATTAATATATATTTATTCGTCACATTTGGTAACTTAAGAAATACTTGCAAAAACATATTATATTCTGATAAATTAAATTCGTGTGCAAATGATGACAGAAGCTACATTAAGTAAAAATTCTGTTATTGAAATGCAATGTATGGCTCAATTTGCCCATAACTAAAACAAAAACATGATTAAATTAGTTTGGACTAGATAATACAAATCAATATTTCATAGGGTTTCAGTATGAAAATCCTATTTCATTGGTTAATACACCATTTCATTGGACATTTGTTTTACCAATCTCTTACCAAATTTTAATGTATACTTATGGACCCTTATTAACAAATCTTGACAACACAAATGCGACTTTAACAATTACTAAATAATTCCCATCATTTTTTTGTAAGATCAAAAATATTTATAACATTAACATGTTTAGCGTTTAAATAGTTTAACAACGTGCTACACTGCCTTTCTATACACAGCAAAATAATAACTATACGATTTATTGTTGAAAATTTAACTGTCTCTTGTGAAATTAAAAGAAAATAAAATAAAACACAACTGAAAAGTTCTTAAATGAATTTTACAATTTGTAATTTTAAAGGTGATTCAATTACAATCTACTTTCATTTGTAATACTGCTTCTTCAGTATTAAATATAAATTCGGACGTGCGGACCAAAAACTCATTATTTTAAAGTGCTGATGGCACTGTCACTGGTATGTTGCCTGTCCCGACAGAGAGCAGAGTGATGCCAACATTCTAAAATCATATATTAACTATCCCACTATGTGATTGAGTTGTTTTATTTCATAAAAGGGACGATTTATTTTTGTAACTTTTGGCCACGTTTTTTTTTCAGAAAATACTGGTATACTATTTTTGAGGCATAGAAACCTCATTTTTTTGGGTTTAGGAACTCTTATGTCTTTGAATAACATATTTCAATAAGATTTTATTTTACCACATTACACAGCTAAGAACTTTAAACATTATTATTTATCCTATATGAAATTTAGATAGCATTAAAAATATGAAAGGTACATCAAAACATTTCATTGCTTTAGTTTTTTTTCATGTACTATAAAGTCATCTTTTGGCGTCTCCGCCCTTTGAGATAAAGATGTCGATGTTTGGCTATATCGAATGCTACATCGCAGTCTTCAGGCCTTAAATTTAATGAAGATCTAGAAGTAAAATCACCTAATTCGCGATTCTTTATCTGATTTTGCATTGTGTTAAGAGAGTGAACTAAATTGATATATCAAGCCAGTTTTTGAAATTAGTCATGAATTCTTTGTATCTTCGCCCACCGAGATTTAAACCCCGAGTTAAAAGTTGATAACTTTCACCTTAAGCTAATGAAATTACTTCCTCGTAGTCAGTTCACTTTTTAAGCACTTCTTCTATGAAATTCATAATATCTAGTAGTTATCTATGTGTAATTAATAATTTGTTTGAACTGGTTCCTGAAATGAAATAGTACAAAATCGAATGATGGAGAACTAAAAAAAACGCTCGTAGGATTGATTACGGACATGAAAATTAATAAATTAGCAAATAGTAGCAAAACATCGAAGTATTTTTAAGTTTTTGGCATTCAAATTTAGTAGAAACTAAATTTTACTTTATAACATGAAAAAAAGTTAAAACTTCAAAGTTTTTATTTCATCTATCACAAGTGTTCAATCTATTTTAATTTATGTTAATAGTGTTAGAACGTAATAAGAAGTTAGCATAATGAAGCGTAACTACTTGAATTTGAAGGTATTAAGAGAAAAAATATTATTGTCAATTAATTGTAGCTCAAAGACAAGTCGAAAAACAATTTATTTAACATTCAAACCGCTTCACGTGTTAGCAATGTCGACAAGCTGATCAATAGCGTACACTAGTTACGAATGGAATAAGGTCCTAGCAATTGAAATCCTATATAAGTGAGGATTGGTAAGTAGTCATCTAAAGTACTAAAAGTGCGTATACTTAAATTAAGCCTAATTTTTTTATTTATTGCCTGCTTTGAACGTTTTTTACCCCAGGGTGTACCGGAATGAAAATTAGAAAAACAAAGGGATAATAGAATGGGGCAAAAATATAGGAGTTATGACATATGCGCCACATTCAGAGAAGAAAAAAAGTTTTGGTTCACGATATAAAATAATTTAACACTTTTTCCATTCCCTAAGTTTTGTACCTTGGTGATAAGTAATTTAGTGTTTGTATCTCGTATATATATTTTTTAACTGCATTACGGCAGCTTTTGCGAGGCAATTCTTAAGTAAAGTATCTCTCAATTGCAGAACTTGTTTACTAATTTATATATATTAATTTTACATAAGCAAGTGAACGCTAGAAATGTTGTCGCAGAAAAACAGAAATTAAATGTGACATTGTCCACGACACTTTCAAAGTGATATTAGTAAGAGCAAATTATTTTTCTGGCATCCCTGACTGTCTTGGGCTGACAATATTTGAGTAATGGTTAAAATGTAACAATTAGTACATGTCTTATTAAATGAGTGTATGTTGGGTAGCCAATATTATATTTTATTTATTAAATTTTTGGTTAAAATTTAACAGTTAGCACAGGTCTTATTTAATTACAATAGTACACAAATTTAGATTACTCACAATGTAATACGAAAACCTAAAAGTTAGGTTTAAAGCCGAGTAAGGTATAAAAATTAAATACTGTAAATAATTAAGTAAAAAAGAACAAAAACAATTCCGAATTGAAGACAATTGTAACTTTGTTGATATGTGACAATTGTATGTTGATATGTGACATATGTTGATATGTGACAATTGTAACTTTGTTGATATGTGTGAAGACAATTGTAACTTTGTTGATATGTGCCTAATTATATAATAAATTAGGTTCGTCGTGGACCGCATCACAGGCGGCACAAGCTGAGGCAAAGCAGCAAGGGCTAGCTGCCACTGCAGCCGAAACCTCAATGGAAAGACAATTGGCGAATGAAAATGAGCCGACGACGAAATTGAAGAAGAAGAGAGGGGCGAATGAGGAACGAGTGCTGGCTGCGCCTACTGCCCAATATTTCGTACGCAGTGCTTCTCCAAAGCTGCTACAGCATTATGTGAGTCGTACAAATGTTTATTTTCGACCTCGGCTAAGTAAAGTTCATACGCGAGTTTTGTGTAAGATCTTTTTTTTTATCTTATCTAACTAAAATTTAAAAGCGGTGTAATACTGACCGCACTCGATTGTTGTAACTACAGTCTAGATACCACAGATATATAAAAATAAAAATAGTTAGCTTACAAACTTGACATTTAATGATTAAATGACACTGAAGGAAAATAGACGTGATTTTTTAAAATATATATTTTTGGAGAGGAAAATAATTTTTTCCACCTGCTCTAGGCAACTCTTGTTTTATAATTCTTAAATCTGAGACAAAAATGTATTTTTACAAATTGAATATACTTAAATGACACATGAGGTGTGTTTATTACAAGATATTTTAAAGCAAACTGTATATTATAAAATACGATATGTATCTAAATATGTATAGATCTGAATATATACACATACCCCTAAATATATATAAATTAAAATACGCACGCATTCATAACAATGTATTATAGCATAGTTGACAGAGGCCGGAGGAAAAAAATACGACGTGAGATTAAATCAAAGAAACTATATATTTACAGTAAGAGACAATGAAATGTGAAAATTCTTTAAAATTTACTTTACAATTGTGAGCAGTGAAAAGAATTAATCGGAAAATAAAGTATAACAAATTAATGGATGATTTAACACGCCGCTATTAACACTCCAATTCGCAATATATTCTTTATTTCCTTGAATAAAATCTTTATTTTTAGTGTTTCAAAGTGAAGAAAGAAACCCTTATAATTTCGTCATTTAATAATAATAATAATATCACTTATTTGTGGATATAAAATACAACAAGTAAAGTAATAGACATGTATAAAAATGTTATTAGAGCTAATGACAAAATTAAAATTAAAAATTAAGCTACACGCCTTTAACCTTAAATTTTTCAATATTTTATCCACAAAAAGGTTACTAGCTCGGCTTGTGCAGTTATGCTATAAACAACACCGACACGGCCGGTTTACAGCTAGCGCCTGTTGATATGTGTGTGTACACACATACATACACAAACCTCATACATACATATATACACACATACACATATACAGTTTATACGCATACACACATACATACATGCACATACACAATATATAATAATAATAATTATTATTTTTAATACAGATATTATATACAGACATATAACTACATACCCATTAATACCCATAGAGGAAACATAGCACAAAGAAAAGAAGACACTAATAATAAATATAATTTAAATCAAATGATTTTGAAGAGCCCATATTTTCCGTTTATTCCGTTTGCATTTGCTGGGTCAAAAGCCACTTACCGATTGAGCTTTTAAAAGTAGTCATGGATATTCGTCTGTCCGTCTGTCAGAATCCTGTAGCATTGACAGTTTAAAATCTACATGAATAAAATTTTGCAAATGGATGCTACCTGATTAATCCTGAAATATATTCACAACAATTTTATGTACCTCTCATGTTTGAGAAATTGTGGCGAAATTTTTTTCGCACGCCCCATCCCTTAGGATTACATTGGAAGGTCTTATAAAAAAAATCAAGCTTCCATTTACCATTTACCTTCGTTGACGAAATGTTAGGCTTCTAAATATTAGAATTTTAAACAGTTAACAAAATTTTTGCTTTTCGTTAGACTATGAAACTAAAATTATTTCAGAGAAATTGCATCCACAATATGACGGAATCGAGATATCGTCACCTACGTACCCTACTTTACGCGTGCTTCCATGCACACTTGGCGGACTCTTAATCTGGAAACTTATTATCGGACGCGACAGATGGAAATGATTGATGTAGATATATCTGGCCAATAAAATTCCTTCAGATGAAGAGCCTGAACCAGGGCCCGGTGGTCTAAATACAGGCAATGATGACAAGAAAAACTGTTCAATTA
Organism: Druceiella hillmani; assembly: GCA_039881145.1. Lineage (NCBI taxonomy): Eukaryota > Metazoa > Arthropoda > Insecta > Lepidoptera > Hepialidae > Druceiella > Druceiella hillmani. Next base: position 16,173,441 of record JAYKKI010000047.1, on the reverse strand, counting down.
TGAAAGAAGTTTGAATATATGTATATAGTATGAAGAATTATGAAAGAAAGAAGACTCGCTAGTAAAGTACACGCTACAAAAGGAAGAATATACAGACATGCTGGCGTCGTTGATGATTTAGATGATGATGGTCAAATTAAAATCACCTTTTTACGACATGTAAAAGAAAGAACAGTCTTTCGATTAGATTGCAATGACGTGTCTTATATTCTACCCACAGACATTGTTAAAATTCTTCCAATGCCGGCAGTTATAAATAACGGTGATCAATGGTACTATGGTTTCAAACATTCCATAGCCGTATTCGAAAAGCGATTTACTTTTGATTTAATTTTAAGAAACCTCGATGATGTCATACTAATAAATGATAGAATTATAAGTTTAATTTTCTAACTATTCAAAAAGAAATATTGAATGTATGTTATTTTTATAACATAATATATTAATGTCAAACGATGATTAAGTCTCTGGAGTCCATAATTTGTCTGTTAACTCACTTAGTTGTCCCCAATTATCCGCATCGATTATAATTAATTTTTCATGTATGACTAACTTAAAATTCATAAAAATGGGAACCAATTTATTGTTGTAATTAGAGAAATTTTCAGTAACATCTAATCTTTTGTAAGTTATGTTTGGAGCCATTCATTTAAAAAAAGAAAAGCCAAAAAAATAGTTTCAGTTACCCAGGAGACGTTAAACTAACCGACTTCTCGAAATATACTGTCTAAAATGTTATGTTTGAATATGCGTAACATATGTGGATGTAAAAATCTGAAATAAAAATTTATTATTATTATTATTGTATATATTTATGAACTTAATAAAATGAAAAATATTACAACAAAATGCCTTGTTATTTCATTTGAAAAAAAATGGATACAGTTACTGATTATAGCGGAGACTAACCAAAATGTTATGCCCTCTTATCTATGTCAAATATAATATTAAGCGCCGGAAAAGTGCACTGCCGTCTCTAAAATTTGAAGTTCACAATATTCCACTGTTACTTATACACAGCTACAGAAAAGATATGAAAGTTTAAGAATTTATCAAAACATGATATTAAATATATATTGCGCCAGTTAAAATTGGGAGATAAATATACAAACATTCCGGTGGCATTGTGAAATTGCATGCAACACCAGCGGTTAATGCAAGCGCCGTGGAGCACTTCACTTGCGTCGCACCGCCTCGGCTCCGTGCCGGCCGTGCCGCTCACTTCGTCTAAGAGCATGCGGCATTTAAAACTGTTGCACTATTTTATTTAAATGCTCATTTATAACTTGACGTAATTAAAACGATAACAGTTTAAGTTTTATTCTCAATTTTTTAAATTTAAAGTTTATATTTTTCGTTTACATTGCCTCTATACGATAAATAGCACAAAGTCAGAGTTTTGCTATTGAGATAACGGTTTAAAGCTAGTATTAAGAATATTAGACATTGATGTGATTGTAAATAAGCTAGACACTTGTAAATATGTATAACCGCAAGTATATATATATATATATATATATATATATATATACTAGCAAACCCGGCGAACTCCGTTTCGCCACCAGATGGCTTCGTTTTTTGTAACATTTCGTTTGGGGATTAAAAGATGAAGAAACATTTTTTTTTTTATATTTGAAAAGGAAAAATTTTATTTCATTTCACAACAGTAATGAATGCACCATTGAACCATGCAAATGATATATTTGTCCTTGTATCTGTAATTGTAAACAATCATTTGTTGAACAATACGGTGTGATTTCTGATCGTGTGATGGTGTAGTGTGTGGTGTATGTGTAGTTGTTATGTGTTGCAAATGATTGTGTTGGTGTGATTATTGGTGTGAGTGATTGGTTGTATGTGTTGTATCTTTTACCTTGCAAGTCGACATGAAGCCGCCTTCTCGAATGATATTAGCTCCAAAGGAAGTCATGCGAAAGCAGTTATTGTATTCAAGGATGCGTTGAAGAAAATGGTTGGAATCGGGATCATTTCCATCGAACAATAGTTTGACTTTTCCACTTGCGCAGCACAATCCAGCCGTTTCTCTTTTGAACTTTAACGCATTGCAATATCGGAATACAGTCGTCATTGGTCAAATATCTAAATTGTCATCATCACTGTAGTTCGCAGTGGGATCATATTGGAATGCCAAGCGATGGTATGATGCCAATGATCTTCGTGTGCTCACGCGTTGTCTCAATCGGGCATTTTCTCTTATTATATTTTGTCTTTCTTCGCTTAAGTTCTTTGAATACACTTGTTGCTGGCTTGCATGTCTTGTGCGGCGGCCGATGTTCGCACGTCGTCCTCTAGGCATTTTGGACTATGGACAAACTGGTGAATTTAACCTCAAATGCACGATCCACATAATTTACACAGTTCAACTTACCACCTTAAGGACAAATGCCTGCTGTTGAAATTGACTAAAAATTTGCACAATACGCGTGATTGTTTTGATGGTTTCCAATTGAACTGTTAGGAAACAAATAACTTTAGCCTCAATTTCACAGTGAACACAATACCGGTTTTAAGTTAGCGTTTGAAAGAACGTGCGCATAATAAATGTCACATGAAATTAACTGAGCAGAGTACAATGAGTAGCTGTCAAACAATGTATCACGCACCGGCGCCACCTACTTAAAATACTGGCGCCATCTGCTCCACAACCATGCAAATCCATATTGGTTTGTAGTACATGCTATGTATCAGAGATGGCGCTGTATGTGAAAAATGATTTTCCCTGTTTTGCTGCTTTTCTGTTGAAATTTTTCCTGAATTTTGTTTGCTATAAATCTCGCGGAGCCCGAGACCTTTCCAACGAATGCAAAACCGTGGAAATCGGTTCGTGCTTTCTGGGAAATTAACTGAGCAGGGTACAATGAGTATCTGTCAAACAATGTATCACGCACCGGCGCCACCTACTTAAAATACTGGCGCCATCTGCTCCACAACCATGCAAAACCATATTGGTTTGTAGTACATGCTATGTATCAGAGATGGCGCTGTATGTGAAAAATGATTTTCCCTGTTTTGCTGCTTTTCTGTTGAAATTTTTCCTGAATTTTGTTTGCTATAAATCTCGCGGAGCCCGAGACCTTTCCAACGAATGCAAAACCGTGGAAATCGGTTCATGCGTTCTGGAGTTATAGCGTCAGGAAGGAAAACCCGACTTATTTTTATATTATATATATATATATATATATATATATATATATATCATCTTCAAAAAACACAATAACACTTGTTAGATACGAATAGACGTCGCGTCCTAGAGTTTCGTAAATACTCGCCTACGTATTCATATAAGTTTAAAAATTTAAGAACACATTACACTTCTATTGAACTATTTACATATAATAATATTTTTTACCATGGAAATAATAATATTTGAATTAAATTTGTTTGCTAATGAAAATTTTTTACCACGATATCTATAATGATTACTATAATTTTCCCATAAATGTTAAATATCACTTTTTTTGTTATAATTTCAATTTCAGCGATTTCAAAGATGGGGACGGAACGGACATGTTGTTTGTATCATATTCAAAGTTATGGTTTCATAAAAGTTTTATAAAATTCTGCGAAAAATGGTTCTAATATTTCTAAAAATTCTTCTTCAATTGATAGAAAATTAAATTTTTGGCCCCCTCAAATATTTTCCTACTATAGTTAACCGGATTAAAATCCTATTATAAAAAAAATTGTGGACGTTTCCATTGTACAAAAAACTATAAACTGAATTGCTTTGGAATCCTTATAAGAAGCACTTTTAATTGATTCAAGAAAATGAAATCAAAATATTGCAAAATTTTTCAAAACGTTTAAAATTTGGTCTAAAGATATCGTTGGAAATGCCCTCAGAAAATGTGTTTCTCCCTTCTATCTTTACATTTGCAAAATTACGAAAAAACAGTGTAAGTAGAAATTTACCAGAAGTTTACCGGAGAACTATAACCGAACACAAATGCTAAATTAAAATTTGATAAATGTATTGGGTGTATTTATATGGTCACGAATAATATTAATATTGGTAAATATTTTCATAGAAACAGTATTATATATACCTAAGTGTGTACCCTTTTATTGCGAGTTCTACTTGTACTTAACGAGTGTTATTTCCGAACTGTATTTTTAATCCAGATTTTACTATATATGTAACTCTGAATATTTTTGTTATTTTAACCTTCCGAGGCAAAGTTTGTTAAAGTATTTTACCCAACGGATACTCATATTGGAAGTTTTCAGATATTAAAATAATTTAGGTTAGAACGTTTACTGTGTATGAAAATGAACTAGAAAATTAAAGTAGGTTAAAAAAATCTTCATCTTTCTTTTTTCAAAAACTTTTCATATAAAAACTTGTTCTTTATCGAGCCATATTATCGAACCGACTTGTCAACGATGATCTCTTGTGTAAATTATATAAGAAACACGGAAATTTAGAGACGAACACCGGCCGGTCGATATGCCATAGACAAACTATTCCCTTTCACTTTTATATTTTTGTGATAAAATATCGATTCACCGATGCGATCTAATTCCGATCTCTGTCCTTCCGTCGATTATTGTGTTGAAGACGTAAGAAATAGTCGGGTTAATCGTGCTCGCATGCGGATAACGATACTAATTCATGCAGCAATTTAATTCTGAGTATACTTAAATTTGTCACTAATATAATTCCCGTATCATTGCTAAAGAAGATTCAGTCAAACCTGACGGCGTTTGTGACTATTCAGCTGTGATAGTCAATCATCTACTCAAACTTCAATATGTTTGTATTATGTCAATTAGGCAGGGAGGATCTTTCAAAAATGTTGTATTTCGCGTATCCGATAACTCTCTGCCTGTACGTTCTGTAACCAGACCTGTATCTACCAATATGTAAAATGGAAAATACTATAATTCGATTTCAAAAAGAAACGTTGAAATTACACAACATCTTAATTAGACTTACTATATGGGACAAGTTTAAAATAAATTAAATGTGTCCCAGCAGTAAGTAACGGATCGCCTCCATTCGCATCGTATTCTGTGAAACGGGGGTCTTAAATATGGATAGTGACTCGTAAGGAAAAAAAATTAGAAGGAAAATTAACCTTGAACAAGACCAGAGAGTTATTTTTTATTGAGAAATAAATCAACTGTGATATATGTGTAAATCATATACACTATATTTGGACCTTTCCCTCAATATAATATCACATTTCAATAAAAACTCTTAAAATATTAGTCTAAAAAAATAAACTTTGAAATGAACAATTTTTGGATCAACTAATACGCGTATTTTCTGGTGTGGGATGTGGTGCAATGATGAAAATGAAATAAATTAAAAAATAAAGAGAATAATTTCGCACAATTAAATGAAACTACGTGATGTAGTATTATTTCTACTTTCTTTAAGTTCTTTACCACCACTTAGGTTTCGTTGTATTACATCTTCAGGTGGGTTAGCAAAGATAGAAGATCTTTGCTAATAGCCCACCTGAAGATGTTGTAATACAACGAAACCTAGGTCGTGGTAAAGAAATTAAAGAAAGTAGAAATAATACTACATCACGTAGTTTCATTTAATTGTGAATAATGAATTTCTACAAAATTGACTCCAACTATATTCAATCAGACCGCTCGAAATGCTCTACTCGAGGACGGCATCGATATCACGCTGCAGCAACTTATAGTCTGCTGTAGATCTAATAACTGAAAAAAACGTTAATGTCATCTCGTTAATGTCAGAAGTCATTGAGCTGTTTTACCCGCATTATCGATATTATTTGCCGGGACTCGAGGTTTGAACCCTGGTGATGAGTCATCCTAATCGCTTGAAATAAAAAACAGTCACAAAATTCATATATCCGATTCTTATTTCACTTGAATTTCGCCCCGGCCTGTATAATTTTATTAGAACTTCAAATTTCATCAATAAGTGCAATGGATGTCGACAACTATGAAATCTTGCCTTATGCGTTTTCCGAAATGCACTAGGCCCATTTTTAAAATTGCATTTTTTAAGTCACTAAAACCACTTCATATATCCTGTTTTATTTTCAGAGTGGCGCCCTCCTTCACTCCGGCGGTATCTCATCGCTTTTGACTCCATCATGTAGAATTTATCTCCACTTATGGAGAATGTGTATAACAATACGTTTTTCTTTTAATTCAAGATTTCATTCTATGTATTTCACTTTTGCTGCAGTAGTTTGCAATTAAAATGCCATAGTTACCGGTCACTCTATATCGATTACGTCCGATCCACGCTGTGATAGTATTCTTTCAGGTCACTCCTTTCTCAACAAAGTTTTCTAAGCTTTCTTCAGCTCTTAATTTAAACGCTCAATTTGTGTCTGTTATATGAAACGCTATATACGTTTAGTTACCTGCAAATGATACAAATCTGTGCAAAATTGTTAACATGCGTATAGCATGCCAGTATTTTTCTAGTCATAGATAAAACAATATAAACGATACTCGTAATTCATAGCGTCTACGTAAACGAATCTGAAACCTGCAATTCAACAAGCAAATACTCGACAGTACCATTTTTTTCGTTTAAACAAGAATTGTATTGCGAGTAGTGGTTACGTCTGGTGCATAGAAGAATAGACATAACGACAAACTGTCACCTTGATAAATGAGATCAAGTCTATTTGGCCAAAATAACAATGTCGTTCGCTAATGGCCAATGGGGTAACTGCATTCACACACTGATCATAACGACACTAATAACACTTAAAAGTAGGCAAAATGCGTTGCGTCGCACGATATAAGAGGGCAAATGGATTGCTGTAATTTAGTTTATCACGCATTATTGTATACGTTGATTATGCTGAAACAAAGGAAGCGAAGAAATTATAAATAAAGAAGATTTATTTTACCTACTTACATGTTTCTTAAGTGTTAATTATATATAAGAATACCTTTTATTATTATCGTAACTCGTATATGTAGTTGATTACTAAACTATTACAATTCTGTGATAAATAAACGACATGTCGAAGTTCTTCTTTTTCTACAGCGGATTGAGAATTTTGATAATTTTATCGATTGTTGTAGATAACTTTACTTTGAAAAAGTTCTCACTCAATTCGATGAACGAAACACGATAAGCGTAGCAGCGTAGTTCCCGAATTAATATTAAATATATTGGTCTTATGCTAAAGTAATTTTAAAACAGCTAAATCAATTTGTTTGATTTTCACAAAAGTGAGCAACAAATATGTAACGCGTGTGAAAATATGAAAATAATAGTCTTAACTATGATCAAGTTCAAAATGTCATTGAAAAAGTTCTGAACATCTAAAAATATGCTTAATCGAGGAAAATTTGTTTCATCCATAAATAAAACTTGATACAAACGGCAGTATGTAAATGATCCCAAAATTTTGATCATACGGGAATTTCCTTTCTGGGTAAAGTAATGATATTTTTACACTTTTCCTACTCCAATAGAAATATAACAGTCGCCATTTAGATATCATATTTAAATATCAATGGTAGTAGGAGACACTACATCCATAATTTAAGATTCAAGATTAAGGCTCATCTGTATCTATGTTTCCCCTAACAGATCACTTTGAGTTAGTGAAAAGAAAATTTGTTTTGACTTTGATCGTAGATTTTGCAACGTAAAGTTCTCTATAACTTAATTACACCCAGAATATTTAGTATTATTAAATTAGTCAAACTTCATGACATGGTCAAAAACAAAAGGTAATTTGACTTAACCGGTTAGGAGTGAAGCGTTATAAAGAATTGTAAAATATTTTTCTTACATAAATGTATAAACATTATTTCCCAACGTTTTGAGATCAATAAACCTTCATACTGTACTACTTCGTAACCGGAACTTTAAGCGCATATTAAGCGCAGGTATCTTATGTCTGTAGACATATATTTTGTAAAAATCATAAACTACAAGATTGCAACAATGTAAATTTGGATACGATCTATGAAGGAGCGAGACGATTTGTTATATATTTGCCTTTAGGTCGGCCGGCATTGGGGCTGATCAATATTAAGCAGATACGTTAGGATATTAAGATTAAAGTTGAGTAATTTGTGCCATTAATAATTGTGTGATTGCGTTGACTATACTTTCTTATTATTAAAATCTTATAACATTTTAGGAATATTTTAGCAAAGGGCGCAATATACACTAAATTTAACTACGTCATTGGTTATGCAGCAATAATAAGAGGGCTAATAATAAAGAGATGTGTTTGAATCTAAATAGTGGAAACAACGCAGATCGTGTGAAAACCAGTTGCAAGTTCCTTCATATTTACGCAAACACATCTATACATATAATCAAATTGTAACAAAGTAAATTCTGTACATGGAAAATATTTTAAAAAGAGTGATTTAGCGTATCATTCTGATAATAGGAGTCAGAAAATCTTTTTTTAGGATTTTTGTCTGTATGTTATTTTATGCGTCAATTACGCAAAACCTACTGAAGGGATTTTGATGAAATTTGGTGTAGTAAAAGTTTATAGCCAAGAGCAACATATTAGAGAGAAAATTTTTTTTTTTAATTCGAAATTGAGCGCAAGTGCAGCCGTGGGGCACAGCTAGTTCAAAATAAAGCTGGTGGTAAGCGTCAGTCGGAGAGGTCCATTTCATAGAGTTACTATCTATATTGCTTGTGTTGTAAAGAAGAAAAAAAGACAGCGTATGAAAAAAATATATTTTGCAGTTATGCTATTCAAAAATCCACTTTTGAATTGGCACTTTGATTTGTGAAAAAATATCATCGAAAGGTATTGTTGTGGAATAATATAATACCATCTAGTTAACTTCGCGCAAAATTTAGTTTTATTAATGACATTTATTTCATTATATAGATAAAATAGCGCCATCTTTTGGTACAACATTAAGAAAGAGTTTATTATATTATGATTTAGATAGTTTAGATGACGTAAAAAAACGAATCGAAAGAAATTCATTAAAAAGATTGTTTTAAACGAATACATCAAAATATAGACTCAAGTAAAGCATTACTTAAATAAATATTTATGAATATAAAATCATATTTTATGAAGATGCCGTATGTAAGATGGTGGCACAGATTGAAATACAGTTTAGGACGTTTTTTTTTAATAAGTAATGGGTGATAAGGTGGAGTTCAATTTGATTTCTGTAAATGTTGATCGATGAAGACATAGTGAAATAACCTAGAAATTCAAGCCAAGATCTCCGCAACAAGACATTGCTGCTACTCACAAAACGAATGCATATTAGTATAAAACCTTGAAGTTTGATATTTGTAATTAGACAAAAATATGGAATAAAAAAATCTATTATCTATGAAATAACGATTCTTAAGCAGCCGACGATAAAACGAAATACAACAAGCGAATGGCAAAATTTGCATACGATGTCATAGAGGCATCCCGGCTATAAAAGCCGAATTCTATCAAGAATTCAATTTGTATAGCGATTATTTATACAGATATAAATAATCGGACCGTTTTTATTCATCGTCTTATTAAATGGGCTGGAGCTATCAGATTGAAATCATGGATTTGGGTATAAAATTCAATATACGTTTCATGATCACGGCGCTGAAATAACTCATTCTTCTTTTCTTGCTATTGAATTTGTTGTGTAAATGATCTCTTATCAAGTATTCATCGTTTGCGTATTAGTTCACGGAAAGATGGAAAGAAAGTAGTCTTAAGAGAGAAAGTAGTCTTAAGTTCGAAAACTTTTATAAGATGCTTTTTCTTCCATTTTATCAACCTATTGGGCAGAAAAATTTTCTGCTCAAAATTTCATCATGTTACATCAGAAATCCTTTTTTGTCCCAGAGCAAGCAAACACAAACTGTTCCCCGTACCTTATACATAGAATCAAATGGCTCAGAACGGATCCCGGAGCGATTTGTATCGATGTACCCATTGTGCTGTGTGTGTGATGTGAGCGCTGTGTGTGTGATGTGATCTTTTAAACTGTCTCCTGGCGAGCACACCTTAATTTTATAATATTTATAGTGAATTAGAAAGTATTCAGGGCTTATTTTATTAAATTTTTTTCATTCCTTTAGATTTGCTGTGCCCGATTGTTGTTTGCTTTGTTTCTCGTCGTTAATTTGAAACATACTGATACATATTTAAAGTACATGTGTATATCTGAGTAATTGGTTTTGGGTGAAATATGGAAATTTAACTAACACTCTTCAGTAAACAGTTGAATTGATTACGTAATTTTCAATGCGTACGTCCTTCGAAGTGATGTCCTGATGAACTTATAATAACAATATTATATTTATTTATGTTTTTGTAGCAAAATGGCAAAAACGAACGGTTATAATTTTCACGTTTTCGTCTGTTCATTACAGCGTCGTAGCTGTTTCGGTTTAAAAAAAATTGTCAGCAGTTAGAAATGACAAATTTGTCAGCAGTTGCAATTAAATATACGTGAACGCATAGGAATAAAATTAATTTTTGTTTTGTTTCAGTTATATCCCCAATACATCGATTTTGGGGTGATTTTATTTTTCCAGCACAGCTCAACGTGTGGGATATCAACGAAGAAGTTTGAAGTCTTCACGAAATACGAGTCTCTATGTGGTTTGCCATTCTCTATTTACCCGCACACGTTAATAAGTGTTTGTTGTATAAGGCAACATAGAAATTTAGCGATTATCAAATTTATTAAATATTAAAACATTGCAATCCCATAGCGACACTAAATTTGATATAAACGGGAAACCTTCAACTGTACGTATTCTTATATTAATAATACCTTCACGGATAGATCAATATAATACTTATGACCATCAGACGCGATGCCCCCTTCTCTCATATTAGGCCGTTACATTTAATTACATATGCGCCTTCTAAATATAAATAAGTATGATTGTGTGAACAATTTCACGGATGTGTTTGGATCGAAGGCTATCAATATCATATTGTGAAGTTACGAGACTAATACACTACAAAGAAATGATATAAGCGATTGTTTCCGTGTACACGACAACATCACATTTAGCATAACACTATTGCAGATTAAAGTGATTTATTTTTCCAGTCATTCCATTATAAAAATAACAAATTCATTAAATGTTGAACAATTATTTTATGATAGTAAATAATGTATTGCAAAATATTTGCAAGGAATAATATACACATCTTACTGTTGACGTTTATTCTTATATAACACGAATATCAAGAAAACTGGTTTTATGGAAATTCCTCGGCGTTGCGCGATTATAGGTCACATCTCGTCTACGCACATAGTGCGAGGTATGCACAAGAATGATGTAGCAATTATATTAACTAACTTTACATTTCCTTTTAATAATTTCTGGGGCTGTGTTCAAATATTGATTGATAAAATTTTGTTTTAGATTCGGTCGTTTACATAAATACCAAGTGATAGATTATAATTATTAACGTTCCGTTTGCTCATGACGAAATGGCAAATTTACGATTCACACTGGATTCGTTGTGTGTTAAACGTCTTTTAGATTAATGCCAGTAATCGATTTATTGATACACCTTGAGTAACATTTCGGCATGTTTGTGAATTGATAAAGAAGTGGATCTGGGTTAGCAGGTTTTATTCGGCTGACAGGTTTACGGATTTGATATTATGTAATTTTTCATGTCTATTAATATTGATTAAAACTGAAGCAGATGATTACCGTCATGTATCAATATGTTATAATGACTCAATGTAACGAGCTAGTATAACGCCGGGATGATATAACATTTAAAAGTGCACAAAGACCCGCTTTTTTGTTCTACATTACATGCGTATGTAGTACATACAGGACAGGACTAGCAGATTTTCTTTGCCGCGAGAGACGGATGCGAAAAAGTAAAATAAATATAACATTTCATAATTTAATACGAGCAAAAGTAAACAAAGGAGATTATGCCTCATTTTTAATTCAAACTATAATTTATGTATGTTATATAATATAACTTACCTTATATTTATTGCGAATATTTTTACTGCGTTTGTCTCGAGTAAATTCTGACGGGGGCCCCGAACGACGCTCGCCGCAACGCTTATGCGCCGCCTTCGTTCCTTCTCATAGACGTACGAACGTGCGCATACGGTCTTATTTGCTACAAATTTCCGAAACACGGGACAGTTGTCTTGACGGGTCACTTAAAATATGGCTAAAATGCGGGAGGTCCCGTGAAATACGGGACTTCTGGTAATACTAATATAGACACACAAAGTAACGTCAACTTGTGGGTATTCATTTAAAATATCGTAATTTATGCAAGTAACTTCTATTAAATCTTAGTACTTGTCTGTTACTGTAGGTATAATAATTGTGAAAAAAATATTCTAAAAACTCAGGTTGATGGGTGCCTAGCGTCGGAGAAGGATGTGATATCCCTTGGTATTTCCTTTGTAAAGACCATTCTTAGCCATTCTGTGTCCATCATATATTGGTCTCTCTAATGCACCATTGCTATAATACCCATAATCGCCACGTTAGGCATACGGATTGGTGATGGCAGTACGTAGCTTTCGCATCACGTCTCCGGTCTATGACCGGATTAGAAACAACAGTCCAGCCCCGCTCGACGAGTGGCCGGGAATCGAATCCATGTCCACGCGGTGAGCTGCGCCGTCAAAACCATGTGATTAACACAACACAATACGGCGACGAATTAGTAAAGAGCGTATCTATATTAATGTAATAAACCGGTAAAGTTTTTAAGTTTGTTAGTTTGGGACAAAAAGTACAGAATCGATTTTAAAAATGTTTTCACTGTTGTACAGGCCATATACAGTTTTTTAACCGGGGCTACATTCTACCGAGTTTTGTACAATAGGATAGCTGAAATAAAAGTAGGAGAAAAATATAGCGAGGTACAGGCATGGTAACGTGAAGTTTATACAGTAATTTTATGTGTACGGTGTCTCCAAAATAGATATCTATATACAGTAAAAACAATTATATATTCTTCCAGTTAGGACATATAAAATTAACCCCCATTACCCTGTCTCCATCCGCACACTTGATCCATTTGCAATAAGCGCCGCGCCGTCAGCCCGTGATGTGTGCCGAGAGCGTTGGCGGGCCGCCGAGCGTTGCCGAAGGATTTATTCTGCATATGGCAAAGATTCCGATCGATGTGATATTCGCTTTAAAGGAGATACAGTTGCCAGTGGAAATATTATTTATTGTCACACTTTGATTATTCTCCTAGGGACAAACGTTAAGAAAGATTAGAATCGATTTTAGGTCAGTGTTTTTCTCATGGGTAACCTTATGTCAGGTCGTTTAGAGTGGGAACGCCAGAAACCCAGTACAAAAAAAGGTGTAAAAGATAAATTGTAAATGCCGTTATCCATGTGAACGAATTTGACGCCAAAAACCAGTTTTAATAAAAAATTCATCCATTTGCTCAGTGAATTAAGTAGAGAGAGAAAAAATTAAATGTATTTAACGGCATGTATCAATCATCACTGGATAACGTGTTAATATATTTTACGACAATAATTTTGTCCTTGTGCTCCATAACTTAGAAAACAGCCAAATGTGAATTAAGTTATATCATATACTTATATCCGTCCATCTCAGGCAAAAATATAAAGTGTTTGGTCTGTACCATAAAATCCGTTTGTTTCTTGTGCCCCATACTTCACTCTTGTTTCTTGCACTCTTGTGCCCCAACCCGAAACCCATTTTATTCCCCACATGCATGGCACATTTGTAGGTATGTTCCGTTATTGCCAATGCGCTGAAACTTCATAAATACCTTCTATATTTACGTTTTAAGGAGTCTGTGTGAAAATATATATTAAAAAGGCCCCGTTCTAAGTTAATAATTTCCAATAAAACTTTATATCAAGTTTTTGAACCTAACTCGAATGTTAAAATATGTAAATCATAAGTATAAGTATACATAGTACAAACAAGCAATGCTTGACAAACTTACCTACTTCATTTTTGTGATTCTGTAGTCAACGGTACGACTTTCGCAGCCACGGTTTCTACAGTTTTAGACCTAGTACATGAAATTGCAAGCAGGTGATCCAGATGGCGATCTTATTTAATATAAGAAATGTAAAAGAAAGTATAATGTACTTCACAGATGTTAATTGATTGCGAAAGAAACTGTTTCGCACCACATCAAGTGACAGTCATTAGATAAATCTTTTAGAATGAAATTGTGGTTTCACATGCTCCTTTTTAAGTTACGCTTGCGAAAATCTAACAAAATTCTAGGAAAATTTATTTTGGTTACCTTTTATCCATAATTTGGTTAAATTCTATCTATAACTTGGTTAAATAGTATCCTCAATTATTTCAAGAGATTTAGACAATACAGACTCCTTCTTTATGCGTGTTCAGATACCTATCACATGACCGGCTTTTCATTCTTCATGTCGGTAAGCAGAATTACTGTAACTTTGTAATTTGATTGTTATAAGCAAATTAACACTCACGGTCACTGTGCTAAGTGAATAAATGCGTGAATTAGCATTATCCGATTTTTTTGTTTAAAATTATTTTTTTGCATTTAAATGTTTAAAAAAAATCGCGTTAATTTTTTCAAAATATATAAATGAAATATAACTTAGTAAAGCTGGCAAACAAATTACAGAATATAATTATATGTACAGGTCGTTGGAACATTGTCAATGAGGAATATCACTGGGTTCGTTAAATGGCCTGAAACTTTATGAACATGTAGCCTAAATGTCGAGAAATGGTTAATTTAAATCAAGCGAGTAGTTTTGAAGTTGCGATAATTTTAGTTTCCGCTGTACTGTGTCACTCATTCATTACTATCGGTTGTTCCTTAAGTTTGACCATAATAACGTTACTAACTGAAGCTTTTATTTGAATTTTTTATGTGTATAATATTAGATATGGATGACGGTTTTGAAAAAGGACAATTTTATAACTTGGCAACTATTTAAAAAAAATGCAAAACTAAGTATTTTTTTAAAAATGCAAAACTAAGTAACTTAGTAAAATTTTAGTTTTTATCATAAATCTATAATATACATATTTCTCATTATAATGGTAGTACATGAACTTGACACTCTTAACTGAAAAAAAAGAATGCTTATTAAAAGGATACCGTATTAATGTATAAAACACCAAGTACGTTCTAAACCATATAACTGCACTTTAAAATATAATGAAAAAGATAGAGAAGTTTTGTGCGTTTAATGTGAAGACTGTGCCACTAGTAAATGTGGATGTAAACATGCCATAGCATCGGTAATGTGGCTTCACCGTCGAAGCGAGGAGCCGGCGATGACTGCTGTAAAATGTTACTGAAAAAAATAAACGCTTTCAGGAAAGGGTGTCGGGGAACTTAGGGGTCTAAGAGAACTGAGAGGGTCGTTGGGGGTCTTAAAAGACTCAGAGGGTCTCGGGAGTTTCGAGAATTTCAGAGGGTCTCAATAACTCGGGGATTTTGATGTTATTTTATAGTCCTTACAAAATAAGAAGCCCGTTTTGACAGGTGTCAATCTCGCACATTTTCTGTGCTGTACAATCGAAAATCAACATGACGAATTTTGTGAGGAATATAGTTCATGGCGTTAAGCCTCAAATTCGAAGAAGGCGCTTCGCCCACGCTTAGCTAGCTATGCCATTGTTTTCATTAACTATTTATTACTACCACAACCCGTAAATGTCCTCACTGCTGAGGCACGGGTCCCCTCTTAAAGAGGGTTTAGGCCTTAGTCTATCACGGTGGACCAATGTGAGTTGGTAGACGTGTGGGGCTTTAATTATTTTATTTTAGCCCTCATTCATTAAGGAACTATTTAACATAGTGAAATTACATTTTTTCAGGCATCGGTACAACACAAAAATTTGTAAAGACCAAAGATTTCGGTATACGTAATGAAGAAATTCAAAATAAAGATTTTGTTTTTTATGACAAATTTATTTTTAAAGCTTCGGAGCTTTGTGAGCTAAATGCAAAATGATCGCTGTTGAACTATATTGCTTAGAAATCTGAAATAAAATAAATATAAATATCTATCCATTATTTAATACACATTTTAAAAAAACCAGTACAGATCTTCATGCTGAGAAATTTATAAAATTTTACAAACATGAAATGACTGAATCAAGATGCTCTGAATTAAAAGATGCTACTCTGGCTCAAGCTGACTCCGATCTGTTGTTTCAGATGCTCTATGAACGAATTACGGCCTCAAAACTTCATGAAGTGGCCCAGTGCAAAAGAAAGATCGTATACTTGTAGAAGTGGTGTTCGGAGACACAAAATTCAAATAAATTGCGGCTGTTAAAAGGGAATTTATTTAGAAGACGTTGCTAGACAAGTGATGTCGCGTATGAACAATTTGAAAATAGAAGAGTCTTATTTATTTAGAACGGGTTTATTTTAGACAGCAAATGGCTGATATATGGTGTCTCACCTGATGGACTTACAGATCATCTCATTGAGACAAAGTGTGCATACAAGGAGAAAACAATAACCCTGTATTACAAAAATGGAAAAATAGACAAAATGTATTACGCACAAATATAGACACAAATGCACATATCTGGAAGAAATGAAGGTCTATTTTATAATGCGCACGTGGACTTTCAGAGTTCAAAAGAGGTAGATGTATATGATGTACTGTACGATAAAGATGACTGTGAAAACATATTTAAAAAATGTGAGATATTTTGGAGAGATCTAATCTTCAGTACCTGTAACTTTATGGCCAACCTTATTTTTGAACCTTACTTGCACATCTTTGTGATTTATAGACTTTTTCAAGCTTTAATTATTTTTATCGCCTAATGCATCTTCTATTGCATCATTTTCATTATAACAAGCAACAAATACTTCCTCGGGCATGTCTGATGCTGAAGGTATAAGATCATCCTATAATAGTTTCTTAAAAAACGTTATCCGATTCCATTTATGTACTGCAGACCTTTCAGGCTTCTCATTGATTGGTTTTTGGCCCAATTTATGAGGAAATACTCCTTTTTTAAGTTTAATTCTACCTCCAACTAATTTGTATTTTACGTAGTTTTCTATGTCATTTTCAATCTAAAATATAGTAAAAATATAGAATATTAAATAAAACTTCCATTAGACTAGTGCGTGAGTAACTAGTTCCTACTTATTAAATAAAACTTCCATTAGACTAGTGTGTGAGTAACTAGTTCCTACTTATTAAATAAAACTACCATTATACTAGTGCGTGAGTAACTAGTTCCTACTTATTAAATAAAACTTCCATTAGACTAGTGCGTGAGTAACTAGTTCCTACTTATTAAATAAAACTTCCATTAGACTAGTGCGTGAGTAACTAGTTCCTACTTATTAAATAAAACTTCCATTAGACTAGTGTGTGAGTAACTAGTTCCTACTATTACGTGAGTAACTAGTTCCTACTATTTACGATGCCAGACAATATCCAAACAGGTACCTACAAAGTATACGCTTATTCTCTAAAATACTCCCTCTAGCTAAAACAAATACCATAAAAATAGCTTGAAAGGGCAACCAAATGTTTACAACCTCTGCGCCACATAACTAACAAAAAAATGTATCCTGTATCAAATACAGGTTCGTTTACCGAATAACTAAACATGTACTGCAGTAACATGTACTCACATCGAAATGATCTTTGCAACGATAGACACAACTTTTGGCTCCGGGTAGATTAGCCCTCTTCACTACTTGCATTCATTTCTTTCGACGTTTAGGTTCGAATGGAACAATAAAAAAACAACTTTTCGGGTGCGTTGTTAGTTGTATTGAAACACTTTGACATATTAAACGATTTTCTAGTTTGTGGATTCGACATGTTAATCAATTTTCGTCGCGAACTTCATACACAGAGGTCGGGAGCGGAGGGCGCACTGAGCGACCGTCGTAAAGTGATGTCACAGCAACGGGCGACGACCCCGCGTCGCACGCCTAGCTTAAAAATTAAATATCTCAGAAACTATAAGACGTATAAAAAAAAATTTACTGTATTTTTTTGTTTTCAATAGAGTGTACTATAAGGTAAAAGTCAAAAGCAGGTAATATTCCCCATTAAAGAAAAATGTGTCAATTGTTACCAATTCCACACCAACGATTTGATTTTGGTTATTTTCAGACAAACGAGAATGGCGTCATTGTGAGCGCTTCACCTCACTTTGGAAGACAGGCTCAGTCCGCCAGGTAAATTTGTCATTGTTTTTTTTTTCTTTTAAAATATAACATCTTATAATTCTAGCGAAAATATGGCAGAATTTCAAATTAAGAAACCAATCAGGAAGATTCATACATACTACAGGCGAGTTTACGTTCGAGTATCCAGTCATCCAGTAAGCATTTTAATTTTCTTGTACATATGCGATGATAATAATAAGCTAGAAGTGTTCGCCGTTGAAGAATGAACGTAGGCGAGCGTAGTAGTGGCCAAAGCTAGATACCACAGGTAGATTCCGAGCCGCTAAGAGGTGAGACACATATCTACGTCTATCTATACCTCAATACGGAAATATTATTTCAATACCAATATACTTCCTGTGGGCTAATACTTTATAACCAGTTGATATCTATACAGCGTTCAGAAAACAATAAAAAGAATGCAACTTGAGTTTCCATTGTATATGTATTCGTGACTTAAAATTTATCACACGTACCAATGTCAATTCGCGTTTTCTTCTGAATTTTGTAGGTACTATTAATTAAAATTTTGGTTCTTTTCTGCATTGAGCCGATATCAAAGTTCTATAAATGGTTTAAAAGAATCCATAACATTCCAACTCCAGATAAATAAAACAAAGCTACCCTGGAAACGAATAGAAGTACTTGTTAAGGTGTGCCAAACAGTAATTTAATTATTTTTTATACAATAAAATCTCAGACAATACGAGTTGGACGGCTACCGTCCCGGTCAAGTGATATCTATCGATCCTCGTCACCTGGAATCGGATGCGGCACAGAAGCAGTACGTGCGGCCACTCCCGCTTCAGCCTTCTCGAACTCTCATCGCACGCCCGCAGGCCACCCTCGGTCGCGACGACGCCGTCGCACACGTTGGCGCTGCACTCTCAGTTTCGGACCGCTCACCCGCGTCCGAGTCGTTCGCACCCCGGCTCGATCCTGCCCTTTACTCTCTCCTCGCGCAGCCCCAGACTAATAAGGTGCAACAGGCATACGCTCGACCGACGGTCGCCCCCAAAGCCGTAGCGGCCAAGCATAGATCCAAGTCGCATTTCCCGCAACAGTACTTAATCGAAACCACACCTCAAGAGAATGTTAGACAGCAAGTTCATCCACAATATGTTCAGTTGGCCCCCGCAAGCGCTTCAAAATACGTCCAACAGAACGGTTATCGTGCGTCGCCCGAGTACCAGCCTGCCAAGCCGCTTCAGCAATCGAAGTATCAGCTAGTGCGAGTTCCCATGAATTATCGATCGCAATCCGCCCTACAGCCATACCGAGTGCAATCTGAGGACAAGCGGCCGTCAAACGTCAAATACGCACATCAGATGCAATCGGCCAATTTGGCTGCCATTTCTGAAAGACCGGTTACGGTACTTAAAACTCGTCAAGAAAAATTACGTATTCAAAAGCCTTCGGAAAGAGTAAGATATTCGATGTCGGATCCGACTATTCAAATTATCGATAATCAGTATTATTTGCGACCCGTGTACAGACCCTCAGAGCAGGCTGGAAAAATGCAAGTTTCGCATTTAGATTTTGGCGCTACAAATTTGGATCGAATGCTCGAGACGACTACGCAGCCCGCTCTAGCGCACTCCGCTATTTACGTCAACAAGGTAACAGGAAATTCTAAAAAGGAACCAGCTCTCCAAAATATACAAATCGAGCAACACGGGGAAAGTTTAGAGGAGCAAAGATCGATATTGCCGCCGCCCAAGAATAATAAGGCTTATACGCCCGAGGAGTTTCGAGCTTTAATAGCTGCGGGTTATTCGGTAACTCCAGTTCCTGTGGGAGTAGATGAAACAGGTCTTCCAGATTTTTTAACAACTTCTAGATCCGATTCGGTAATAGAAAAGAGGCAAGAAAGAAGGAAAGGACGTAGGCCCCCCTACGGTTCATGGACTCAAAACAGGGCGCCAATATATTTACTAGACATTCCAAGGGCAGGTCCGGATATGTAAAGATTGATTTTTCGGTCTATACTACTATCTAAATATAAAAACTTGAAATAAAAGAAAAATTAAATTTTGTATAATTGGAAATAGTGGCTGTAAAATTGTATTACATTGGATAATGCTTATCTATAAGGGGCTTAATCAAAATTTAGTATATACAAAGATTATAACACTCAAATAAAAACAAATCACATGTTTATTTTAAGGGGTTTATTTAATGATTTTATTGTTAAATCTCTGAAATTATTCTCTCGTGTTTATTGAAAAAAAATTTAATCAAAGGCTATGATTTCACTATGGTATACCTACATAATTATTAACATATTTTGTAACCTAGTATTTTTGATATGCTTCAAGTGGGATTGATTACCAATATTCATTATAATAATATTGATACTAATACTCAATACTAAACTGATTTTCATCCAAATGTGTAAAGAAATGGTTGAGGTTCAAATATTAGGATTATTTCTAATTCTCTACGAAATTTTCAATTTTATTCATTAAATTTTTATCACATACATTAAGAAAATATCATTTTGTAAGTATGTATTCTGATATCTTCAATATCATTAAGTTAATTTCGATACTTAGATTGAAAAAAAAGAATACTTAGATTTCAAGGTATGAATTTAGATTTGGCAAAAAGAAAAATATCTCAAAAATTAATTTATCATCGTCGTTGTTGTGAATGCCCTTTTCACTGTTTAAGATTCCTTTTTCCTGGAATTGTTATTTCCAGCAATTCTGATAGTGACAATTCTTTCACCTAGCCTTCTTTTGCAGGTTTTATAATCTAATGCCAAATAGCAGGATTTGCTGTGTGACCATTTTGATTTAAATTTTAATTAAGTATGACACTTTATAATCAAGTTTTAACGAAGTTTTAAGTGGTTTTTTTGACACACACCGCGGGCAATATTCCTATTAAGATAAAAAATAAATTGCAAAACTAATCTCAAAATTAATTTTCTCCTAAATAATAATAGGAAATGGGCGACTCATTTATAAATTCCATTATTATAGTATTGAACAATATATTTGTATTACAAATGTTACTTTTTTACGCTATTATAACTGTATATTATTATTAACATAGAAGTGCCCTTGAAGGATTTTAAATCATATTTTTTGTCTATATTTTAAATTAACCTACTTATCTCATGTGCAAAGGATTCCTAAAAATTGTCTTCCAAAGTATTATATTTACTGATCACATTAACAATTTTACAAATAAAATGAAAATATGTTATTTCCGATTTGCTCATTTTTAAATAGTTACATTAGAACAGATACATAAACAAAGTTAGAATAAAAAAAATAGTTTTAAAATTAGCTTCAACCCTATGTAAAAATGATGACATTCGTACATTATTTTGGTAAACCTAATTTAAGCTTGCTCCAAATAAAACAAAATGAAAACAGAACACAAGTATGAGATTAAGTGTTAAATGCAAGAAATCTCATTTTACTTCTTTAAAATTGCTTGCTTTACACACCTTTACCCAGTTAAATTTTCACAAATATTTCAGTGATGTAAAATACTGTTGTTCTATTTAGACAAATTATATTTCACTAGTAAAAGTGAAAAGTGAAAGAGAAAGAAAAATTATATTTAATTTTCATAACCAGTATAAAATGATGATTACTAACAGATCACCTTTGACTGTACTAAGTGTGATTTGTAGATTTTCTTTATCAAAAAAATTGAAAAAGAGACGAATCTAAAAAAGAGACGGTCATCTAAAAAATATAAAGAAAAACCTAACATCTTATGTTCCCCAGATATATAAAAACAGAACAATACAACTAGATTAGACATTTACAATATTATTGTGACTGGATTCTCTACAAAAGAGAGGAAAATTCACTTAATTTTGCAAAAAAAACTGTTAAAGACATCCTATAGAATATTGGCAAGATGTAACATTCACAGGTGAATTAAAAATAATAATTGAGAAAGGCAATGGTGAAATAGATAAATAAAAATAAATTTACCTCCTACAGTAAAACACAGTGGAGGTTTAGTTTGAATTTGGGGTTGTATGAGCGCTTCAAGTGTAGGCAATTTATAGATTGTCAACGAATTCAAATTTATGTTTATGCAGAATACTGTTTTGAATACCAGAACGTGAAATCTCTCCAACAATCCCAAATATTTTACAACTCTTCCTCAATCACCAGGCATCAATCCCATAGAGATCACAAGGATTTAACATTCCACTTTCTTTTACAATAAGCTTAGTAAACTCCACGTAGATTGAAGCACAACAAAATCCAACAAATAATAAAAGTAGGTTTTGATATTTATATTTTCAGTAAAACCTTAAGCGCACGTAGTCTTTTGTGGATAATTTAAATTGTTTCATTTTTTTCACTATTGATGAACAATAATTTGTTTAAATCACACAAATAAAAATGGGGTATATTTATTATAATATACATATTTATGTACGTAATTTAAACATTAAAATATACAAAATATCCTAGACATTATAATTCATGGCTCACTTCATTTATAAAATTTCATTTATCTTTATTTTTTACATGCTATTCATACTGTAATGAATATTTTTTGTACATTACACACTAAAAGTTAATGGAGAGTTTATTTTGGCATAATTCATTACATATATTACAAAGACCATTAAAAAATTCAATACAAATTGTTTACTGTAATCTGCATAATAAAAATACTTTAAGGAAGGTTATATGATAGAAGCTTTGACGATTATATGATATACGTGCGTCTATCATATTAAAGGTTTATATGACAGACGCACGTTGGTTTGGAATCTTTTATAGACAATTTATATTAAGAATGATTGTTGGATGCATTGTTTTCATATAAGCTTAAATCTTTAAACAACGGAAGTAATAAAAGGCACCTAAACTGCAGATTATCTTCAATATATTTCACTTTTACGAGTCCATTTTAGAAGTCTACCATCGCTTAATACAATTATACAAATTAACTACACAATTTCAATAAGATAGAAGTTGTAAATGATGATATAACATTTTTCTCTTAATAATATTAGATTTATTATTTATTTTGACATGTTAATGTATACATATACATATAAAAATACATAAATTTTAAATGAGCAATCTCTTTCAGTGAACCACAGTGATTCAATTTTACATATTTTTTATGAAACTCTGAAACTAATGCAAGCAAGTAATTACTACCAATATGTATGTGATTAAATCCATACGTGTGGGTATAATAATATTATGGTCTTATGTGGTACACTATCGTATGTAGAAGAATGTGATTGTGCCAATATTTACAATTTTTATTACTTAAAAAAGTTTGTTTTTGTAGATTATTATGGGGAATTTTGAGAAAAGAGCAATAGAGATTCTATTTTTCGTATACATGGAGAAACTTGATCACACATATCGCACATTTTTTAACAATGTGTCAGTTAAAAATGTGATATACTTTTGACGTATCAATATTATGTGTACACCTAACAATCTATGGAAAACTTACTCTCTGGTGGGTACATGAAGAAGTAACTTTCACGTATTCAGAGTTTAAACAAACCAACAGCTTGTTTGAACGATAGTAATATGTACTGTGACCGACACTATAGTAGTGCCCTGTGTGTTAATAGACATTTATATTTTAAGAATCAATGGAAGCCAACAAAATATAATATGTGCAAATATCAAACTTTTCTCAAGAAACTAACACAATGCAAAGTTGACTAAAACGTAACAGAATTAAAGGGAGATTGAAAGAATTTCTTGGGTATTTTTCAGGGAAAAAATTAATTATTTTATTCACAAATTTGTACAGCAAGATCTGTGCTTGTTAAATTATATTCCAAAATACAATGTAAATTAAAACAACACTGAGCAAAAATAACACTGAGCGCAACTTTAGTTAGAATATAAAATTGCTTAAATATAAGTCCGCATCAATTTGGCATCATTAGTACTTTTATTTCTATGACAATATAAACCTTTATAACTTGGTTAATATTTAAGGTTTGTTAAAAATTGTTTAAAATTTTTAACATTTTGCCTTAAAATAATAATTTTGAAAATAAAAAAATTAATCACATACCCTATTATAGTCGTCTACAATTAAAGGACACTGGAAAAAATTATGGAGACAAAAGTTTTTCCTACAACGAAAAACTTTACAGTTTTTCGTTGTCAGTTTAAATTTTACAGACCTTGGAATATTTAACGTCCTCCATCCATTTAAAAAGAACTGAGAAAAGCCAAAAATATATTTATGTACATAAATATATTTATGTACATAAAAGTATTTTATGTACATAAA
Organism: Druceiella hillmani; assembly: GCA_039881145.1. NCBI lineage: Eukaryota > Metazoa > Arthropoda > Insecta > Lepidoptera > Hepialidae > Druceiella > Druceiella hillmani. The sequence continues at coordinate 16,149,055 of JAYKKI010000047.1, read as the reverse complement.
TATATTTATATTTTTTTAATTACACATAACGGTACATTTAGATAATAGTTATAATTTTATTACCAAAGTTTATTTCTAATTTTAGGAAAGGTATCTTCTCCTTATTATTTGATAATTTACTGGATCCCTATTTTTCTTTTGGTTAGGAATCATTTACATTAATTTTAAGGAGTTAGTCCCTGCAAAAAAGTAAAAACAAATTACAGTACTTAATGAAGATTCCAATTATTTTAATAAAATAAGCTAATTTAAATATTATTTATTCAAATATAATAATTACATTTTTTTAACGAATACTTAAAAATGAGCTCTTCCTTTAATCTTCATTTGAAATACATTTGGGCATTTGATGAGTTTTAGTCAGAGATCTTAGTAATAAAAAATGTTAAGATATAGGGAAACTGAAATATATATTGGCATTTTAAAATATAAAATTACAGAATTTCATAAAATAAATATAATATAATATCTACATAATTTTGGGCGTATTCTTAAGAATATATTTGAAGAAGAAAACGACATAAAATCATAATAAGACAATGTTACTTAAAACTTGCACATTATTTGTGAATAGTAGTATCTTTATTTGTATTCTTAAATTTTTTATCAGAAATCACGGACATTTTTTCAGTTGCTTTCTTTAAATTTTCTCTTGACCATGTTCGCTGTTCTTTAATTGAAATTTCTCACCAGCAAAAATAACAAATCAAATCTTCCTTATGTAATATATCAGATATGCCGTTAATCAGCTGCTTGAATGTTCAACATTTTTGGGTTCTGATAAATATTGTGGCAAATATGGCTAAAATAATTAGTATTGTTATTACATTTGAATTATTTTTTCTTCCTCAATTTCAATTACAACTTCTTTCTATCTGACCTTTCCTGATTTCTCTTAGCCCTATCATAATTATTTTCTGCTCTAATGTTCATTTTATACCCTAACTTATTTTATTTACCTTGAGTGCCATCTATATTTTTCCAGCTTACTGCCTAGTGACTGCCAAAATTTTCTTGATTATGAATTACTATCAAATTACTTTTCTGCCTGTTTGGTTTTTAATGAATTTTATTCTGAATTAAGATAATCTCTTTTCTTTATCATCTAGCTTTTCTTGTTCTAGATACTGATGTAGTCCTTCTCCATTTTCTTTTAGTGATAAAATGTCGGCTGCCAAATAAGTGAATAATTAGATCACTTTCTAGACCAATTAATGGCCAAAAATTGCCTTGTAATGTTGATCTTGTAGTACAATGATGAGACAGTTTTTATAGAACTGTACAAAATACAAATCAAACCACCATTTGCCTAATTACTGTCTGACGTCCAGCTCTAAAAGCATATTCTCAACATTTTGCATCTCCCAATTGAAAATTGGCTTTTTATTATACTACATGTAGGCCATAATATCATGGTCTCTTTAATAATTGAAACGGTAAACTCCTTGACATTACCACTCTGTAAATTAATTAGGCAGTCAACCGGTAAAAAAATTTCCCAGGTTCACAAGGAACCCTAACCTTAAGAAACAAATGTCGGTCAAGTGATCCTGATAATTTAAAACTTGTTAATAGTAGTTACTTGGGATAGACTGAAAGTCAGACAGGTCTACCTTGTCTATTAAGATCAGAGGTCGATCGGGAGAGTGGTCGAATGACAATACCTGATGCGCAATGAAATTATACTAGATTAAATTGAATAAATCTATTCTTTGGCCTGTCTTTGTAACAGTTTTTTAACTCTATGTAAAAACCCGTTCTACTCTTAGATAAAAAAAAGGGAAAATACGGTACACCCTTACTTTATATAAATACAAAACGGGCATAGATGCAACTACAAGCACCAAACTCTCACAGCTGCATGTAAAATTAACACAAATTGCCTACATGTAAAATTAACAGAAAAAGACAAAGAGATGCATTGTGACTGTAGCACAAATTGCACCGAATGCACTGCTAGTACTATAGCTTCTCAGGGATTTGGCATTAAAACATGACATTTTTGAAAACTTATAACATTGTTATGTAATTACGCATGAAAAGTAACTCCATGTGTACTGTTTTTTTTGTTTTGTGAAAGGTTAATGCATATGGTAAAAGCACTAGAAGGCATTTTTGGATCGATCTAACTGAAAATATTGTCAATTTTAATTTCAAGAACCCCACATCTATGCGAACCGTCCATCTACATACGACTAAATTGAACAAAACACAACCAGGTTCATTGGACCTGGTTTACGTGGACGACGGACCGTTAAAGCGTACCTTATCTTCCCTTTTTTGTTTTGATTTAGGTTCTACTATACTATAAAAGCCTTACTTTCCCATTGTATATTCACAATTATTTGAATTTGGCAATTGTTCCGTAGGAATAACTATAGCACTCAATTTAGCGGTAAAAATCGACTACCACTTGACCTTATAATAATTGATAATGCATGGCAGCCATGACAGACAAATCATCATCATCACAAATATGAATGATAACAAATAGGTTGCGGTTAATATAGCACTTACAATCGTAAAGAAGCTCGGAAGTTTATAATAATTCTAAAACTTTCAAGTACGATTGCGTTAACTCCTAAATCTTTTTATTTTTTGATTTATTAGTATTATTATGGCCCCAATGTTAAATTTCTAAAATTTGCGACCCCAATCAAAAGCCGAAGAATGTAGATTAAATTATTAAACACTGTCACATTTTGCCATTTTATTATGGGTGTGAGTGTGTGTACGTGTGTGTGCGTGCTTGCGTACCAGTGTGTGTACACATTAATTTACAAAATTATGTTGGCACTTATGCCAATATTTTTGGAACGAAGTTCCTTATCGCGCGTTGCGAAAGGGGGCTAGACGGAAAAAATTAAGACCAAAAGTTGTAACGACACTTTTTGCTATAGTTATTAGCGGGCGCGCTGCAAGCCGTACGTCGTGCGCGTGTTTCTCTGTCTGTCTCTCTCTCTCTCATAGAAAGCAAGCCAGTTATTTTCGTTTCGTCTTTCTATTTCGCATTGAACAGTGTGGTGTCGCGACGATTATTTTTGTTGAGTGTATACAGGTTTTTTGTACATAATAAATAATGAAATAACAATAATTATTATTATAACTTAAAAGAAATAAAATTTTATTACAATTCCTTCACTAAGTAATCGAAAGGAACTTCGTTCCATCCGGGTGTCCCTTGACACCTCTCAAGTTTTTTTTTATTTATTTTTGTTAACATAAAAAGAAAACAATTAGTATAGTGTTTTAAAGTAAAAAAAGAGACTAAAAAGCCCGCCATAAAAAGTTGAAAATAATGGGTCTCGTGCTAAATAAATTCAAACTGGGAAGAAAAATTATTTTATATTAATTAGCATTCAATGTCGTGAAAGTAAAGACGGCAAAAATGAATGAATGTAACATTTGTTTTTATCACGCGTCTCCTTAATCCTAAATACAATGATTATATATGCAATAGGCAAAATATTCTAAAATTGAAAATGATAACGAAAATTTCAAATATTACACCAAAGTCCCCAACGACATCTCCTAAAGCCCTATTTTTTAACAAATCAAATTTTACATTTTTCAGTTTCAAGCAATTGGGTGACAACAAAGGTGACAACACTAAAGAAAATGGCGCGCTTCTCTTAAGAATAATCTACTTCGATTCTTTAAAATTGCATAGTCCATTTCCAATTAGGAAATGAAATTAAGTAATAGTATTTACGTATGAAAAGTAATCTCCATTTGTTTCTTTTGCAGGTTAGAATAGCATAAGCCGGCGTTTTAAGAGATATTTTCACATATAAACTACATAAAAGTTCAGACCTGTGTCTTTAGTTTTGGCCTTAGTTGATCAAAAGTGTCAGTTTTTCAGCAATTTTTGAATTACCATACAAAGTACGATCGAATCTTGTATCACATTGGAGTGAATTGAATCATAAGCTATGCTTGACCCAGTGGTACGTCTTTGTGACTTCAGCGGCTATCACTTTTTCTTCTTGAGCGCTCATTTGATCGCTTTTTGAAAATATTTTCAGCGATATAGATAAACTAGCACTTCTTTTTTTTGTGTTCATTACATTTTTGGTGTTTTTCTATATCATTCTTGCCACCACCATCAACTATAAATATTTTTATAATTTCTATGTATTGCAACACCTGAAGATGTTGTAATACAACGAAACCTAGGTCGTGGTAAAGAACTTAAAGAAAGTAGAAAAAAATACTACATATACGTAGTTTCATTTAATTGTGTACCTAACTGATTAAAATTTTAACCAATTCGTCCGCGAGCTAACCATATCTAATACGATTGTGCCGATCAATATAGTCGACTAGGGAGCATCACTACGTGACGGATATATCCCAGGTGGGTTTACTTGACACAAATATTTCGATTGGAATGCGAAAGCCCTATCTCTTTCGCACACACAATATATATATATATATATATATATATATATATATATATATATATATATATATATATATATATATAGTCCATTCAAATTGAAGATGGAATGTTTGTAAACAATCACTTTTGACAGTTCAGGTATTGCAAACCTTTTTCTTACATTCACGTTAGTAATTTAATGTGGATTTATTTGTGATTAAAAATATTTTTTTATTAGTGTACACATTTACACTATACACATACGTAACTTATATTATATAGGTTATATTTTATATTTAAAAGAAATTCAGATAAGTAAGATGCGTTTCGAATAATTTATAAATATTACTGTTACATAAAAAATACATAATAATACCAACAAAATTCCTCTCATACTTAATCCAGGCTTGAGACTGGCAGTCTTAAAGACTGACGTATTTAAAAAGTTGTTGGTAGCCAAATCTCTACTAGTAATTCACCTTTGGCAAACCTTCATCAACTATCTGTCTATCTAATAAATAATATTCTATCATACTAACAAATAATACTTTATTTTCTAAGTATATTAATAATAGTAGTTTAACGAAATGTTAGTTAGAACACAGAAAATGAAATTATTACAAAATAAAACAAGTATTACATAATTTTCAAGAAATGACTAAAACAACTTTTAAAAACATAATTCATTCTAAAGATTATACCATACATTCTAAAGAAAAAAATTCAACAATTAGATCACAAAGAACTCAAAATATATATTATAAATACACAAAGTACACTAATATTTCACCTTACTATATAGAAATACACTAATATTTCATAGAAAAATTACACTATAGTGTTACAATCAAATCATAATGAACTTAATACACAAAATACATATTTATATTTTAAAAAAACCACAAATACTTTATTAGTTCACAGAAAACAATTATCCACAGTGCACATGAACATGAATCACATCACAATGAACTTAAAACGTGAAATCACTAAAATATTTAATATAAATATAAATACACTACATACATCATAACAATTACAGATTATCACACTTATATCACAGAAATATCAGATTCTGCGCTTTTTCTATTGCGTTTCTGGTATGTGAATTTCAATTTCTTTAAAATATTGTAAAACGTCGTCCTTTTGAAATTAGGTAAGGCCTCATCGTTGTTCACCTCCATAAGAACCTAGTCGATCGTGGGTAGTTCATTTTTAAAATAAAAAGTATGGAGTTTACGTCTAATCGCGCTCGGCTCTAGATCATCAAATTTTGTCAATCTTGGCGGGTGCGACAAAGGGAGCGGATGCGTCCTTCTATATTCCCGAATTGTATTGTACACTCTGCTTAGACCAACACCGGTAATTTCAGCCATTTGCTTTGCTACGTATTTTTTGTAAATGTGTTTTTCCTTGGGTGTATTCTTTTCTACGTATTTATATACGTTTATTAAAGTGGTTTTTTCTTTCGAGCTTAAAGCATTCTTCTTAGAGCGTTTCTTCATGGGCGATGAAAATGTTAGAATCCCGCCGCTAGTACCTGGTGCATAGGCCATTTTATTTACACAATAAAAAGACACTTTAACAATAACACATATTATTATATAACAAACCGAACTTAGCGCTATGAAACAAACAATAATATAATAAACTTAATGTAATACAAAGTAATGAAAACAATTTACAAAACGCTAAAAAATCAGCGAGTAATAATTGCAAACGTCAAAGTCGCTCAAAATTCCAATGGGAAAATACGTTTAAGTGCGGACTGGAACACCGATGCTTCGTCGTCATGTTGTTCTCTTTGCTAGCGGTGCAAGCCAAAATTTGGCATACATGCGAATAAACAGTTACCAAAAAAATATAATTGATCTCCTGAATCTATAAGCAATTTAACATAAGAATTGTGATAATATAAATAATGAGTATTGCAAATTATTATACTAGTTGTGCGCTCGGATTAATTCAAATTTATTTAGTTCTATGTACATTTCTATATGGCTTCTTCAATACCATTATGAAGTTTCATGTTTGTGGAACAGATAAGACTGATGGATGATTATACGGATCTGCATTGGTTGTCCTCAAAGCAAAAATTAATAATTTAGTTTTACTAAACATACATATAATAAAAGTTAATGACATAATGTGCAGTAAACATTGTCATAACGCTTTGACTTGTAGTGTAATCCTATATATTACATTTTCTTTTGGCGGTACCGTTCCAACGTAGTTTTTATCGATAATAAAAAAAATTGAACATAACATATATCTGTCTCGTTCGAACAGTGCATACAGATCGTATTGTGTCACTAGTGCATTTGTATTCAAATTGCACTTAATCAATTACAGCCATCCGCTAACAATTGGGCGAAAAAATAAAATCAATAATTTTTTTTCACAAATTATCCCGCAAAATTCCTAAGCAAAAACCAGGTATTTTTATTTGATATGAAGCAGGTATCTTTATCTGATAAACTGAGGATTTTATGAAATTCTAACGAAAGCACGGTTTTAAAATAGTAGGGTAATTCACATGAAATGGCCAATTGAAAAATTTCACTGTTTTTACTCTAGATGTCGTAGCTAAATCTAGTGAGCGGCTGCTACCCGAACCTGTACTTTGCCGTATACGTTGTGGTATTGAAAACAAGTAAAAAGCATTTTTATCTTCAAAATGTAAATTTACTTCAGATTTTTTAGTATATTGATATTTGATGTTGTAGTGTTAATATTTATAAAATTTATTATGCTTTTACTATTTTTTCGTTGAATACAATAACCCATTGATAAAATAACCTCAAATCGAATAACAAATTCATAAATGGCGCTAAATTTAGATTCCAGATTATGCTTACATTATAATAATAAAAATGACAGAGTTATTGAAGAGATTTCAATGATACTTGAGGATCCTACGTCTGAACGGGTTCAAGAAGAACTTCCGCCAACAGTGCCTTTAACATAAAGATTTAATGAGGATGCTCACAAAAGGATACGCCTTCAAAGTACCTGTCTGATATGTACCCAGTTGTAGAACTGCTTAATAGCGTCCGGAAACATGTGCAAGCAAGTAGCAAAGGTACTCGCATCCCAAGATTACATTAGAGAAAAAAAAGAGAAAGTAAAAATAAAATGATTATGAAGAAAAATCTAAATATTGAAAAGCAAAAAATGAAATTATATTCCAGTTCTGAGGAAGAATCGATAGAATTAGCCGGTGAAAATCGCGGTCCCGAAAATAATATATATGTTACAAAAATAAAAAAATAAAAGATTAGCTGCTATGAATTGTTTGTAAATTATTGCCGCATATAAATTGCACTCCATTCAACAATTATTGTAATTGTTGAATGATGAAAAATTGGCAAGAAAATGAAGAAACAAGAAACGGAAAAGAAAAACTTGTACGAGAAAAAAACAAAAAGTAACGGAAAAAGCAAAGGGGGAGGAAAAATGAGTCGGAAATTAAATGGCCATCTTATCCTTAAATGGGCGGCCAATTTCTAACAGGTTTTTAACATTAAAGCTTTTTAAAAAAAACATCCTAAAGTGCATATATAATTTGTAGACTACATGGAAAAATAGTTCAGTACCAACATTTATTTGAAAAGACAATAACATGTCACAATGTTTGTTTACTTATCTATACGCCAAATATACCATAACTATATCTGCGTATAAGGTAATCAAATCTAGAAACATAGCAGCGTAAGCTGACATATTGTAGCTGTCTCACTCTAACGCCTTATAAAATTAGTGAATAGCATATATGATCTAGATTTTTTTAACGTCGAGATTTTGATTATTTTCACAAATTGTTTGAAACGCCTGACTATTTCGCAAAAAAAGTGGAGGGTTACCAATTTTTCCGTGTAAAATTTTAGAATTCGTATCAATAAAATAATGGTATAATACTTGTATTTATAACATTTTTTATAGTGAGACTTTCTGAAGTTAATATTTTGATTATGTATATATTTTAATAATACTCCGGGAATAATGCAATGAATTTTATAAATAGTTGTCAGCTGATCGAATATTATATTTGTGCCAGCCATATTTTAACTGTCAAATTCGATTGTTTACAAACATTCCATCTTCAATTTGAATGGACTATAGATAACATCATTCTACAGTAAAACATAAAATGTTGTTTATGGAACGTAGAGCAACGAATACTCTATAATACGAAATTTAAAATCGTTTACTTTATTTGAATTGGGTTATCAAACTGCAAATTTGTAACTTAACATTCTTTTATAGTACAATTTTACATTTGGTTATAATATCTGTAATATTTACACTTTTAATTCAAATTTTATTATATTTGTTACATTTGTTCGTAATAAGAGGAAATTATTTTAAGGATCGTTCTTGGATATTGGGTTGTAGCCGTAAACATTTCATGGTAAGTTAAACTTATTAATTTGAAAATAACATCGAATCAATTATATATTTTATTGTTAATATTATTCGAACTCACCATCAAAATTACATTCGATAATTGAATTTTCTTTTCAGACAAGCGGATTCAAGAAGTTACGGTATGTGCAGAATAACAGACCTAACCCCCGGCACTCTCAAAAAAACATCCCGTCACACGGCCCGACAGCTAATAAAGGCTAAATATTAATAAAATTATCATTTAGTAAGTTTACTTATGAATTTATTAAGTTGAAAGCTTTCTCTTTGCGACTCAATTAATTTTATAGTAATGTAAGTAAGTTACACTAGACGGTTAGCTTAAGATTTTATAGGTAGCTAAAGAAAAAACTTTCTATACAGTATGTAATTATGATGAAGCAATTATTACAAACCAAAAAAGAATCCATTTATAAATTTTGCAATATTATATATGTACATAGTTGGTTAAATAATTTGTTCTTTTATTTGCAGTTGGAGGTGGAAAAAAGAACCAAAACAGAAAGTGGTACGAAAATTAAACGAAGAGAGTTTAAATGTTTTTTTTTTTTATAAGTCATTGGAAGGTTTAAGTGAGTTAGAGAATATTTGTTAAAATGTAATTATTGAATCAGAACTTGAAGAAAAAATGGCACAGATTTAGTATGAATGCAAAGTGGTTTGTCAATATTTAAGAATAGCTCCGAATTACAAGTTCCTACAAACGTTGTTCGCTGTACCATTGATAGGTATATTGCATTCGCTTTAAAAATTTGCCAAATTTGTTAATTTATACCAAATACTGCATGTGTATTAGGTTGCGCGTAGCCTTCTGATTAAAACAAGGGATTGTGAAAATGAGATTTTTAGTAATACTGCTAACATATAATATACAACAACTGCGAGCATATTGATTTAAAAGATAAAAATAAGTTGTTACCAGGGTGGGTTTACTTCATACAAATATTTCGATTGGAACGCGAAAGCCCTATCTCTTTCGCACACACAAATTACATAAAATTTTGTCTATGGAACATAGAGCAGCGATAACGAACGCTATATAATCAAAGAAAAAAAAAAGACTATGATACGAAATTTAAAATCGTTAACTTTATTTGAATTGGTTTGTCAAACTGCAAATTTGTAACTTAACATTATTTTATAGTTCAATTTTACATTTGGTTATAATATCTGTAATATTTTCACTTTTAATTCAAATTTTGTTGTATTTGTTACATTTGTTCGTAATAAGAGGAAATTATTTTAAAGATCGTTCTTGTACATTGGGTTGTAGCCGTAAACATTTCACGGTAAGTAAACATTTCACGGAAAATTATTAATTTGAAAATAGCATCGAATCAATTATACATTTTATTGATAATATTGTTCAAACTCATCATCAAAGTTACATTCGCGTTTTAATAATCAACAACAAAGAAGTTGCTAATAATTTAATTTTCTTTTTAGACAAGCGGATTTAAGAAGTTACGGCATGTGGAGAATAGCAGACCTAGCCGCCGACACTCTCAAAAAAACATCACCGTCATACGGCCCGGCACCTAATAAAGGCTAAATATTAATAAAATTATCATTTAGTAAGTTTACTTATGAATTTTTTAAGTTGAAAGCGTTCTCTTTGCGAATCAATTAATTTTATAGTAATCTAAGTAAGTTGCATTAGACGGTTAGTTTAAGATTTTATAGATAGCCCACTGATTTCTAAAGAAAAAAACTTTCTATACATTATGTAATTATGATGAAACAATTATTACAAACCAAAAAGAATCCATTTATAAATTTACAATATTATATATGTACATTGTGATTAAATAATTTGTTCTTTTATTTGCAGTTGAAGGTGGTAAAAACAACCAAAACAGAAAATGGTACGAAAATTTAACGAAGAAATTAAATTTTTTTTTTTATAAGTCATTGGAAGATTTAAGTAATTTAGAGAATATTTGTTAAAAGGTAATTATTGAATCAGAACTTGAAGAAGAAATGGCACAGATTTAGTATGGTTGCAAAGTTGTTTGTCAATATTTAAGAATATCTCCGAATTACAAGTTCCTACAAAAGTTGTTCGCTGTACCATTGATGGGTATATTGCATTCGCTTTCAAAATTTGTTAATTTATACCAAATACTGCATGTGTATTAGATTGCGCGTACCCTTCTGATTAAAACAAAAGATTGTGAAAATGAGATTTTTAGTAATGATGCTAACATATAATATACAACAACTACGAGAAAACATACAAAGATAAAAATAAGTTGTTACTGCATCCAAGTGATTTCTTCAGCTGAAGATGTAGTCAATGTATGCCAATGTGCCAATGAATAAAAGATTATTTAGAAAATAATTTTAAACAAAATAATTTATTCATATGTATTAGGTTAGATTTGTTTTTTAGAAATTTTTGTAATTGTGTAAATAACACAGGAATAATTATGACATTCTTATATTCTACTTTTTGTATTTGATACTTTATTAAGTGTTGTCGACTATTTACATTGGGGATATTAAACTGAATGTATAAATTAGGTTAAATAGGATATAGAAATTAGCCTACAATGAGTACAAAAATCCTTTAAATCAACGATTGTGCCAGAACCGTATCCTTTTTATTTCTTTTTATTCAGCACATAGTTTCAATTTCTTTGAACTAGTTTAAAAAAATAGAAATTATCCCCCTGATTTAGCATTTTTTTACATTTAGTAGCACAAAAGTGAAGTGTAATCGCCACGATAACCGCATTTTTTCTCTTCGTAAAGTATAATTTCCATAGTGAGTATATTTTATTAATTTCATAGATCAATTGTTAAATTCGAAAGGACGGTTATAATAATTTTATTTTACTAAGATGTAGAATAAAGCTGTAAGATATAGAATATTGATGTTTTTTCACTATAAAGGTTAAGAGTTTTACGAATAATGTAAACATAGAATTAAATATATTAATCGATGTTAAAAACTCTTATAGTTATAACACAGTAAACAGTAAAAGGAGAGTTAACAATTTATTTAATGAAAATTCATATTAAAATTGAAAGTATTAGTATATTAATTTAATGATAGAAGCTAGTTAAGTACATCTTGATATGTAAAAGCGGCAGATATTTTGTAAAATAGAAACGTTCATTCAATGTGTTGGTATGTGGCCACAAGTTTTTTATTAGTTCTTTTTAGTTATGTCTCTCGAACTGATTTTTTTTTAATAAAGTTTTTTAATTTCAAAATTGTTTCAATTGTACGTATTTTATAATCTAAAATGTAAGAAAACTACACCTGTCAAAAATACGAGTTGCAGCGAAAGTACGTAGTTGCAATAGGGGAATATAGAAGCTTAGTACTTGAAACGCGAAAGTGCTATCTCGCTCGTACAATTGCTTGAAGTTCTTCATCTTTTAGTATATAATCTGTGTTATATTCGTTCCCCAGCGTCTGAGTTTAGTATATTATCTATAGTCTGAATGTCAGACTTTTATCATACGATGTTTGCAGACTATTATTTTAACAAATTTTCAAAAGAATGTTAGTTTTATTTTATTATGTTTGCCGTAGATTATTTTAATTTTTCAATATTTTAGTTAATAAATGGTTTCATTTCATAATAATGTGAACGCATTTTCAAGTTATTAAAAGGTGAACGGAAATATCAGTCATGGCCATTCTTTCAAATGACGGATATATCCGTCGTTGGCGGTCAAAGGGTTAAATATTACCTGTGAAGTTTCAAATTATTTTATTGCATTTGTTTTTATAAACAGTTGATGATTTTAATCTAAAATTGTCACTTTATTATTAACCTTGCAATATCATTATTGTGTAGGTACAATATCAAGTTTTGTGGTAAACAACTATTGAATATTCAATACATTAGGTCATTGACACTATCATATACAGTTCGGATTTGAATGAAAAATTGTATTCTAAGTTGTTGTCACACATATTTCATAAAATAAATAACTGTACCAATGCTTCTCATTGGCATAGTCAATTAAGTATTAACATAAAAAAAGATTCTCTCAGCATTTTCGAATGGACAGGTATTCATCAAAATATTTTCCATGATTTAGCCACTGATGTAGAACAAGTAAATCACCGTTTTCTAACGACTTACATGTTCTTTCTCAGTAAGTTAATTCACCTTATTCGCATTTCAAAAAAATTATGAACATATTTGAAAAATTATAATCTGCCTTTGCACTCAAATTTTTACATTACCTCAAGGAGAAAAACCCATTTCACATACACACTGATAAAGACAGTATATCACCTTGCGAATGCCTTATTAACTTAAGGAACCTGTCATGGATAAATAAATTTCAATGGGGTTTATTATTCATTAGTAAGATACTCTAAGAGTAAACTGAAAGCCACATTATACATAAAGTTGGATGATGGTTTTAAAGGACTTGCATGATTTTATATTTATGTTTTAGGACGATATCAACATTTCGTTAATCTAAGGGGCTTTAAATTAGTGCTATAAATTTTAGCTGCCCCTTAAATAAATATTTTCTGCAGCATATAATATTATAAATTAAAAACGGTAAATTAAACAGAATGCTTAAATATGCAGATAACCATTATTTGTTAAGTCGGACATCTCGAGATGAGAAAGAACCTACATCTTTATCATTTCTGTAAAATAATTTGTTATCTCTGTTACTGTGGCTTGCTAACATTCCAGATCTACTCTATTTATCAGTTTTTCCCCTAAAAATGACTAAAAAATTATGATTTCTACTGTCATAGATACATTATTACAGATAGTTCTGTTTAGACATTTTTATTAATTTCTAAATCAGACAGTAACAAAACCGTAACACGTAGATTCTGTATTTATGCCGTAAGTATACTACTCTTATCTTGGTAAGAAACATTGAAAAAATCTAAAAATTTACATTACAAAACAATCCACCACCTGATTGTAGGCCAAATGGCAGCGAGATAAGGGATTTGCAACTTTTGCACTTTAGTGATTTGATACACTGTCTACTCCAACTTGAAGGAAAATAGCATTAAGATATAAATAAGTAAAAAGTAAATTAGGAGTTAAGAGAAAATAAAAATATTTTTATGTAAACTCCTTGTGCTAAATCGGAAGCTTCTACAGAAAGGTAGGCAGTGCCACATCACACTTTGATAACAATACGGCACCATTTCATATTGTGTGGGTACAAAATGAGACTTAATTAGAGCAATTATGTCTGACCATTATAATGAGTCTGTATATTTATTTTAAATTATGCTTTTATATTATCTTAATTAACACTCATTTAGTAGATACACCTGTGAAGTATACAAAATTCTGGTCTAGTTAATTTTATATTAATAGTATGGGCTGTACAAGTCGCTATGACTAAAAACTATCCTAATTAAATTACAAAAGAGTGTAAAAGGAAATAAAGTAGAAGATTCTCGAAGAACTCTTCGAAATAAAAAAAATAATAAAATGAAACTAGCCGAACATGACTATTTCTATACTTTCCTCGTTTAATTGTCGATTCATGTTTTGGGACTATATAATCTTATCTATTTGAATTGAGGTTAGTTTGTGATTAAGTAATGGTTAGAAAACAATATAATAAGCAAAAACATTCGCAACAGTAGATGCATCTTTAGTTCAAATAAAATTTACGATTTGTGGATATAGCAGTAAAGAAATTTCAAAGTTAAAAATTATGTCAATATAGGGTTTTGTAGTAGAAAACAATTATTAATTTACAAAATATGAATATGCAAGTTATTCTAATAATGGTATTTATTTTATACAAGTAAAACGCATCTAGCATTATTGAATTTAATACTTAATTTATTATGAGTTTGGAAACGGATTATCAATTTTCTGCATGACCTAAGTTCTCCTCCAAACAATTTAATTAACTGAAATCTGCTGTTCAAGCTACCTCTCATTCTGTTTCATATAAAATGTATATTGTAGCTGGCGAATATGCATGTACATTCAGATGACAGCATTGTCTGATAAAAGTATGATGCAAGTGATTCAAAACTGTACACATAAGGTTAACAATACTCGATGTAATTTATCAATCTACAGATTTATCCTTCCGCATAAAATTCCACCACCAAAAATTGGGTGTCTTGATACACTGCTTCTGTATCAACAGAAAAGAAAAAATAAGCAACATTTTAATAAATCAGTTTATATTTTCATTAAAAAAATATTCTTACACATTTTTGAATTTAAACTACTGCTTTTACTTTATTAACTATTCCTTCTTACTTTAGTTTGTGAGTTGTGTTTATAAAAAAAAGTGAAAAATGTTACACTGTGAAATTTATTTAAGTCTCACATAACATTAAAATATTTTTTACTTGAATAAGTCAATAGCAGGTGCTATTGACTTAAATTATAGATTTATGTATGTATAATACATGAAATAACTGACAGGTCTTGGAAATTGTTAGCCGTTTGTTCAAGTGTAAATTGTAGTTTGTAATAAGGATATATAATATTAAAAAATTAAAGCACCTTGCTTTTCCCTGTAAATTAAATAAACAATTAAACATTTTTGGTAGTGTCTTCACATTTTGTTCTATGAAATTCCATGAATTCCTTTTCACATCATTTTAAAACAGCTCTGAATCCACACATTTATAAGTTACAAAATACAAATATAGTTCTTATCATCTATGCGAAACAATTTTTATAACAGATAAGTTATTGACTGAAGTATCTCTGTTTTGTTTACATGTTAAAATGCTCAGTCATGCTGATTACATTAGCCTTGATGATGAAATTGATAGGTAAATTATTGAATAACAAATATTCATATTTACATGCTAATTTTAATCACTCATATATACTAAAATTCTATCATAGATGTTATTAATTTTAAAAAAAATCGCTATGTAACAGTAACAAATATTCTTCTTATAGTTTTCTATGTATGCGTTCACTTTTTAATGCATAAACAGTTATAATATTTTTACAAATCAGACATAAATTTGATTAGCACAGAAGTGGCCATGAAGATGGTGGTAAAATATCCAGCAGCCCAAGCCAAAGCACGTGCTGGCTGCGGTATGGGACAGACAGCATATACCAAAGTGTGAAGCACTCGTCCTGCTGTGAACAGTCGGATTAGGTTGGTCGCTAGGAATACAGGTGGATCTGTCAGTATATAGAAGGCAGCTATCACTAGGAAGATAGGAATATTTTCCAAGTCATTGAGATGTGCCCTGAAATAAAAACACAACTTTCAACTTAAAAAGCAAATAGTTTGTTTGTTCAGAATAAATGCGTCTTACATTTTTTTTGAGTTATTTTACAAGTGATAAGTCTTTATAGTTTAATTTTGATAATTTCTATTTTAATAATGTACTTTAATATTATTCTATCGTGCATAATTCATACCATATGATTAAAAATAATATTTTGTAAATTACATTAAAATCGAATCACAGGTGAAATTTAATGTAGATCATTATGTATTGAATATAGTAGAACAGATTATAAGTGAAAGTAAAGGTTAATTAAATTTTTCCAAAGACATTATTAAAAGAAAATTTATATATATAAATACAATAAAACCAGATCCTGAGCTGTATTTTTCAATTTTGGTTTAAATTTTCTGAAGTATTTAATTTTTTATAAATCAGTTATTAATTACTTAAAACCTGGTGTGATTAACCGGGTTTGGTGTCAATGAGTTAAGATAATTATAATTCCTGACATTCCTTTCATATCTTTTTTGGATGCTTATACTGAGTAATTTCCAATTAATACAAAACCGTTCAGATCAGCGGTCATAAATCAATCCGATTACCTGGATGATGATTAGAACTTTATTCTGTAATGGTCTTAATATCTATTATCATCTTAAAATGTTTAACCTATAATTTTCAGAAGCAAATATTTGTACTGAAATGTTTAGAAAAAAATGATATATTTATAAAATTTAATTTAATGATAAATGATAAAATTGTGATGGTTTCATAATAATTATAATAAGCTCTCATACCTGTAAATGTTTGGCTAGATATTTTTATTATCATTAGAATAAAAAAAAGGATTAAAAATATTAAAACAAATTCAATGTCCTCCAGGAATTCAAAGTAGTCTATTTATGCGAAATTTAACTGGCATAAATTATGCAAACTATATTTTAAGTCCTTAGATCTTTCCAAAATTGCAAACTTTCAAGTTTCCAAAATAATTATAATTGAATCAACAAGGTATAACAACACTTACTTTCATAGTTTAAGAAACTGTCATGAAAAAAGTGGAGGGTGTATATTAATATAAGTTGTTTGGTAAATACATTCATTATAGTATAAATCACAATATAAAACAAAGTGGTTTAATAAGTTATTGTAAAAAATTACTATAATACTAACCTACGAACACGTTCAACGTCAACATCATCAAACTTGACCTTTGCTTTCGGTGTTTTGGCGTCTTCAGGATTAGCAAATACCTATAAAATACATTACCAAAAATGAAATTACTATACACACAAATATTATATTAATTTCTATATTAAGATTGTGTTAATAAATTGCTTACCCCTTTTCTAAAACGCTGCTTTGCAGTTAAAACAGACATAATTAACATTTTCAGAACAAGAATTGAAGAGTAAACAAGATATGTGCGGAAAAGTGCATTTTCAAGTGAAAGTGTCTGAAACGCCATTTTAAACAATAATTAAATAAATTATTTGTAAAAACCTTCAATACTTTTGAAAAAATACAAAATAATTACAGCCCTGTGCGAGCGGCCACATAAACTAAGCGCACAGACGTTTTATAGTGATCTGCACCAGAGTCCGGACACTCCATACTAATATATTTTTTCATACAAATTCTCCGGTGTTCATCGGCTATCTCTTTCTAACACATTCAACTTCATTGTACTGTGCCTTTTCTTAACATGCCATAGATTTATGCTACTATCAAAATGCGTCGCAAAATGACTTTTCAATCGTTCAAAATGTAAATAGCTTCATCGAGACTTATGCTTTTTACGCTTTCTACTATTGCTCTTGCATTTTTTGTTTACTTTTAACTTTGTATATGTATTAATAATATATTTGTATCTGTTTTAATATTATCTGCATTGATTATATGGCATTTGTTCTCTCCAGAGAGAACTTTTGCCAATATCAAGTGTGGAAAAAAGGCTAAGTAACATTGATTAAGCCATATTTCGAATATTTGTCATTGTTGCTTGTTAACAAAAGAATAAAGTATCAAAGCTGCTGGATCTCTTCCTAATTCGTTAATTTTGTTTGTTCTGTATATTACAGACATTTTCGGCGAATATATTGTAACAATTCTGATTTAATTTATTTTTTCGTATGTGTTTGTTTTCTTCTTAAAACTAGTCTAATATTTTTATCTTTATCTTTGATTATATAGCCAGGGTGGGTTTACTTCGTACAAATATTTCGATTGGAACGCAAAAGCCCTATCTCTTTCGCACACATAAAATTTTGTCTATGGAACATAGAGCAGCGATAACGAACGCTATATAATCAAAGAAAAAAAAAAGAGTATGATACGAAATTTAAAATCGTTAACTTTATTTGAATTGGTTTGTTAAACTGCAAATTTGTAACTTAACATTATTTTATAGTTCAGTTTTACATTTGGTTATAATATCTGTAATATTTTCACTTTTAATTAAAATGTTGTTGTATTTGTTACATTTGTTCGTAACAAGAGGAAATTATTTTAAAGATCGTTCTTGTACATTGGGTTGTAGCCGTAAACATTTCACGGTAAGTAAACATTTCACGGAAAATTATTAATTTGATAATAGCATCGAATCAATTATACATTTTATTGATATTATATTGTTCAAACTCATCATCAAAGTTACATTCGCGTTTTAATAATCAACAACAAAGAAGTTGCTAATAATTTAATTTTCTTTTTAGACAAGCGGATTTAAGAAGTTACGGCATGTGGAGAATAGCAGACCTAGCCGCCGGCACTCTCAAAAAAACATCACCGTCATACGCATTATGTAATTATGATGAAGCAATTATTACAAACCAAAAAGAATCCATTTATAAATTTACAATATTATATATGTACATTTTTGGTTAAATAATTTGTTCTTTTATTTGCAGTTGGAGGTGGTAAAAACAACCAAAACAGAATGTGGTACGAAAATTGAACGAAGAGATTAAATTTTTTTTATAAGTCATTGGAAGATTTAAGTAATTTAGAGAATATTTGTTAAAAGGATTGAATCAGAACTTGAAGAAGAAATGGCACAGATTTAGTATGGATGCAAAGTTGTTTGTCAATATTTAAGAATAGCTCCGAATTACAAGTTCCTGCAAAAGTTGTTCGCTGTACCATTGATGGGTATATTGTATTCGCTTTCAAAATTTGCCAAATTTGTTAATTTATACCAAATACTGCATGTGTATTAGGTTGCGCGTAGCCTTCTGATTAAAACATAAGATTGTGAAAATGAGATTTTTAGTAATGATGCTAACATATAATATACAACAACTACGAGAAAACATACAAAGATAAAAATAAGTTGTTACTGCATCCAAGTGATTTGTTCAGCTGAAGATGTAGTCAATGTGCCAATGAATAAAAGATTATTTAGAAAATAATTTTCAACAAAATAATTTATTCATATGTATTAGGTTAGATTTGTTTTTTAGAAATTTTTGTAATTGTGTAAATATCACAGGAATAATTATGACATTCTTATATTCTACTTTTTGTATTTGATTCTTTATTAACTTTGTTGTCGACTATTTACATTGGGGATATTAAACTGAATGTATAAATTAGGTTAAGTAGGATATAGAAATTAGCCTACAATGAGTACAAAAATATTTTAAATCAACGATTGTGCCAGAACCGTATTTCTTTTTATTCAGCACATAGTTTCAATTTCTTTGAAATAGTTTAAAAAAATAGAAATTATCCCCCTGATTTAGCATTTTTTTACATTTAGTAGCACAAAACTGAAGTGTAATCGCCACGATAACCGCATTTTTTCTCTTCATAAAGTATAATTTCCATAGTGAGTATATTTTTTCATTTCATAGATTAATTGTTAAATTCAAAATAGTAGTAATATATAGGCATAGTACTTGGAAACGCGAAAGTGCTATTTCGCTCGCATAATTGCTTGCAGTTGACCATCTATTTAGTATATAATCTGTGTATATAGCGTTCAAACGAAACAAATGCTAATTAATGGAAATTTCGATTTGGCGGTTACATTTTTTTAAATTTTATGGCTTTAATTTGATTTTGTAGTTGCCTTATTTTTAAATATATTTTAAATTATATCTTATTTTTTTCATGATCATCATTTTATTGTCAATTTATATAATAATGAAAATACTAATATTAATAATATTTATTGCTGTTTATTTAAATTTAGTCCAGCTCAGCCCGCCGACGGGCCAGGCTGGGCTGGGATTTTGATTATTATTTAAAAATATTTTTAACAAATTTATTTTTGGAATTAAACATTTGTTATGTATAAACAATTTTTGTATACACAATTTTTTTAATAAATCAGCCACGGCTAGAAATTATTTTAGTTACGGTTGGGTTGGGTTGGATTAGTTTAAGTTATGTTAGGTTAGTTTGGATTAGACTGGGTTGGGTTAGGATAGGGTAGGTTAGGGTAGGCTAGGTAGGTTAGGATAGGGTAGGTAGGTTAGGGTAGGCTAGGCTAGGATAGACTAGGCTAGGCTAGGCTAGGATAGGCTAGTATATATTAAAAACTAAAAACCATAATTATATTTATGTAGTAATGGCAAATGAAAAACTTGATAGCCATAAATTAAAAAAAAACATTAATTATAGATTCAAAGATAGTAAAATCTATTAAGTTGGTATAATTGATAATTTTTCTTATTTGATGTTTAAGGCTGTTAAAAATTACATTGTTTTGACGTCATTTTAAAAAATTATTTTAAGTACAAAAATTATTTTAAGTACCAAAATTATTTTAATTTCTAATTACTTTGTGTGTATGTGTCAAATGTGTAGTATCTAATGATAAATTTATTGTGAATATAGTTAGAAATAACCATGTAATGTACAAATTTCGACATATTTCTGGTTAGTATTTTTTTTTTGAAAATGATTTTTTTTATAATAAATAATCATCAGCTGCAGAATTTCTTTCCTGATATATAGTTTTTAATATGTATACTTTCATCTGATTTAAAAAAAATTGTCGAAATGTTCCTGGTTGTAAAGTGCGTATGTTCCTTATCTGCATCTGTTTTTATTTGTTCAACCTTATTTACGTAGTTGTCAAATCGTGAAATTGTGTTGTTTTCTTTTTACTGTATTAATATATCTTTGTATTCGTTTTAATATTATTTCCATCCGTTTTCATTTATTTCATTTCTATTTACGTACTTTTAAAATCGTAAAATAGTTATTTTTAAATATGTTTGCTATGTATGTGTATAGTAAATGTTCCAAAGGATGAAAAGAGAAGCACAGTTTGGCTAAATATTATTGGACGTGAAAACATAAAAATGTTATTTATTGCAGGTCTGAAAAACTTCGTACAAGAAACAAAGTGTGAATGTTTTGAACGGTGAAAATTATGAATCAAATATAATAAAAGTATTGAAATCTGATTTATTTGTCGTGAATGGTCTTCCAGATTTGTTGAAAGGTATGAGGAATAATTTGTTCCAGTACGACCTATTGTTTGAGAATGAAAAGAGAGCAACCTAGAAAGATATTGTATTTACATATGCGTGAGATGCCAGAGGAAGTATGAAATTGTTGTCGAAAATAAAAAATGGCTGTATAAACCCGGATAAAATGCGTAAGATGAAGTAGCTGTGCAAGAGTTTTCAATTCAACGATGCAGGCATCTATGAAAATTGATTATAGAAGAGGTAATGTAAAAGTTCAATTCATTATTTCATGTTTGTCATACTTAATTGAAATTTATGGAATTACCACTTTCTTTACCACCAATTGATTTAGCGCAGGCACATGATTAGTTTTGTTATTGAAATTTATACATTATAGTTTCTATGTACTTTCCCCCGCTTGCAAGTCATTTATACCGTAACTGGAAATTATTGATAGCAAATATTAGAAATTATTCTTTGAAACATTTTATTCTTTATTAGAAACGTTTATTATATACATATTGAAAATTCCACTTCGTTCTCAGGTGATCCAGTGATTCAAGGAAGGAGTATGACAATGGCAGATATGGGCGAGATGATCAATTTCTTTACCAAATTATTTAATAGTGTTATTGGTAGTGTAATGTAAAGGTATAATGTAAAGGTAAACCCTAGAGTAAGAGTGAGAAAATGGGGCCTGACCAATTTTAGGTAGAACACTAAGAGGTATGCAATTTGTTAATAGAGTAGGTACACATACATATATTCCTAGTATAAACAATTTGGGATTTAAAAAGCTTCGCTCTTTCAACTCATTTTTTATATAAGAGAGGAATTCAAATTTGTTCATCGCGTAAGGTCAACCAAGATCCGTTAAAAAATGTTTTTGGCAAATTAAGATTTCATAACTACAGAAATATCAATTCTACATGTAATAATTTTCAAAATTCAATTAAGACATTAATTACAGATAGTTTTGAAGTACACATTCCCCAGGAGCAAATTGTGATGAGAACAATACCTCTGTAATCACAGGATTAAAAGATATAATATTATTTTCCACACATTCCATTGAACACACGTCCAGTGGCATAGAATATTCAATAGTATGTTGGAACAAGAATCGTTAAATCATTCACAAATTTTGAGTTTTAATTACAATGTTCAAATTTCTTTATTAAACGTTATTGTATCTATATTTATAAATATTTTATATGTAGTATATTCACTTGTTAGTATTATTTTCATCATTGTTAATGGATTTCAATCATTATTTTAATAAGTGCATACTTTTAGGTATTTTTTTAAACTTTGTTTTTTTTTAAGCTTTGTTGACAAGCTACGCGCTGAGTTCTCAGCGCTCACGGTCAGCGTGATACTAAAATCAGCCTAAGAGTATTTATTTTGGTGCAAATGACAGACCCAAATTTTAAATGTTTTCCACTATTATAATTGACAGGAAACAAATCTTTCAGACCCAAAAACTACAGCTATTAAATTAATGGTCTTTTTATTGGTGTATTGGGGTAAACGTAGTATACTTTCAATAAGTGTATTAACAATTTGTGATGTGAAAGCATCCATTACTTGTTATTTTTAGGAATTCTTTTACTACAATTTAGGAAGCTAAGTAATTATCATATATTTATCCCTTACTTTATGTATGTCATAAACTCATAATTTAATTTTTATTTATGACTATGGCATTTAATAAAACAATTTTTTTTAATTTAACTGTTTGGTGTTTTTTTCATTCTAATCCAGTCTCCTATTATGTAAACAAAAGTGAACATAGGTACGTATGGCTAGGTCGTAAATCCGATGGCACATGCCATTTCTTTCTAACAGTGTTAAAAAATTGTATGGAGTGTCCCATCTATTTAGTATATTATCTATGGTTCTGCACAGATCATATACTAAATAGATGATCAACTTCAAGCAATTATGCGAGCGAGATAGCACTTTCGCGTTTTCAAGTACTATGCCTCTATATCCCCTATTGCCCAGTCTAATGAAGTTGCGAGTGCCCATTTGCTGAGCACTCGCTGCAACTTCGTACTTTCGCTGCAACTCGTATTTTTGACAGGTGTACTTTTCTTACATTTTAATTTTCATTAAACAAATTGTTAACTCTCCTTTTACTGTTTACTGTGTTATAATTCTAAGAGTTTTTAACATCGATTAATTTATTTAATTCGACGTTTACATTATTCGTATAAGTAATTCATAACCTTTATAGTGAAAAAATATCAATATTCTATATCTTACAGCTTTATTCTATATCTTAGTAACACAAAATTATTGCCCTTCCTACTATTTTGAATTTAACAATTAATCTATGAAATGAATAAAATATACTCACTATGGAAATTACACTTTACGAAGAGAAAAAATGGGGTTATCGTGGCGATTACACTTCAGTTTTGTGCTACTAAATGTAAGAAAATGCTAAATTAGGGGCATACTATTTTTTTAAACTATTTCAAAGAAACTATGTGCTGAATAAAAAAAAAATAAAAAGGATACGGTTCTGGCATAATTGTTGATTTAAAGGATTTTTGTACTCATTGTAGGCTAATTTCTATATCCTACTTAATCTAATTTATACATTCAGTTTATTTGTATATATATTTATACATTCAGTATATTTGGGATATCCCAATGTAAATAGTCGACAACACTTAATAAAGAATCAAATATAAAAAGTAGAATATAAGAATGTCATAATTATTCTTGTGTTATTTACACAATTACAAACATTTTTAAATAAAAAATCTAACCTAATACATATAAATAAATTATTTTCTAAATAATTATATGTTAGCATCATTACTAAAAATCTCATTTTCACATTCTTTTGTTTTAATCAGAAGGCTACGCGCAACCTAATACACATGCAGTATTTGGTATAAATTAACAAATTTGGCAAATTTTGAAAGCGAATGCAATATACCTATCAATGGTACAGCGAACAACTTTTGTAGGAACTTGTAATTCGGAGTTATTCTTAAATATTGACAAACAACTTTGCAACCATACTAAATCTGTGCCATTTCTTCTTCAAGTTCTGATTCAATAATTA
The DNA here is from genome assembly GCA_039881145.1 of Druceiella hillmani. Classification (NCBI taxonomy): domain Eukaryota; kingdom Metazoa; phylum Arthropoda; class Insecta; order Lepidoptera; family Hepialidae; genus Druceiella; species Druceiella hillmani. Next base: position 16,124,567 of record JAYKKI010000047.1, on the reverse strand, counting down.
CCTTTTAACAAATATTCTCTAAATTGCTTAAACCTTCCAATGAGTTATAAAAAAAAAACATTTAATCTCTCTTCGTTCAATTTTCGTACCACTTTCTGTTTTGGATGTTTTTATCACCTCCAACTGCAAATAAAAGAACAAATTATTTAACAAACAATGTTGGTACATATATAATAGTGTAAATTTATAAATGGATTCTTTTTGGTCATAATTATCATAATTACACAATGTATAGAAAGTTTTTTTCTTTAAAAATCAGTGGGCTATCTATAAAATCTTAAGCTAACCGTCTAATGTAACTTACTTACATTACCTACTATAAAATTAATTGATTCACAAAGAGAAAGCTTTCAACTTGAAAAATTCGTAAGTAAACTTACTAAATGATCATTTTATTAATATTTATCCTTTATTAGGTGTCGGGTGGTATGATGGTGTTGTTTTTTTGAGTGTCGGCGGCTAGGTCTGGTATTCTCCACATGCCGTAACTTCTTCAATCCGCTTGTCTAAAAAGAAAATTAAATTATTAGCAACTTCTTTGTTGTTGGTTATTAAAACGCGAATGTAACTTTGATGATGAGTTTGAACAATATTAACAATAAAATGTATAATTGATTCGATGCTATTTTGAAATTAATAATTTTCTACTTATTGTGAAATGTTTACGGCTACAACCCAATGTACAAGAACGATCTTTAAAATAATTTCCTCTTATTACGAACAAATGTAACAAATACAACAAAATATGAATTAAAAGTGAAAATATTACAGATATTATAACCAAATGTAAAATTGTACTATAAAATAATGTCAAGTTACAAATTTGCAGTTTGACAAACCAATTCAAATAAAGTTAACGATTTTAAATTTCGTATCATAGTCTTTTTTTTACTTTGATTATATAGCGTTCGTTATCGCTGCTCTATGTTCCATAGACAAAATTTTATGTATATATTGTGTGTGCGAAAGAGATAGGGCTTTTGCGTTCCAATCGAAATATTTGTATGAAGTACTGATATGTATATATAAATATATATATATATATATATATATATATATATACATATATATATACATATATATATATATATACACACATACATATATCAGTCAGTTTAAAAATAGTTTTTATGCGAAATAAAAAACGGACTATACCTAAACTTATTTTAATTATTAATTTTAAGCGAACGGCGAAAATTTTTTTCAATAAAATTATATGCCAATTAATTGCTTCTTAAATACTCTTTTAGTATTCGTAATTGATCCACTTCTATAATTGCTACTTAATTAATAATTAATTTGTTTAAAAATTGATTATCAAAGAAGTAATTTGCATATAAATCGAATAATATTTACATTTTATATATTTTTTTGGCTTAAAAAATTGTTCTTGATTTGCTCTATCAACAAATAAAACTAAATAACTTTTGAAATATTTTAATAATTATCTTTAAAACATTTTTTGCATGGTAATCACTCCACTGCAGAAGTCGTCAGATAAGTCGCTAAATTATTTTTGTCGTCAAAACTGTTTTTTTGTCGCTAAGACAAAGGCAAAAGTCGTCATTTCTAGCGACAAAGTAGCTAAATTGGCAACACTGTGTGTAGTACATGGATTAGTACACAGAATAGTTTAGTTTATGATCCATAGATAATATACTAAAATATGATCTGTTGAAGTGCCTGTCTCTGGTTTGTGGTATGTATGTGGATTCAAGTCCGTGTCAAGTAGGGATGCCAATGTTCATCGATGTTATAAAAATAAAACATACATATGGTCCACTGGTTCCCAATTAATTTTTCCTGCGTAAGCTTCAAGAAATACCACGAACTCGCGTACCCCTTATGCAGGAATATAAATAAAAAATGAAATCAATTTTTTAAACATTTATTACCATTAAAATACATGTCTAATAACGGTGAAAATCGGTGTAATGTGACAAATGTACACGTTTTTCTTCGCACAACTCTGAAAAATCTGGTTACTCTTTGGTCAGCTCCAGTCTCAAGTCATCTTCGAGTCGTAGTTTTGACGATATTTAATTTTTAAGTTTTTCATGGTCGAAAAATCGCTCTCGCAAAGGTATGTCGTGCAAAATGGCAATAAATATTTTGGGCTGATCTTTTAGATTAGCCCAAAAATTTGCTCAGTGTTTGCTCTGCAAAACAATTCTTGAGTCTGCTGTTGCATGAAATGTCTATTAACTCCTCTTGATCAGAGATGGGTACTTGGTGGGTGGAATGGTTTGCAAAAGGGTCGTTTACCCAGTTCCTGAGAAATAACTACGTAATGCCGCCGACAGATTTTGCAAGTGGCATTTTATAACTGAGTTTACATCTTCATTCAGTGACAAAGAAGTAGTTTTCAAAAATTTTTAGATTCGGAAACGTGTCATATTTATATTTGTCGATCAAAGATATCCAGAGGGATATTTTTTTTGATAGTTGACTCATCTTTTTCTTGCATACTGAGTATGGTTGTATTCTGGCCTTGAAGTCCCAAATTCAACTCATTCAATTTTGTGACAATATCTGACAAATAAGTCAATTTTTGCAGCCACAAAGGATCGGTCAACATCTGTTTGTACTTGTTATGTCCCTGTTCGACTAAAAATAACTCAATTTAATGTATCAACTCAAATATTCTTGAAACAGTCCTTCCTCTCGATAGCCAATGCACTTCAGTATGTAACAGGGTCTCGTACTCACTGCCAAGCTCTTTACAAATGTCTGCAAAAATTCTTATGTTTGTGGTACGAGATTTGATTAAGTTAACAATTTGTACGGCATGTTTAAGAGTAATGTCAAAGCTGGCTGGAATATTTTTAAAAGCAAGTACCTCTCGATGAATTCCACAATGTTTTCTGGGGCTATATCTTGTATCCGCTTCACAAGTCCTGAAAAACGACCAGTCATTGCTCTGGCACCATCATTGCATATTCCTAGACATTTCGACCAATTCAATTTTGTGTCGTCCGTCGATCATGAGAAATACATATATACATAATGTATATCCTCCCCGATGGAGCGAAGTGGAAGGGCAAGACAAAATTAAAACACTTCATGAAACTTTTTAAAATGAACATAACGAACGTACATTTAAGGTTGAGCCAAGTTTGTTATGTCTGTGGATTCATCAAGTTATAATTGAAAGTAATACTTTGTAAAATGCGTTGAATTTGGTGGGTTTTCAGATTATCTGACATGTCTGCAATACGACGAGAGATAGTGTTATTTGACATAGGAATAACATCAAGTTTCGTGCCATTTCGTGTTTCGTTTCGTGCCATCAAACACTGCTAGTGTTTCCTAATTAGTAGTACGCGTACCCCTACCCCGCCGCCCGTCGTCTATTCTAGTTAGAGGTGGGCGTATACGCTAATCATGATAAACGTTAACACCTGTTAACGTTGACGACGATTAACTGTTGACCAAAACTGTTAATATTAACAGTTAATGTGTTTAGACGCCTACCATAGTTAATATAAACACCACGCCGAAAATGGCGGCGCAACGACGCATTGTTTACAAATTTCTAAGTGTTACGGACTCGGGTATACGTCAAATGTTTATATTAATATAATAAATTAAACCTGATAATTATATGGAACTTGAGTAATTCAATACGTAACGTATAAATATGACAATAACGCTATGCGGATTGTTACTGAACTCGCGATTCATTAAAATGTTTTCTCCTAATATTAAATAATATCAACAAAAATAAAATATTTTAAGCAAAATTAATTGTGCATTGTAAATATAGTGTTTGGAACTTCACATGACTGTAGCATAAAAATAATTAGTAAATTTATTACCTTTAAAGCTGATGTAATATATCCATTATTTCCCCAACAAATTTCGTTATCTGACGTGAAATCATTTCAAGGATCACTTTGTTTACACCTTTCAGATATTTTGAATAAATTTACAAAGTTTTTTGACCCAGACACGCACAAACACAAAACAGTCCAGTAAATTAATGTTGGTTATTAAAACTAAAAGTTAGTGTCTTTCTAACTCTTTAAAAAAATTTAGAAATGTAATTTGATGTAAAAATTTTATTACTAGTTATTTTTTATAGATATAAAAATCTATAAAAAATAACTAGAAATCTATAAAAAATAACTATAAAATATTTGTATTAAAAGGTCAGACATAAATCATTTATTATTAATATTAAAGGATATGTAAAATATTAAACATTAAAATATCCACTACTTAATATCATTAAAAAGTTACATTCATTTCAAAGTTTCGTAAAAAGTTTTAAAACATCTTTTAAAATAAAAACGTCTTCTGAATATTAAATCTGTAAGAATAATAACTAATAATACAGTGAAAATAATTGCGCTAAAGACCACAATTAATTTTTTATTAATATTAAAATTATATGGAAAACGTCAAAATTAATAAACTATCGGACAAATCTCTAAAGCTTCACTCATTAACCGACTCATAAGTCGACGAAAGACTGGCGCTAGCCTGATAATGTATATATAAACCGTCAATTCGTTATATTCAATTGGTGAGTATCAACATTTAGCAGTTATCAACGTCTCACTTAGCGTTTATCAACATCAACGCGCTAACATAATAATGCTTCAATGTGCGTTAATATCAATAAACAGTCGTCAATTTTGATCGTTTATTAACTGCAAGTGTTGATCAACTATTAACACATTTTCGTCAATAACGTGGATCATTGACGCACGTTAAAGTTGAGTGTCAACTTTTAATAATTTTTCGACTCAACTCTAATTCTAGTCTAGTTGTTACTAGCTACTAGTTCTAGTTGTTACTTGCTTGTGCATTTGGTTGTGTATCCGTGAGCCGTGTCGTTATGCTAATTTTGAATTATTAATAACCGTCGCGTTGTCCGGCCTAGTTGGTAAACGGTAAGATAATAAATGTTTTAAAACTGTTTTCAAACTTACACATTCAAAATTCATTGCAGTCACTTGCTAATGATGTGTCATCCTCTTCCAGTACTCTGACCCACAAAGAAAGAAACCTTGATAATAAGGAATCGTCACTCAAAAAAAGAAAACAAGATGATAGTTATATGCAGTTTGGTTTTAAAAGCTCTGGAGATCCTGATTTTCCATTTCCATAGTGTGTCGCTTGTATAGAAACGCTGTCAAATCAATCGTTAAAGCCATCGGTACTACGTCGCCATTTAGAAACCAAACATGTGAATTTGAAAGATCAATCTGTCTCCTTCTTTCAACGTACATTAAAAGACCTCAAACAAGGCAAAAATTCAATGAGGCACTCCCCTTGAATACGAATGTCTATACTCTGCAAGCCTCTTTTAGAGTTAGTTCTTTAATTGCCAGGCAAGGAAAACCACATACTAATGGGGAGAACCTTATACTGCCTACAGCAAAAGAGATTGTGAAATGTATGTTCGCAGAAAAAAATGGCACGAAACTTGATGTTATTCCTATGTCAAATAACACTATCTCTCGTCGTATTGCAGACATGTCAGATAATCTGAAAAGCCACCAAATTCAACGCATTTTATAGATATTGAAAGACAAAACATTGATGTTTTAATATCGGCTCATCGGCCGATGCTCAATACAAAATAACAATATTTGTTGTTGCCAATTCTTTCCGGGGCTGCTCCTGACTTTTTGAGGTGAATACGTCGTTAAATTTGTTTTCATCCTGTGGGTGATCAAAGAATTAAATGATAACATAACCTTATCTACAAATACAATTTAATTATTTATTTTAATGTATCTAATTGAGACATATGGCGGACTTATTGCTACGAAAACAATCTCTTACAGCCAACCATCACACCCGTCCCAGCCCCGCTGGACGAACGGTTGGGAATCGAACCCGAGTCTCTATGGTGCGTCGCATCGTCAAAGGCCGTATACGTTGTGATCAACCCAAAGGCGACGACATTATACTACTCGATAGTTAAGGGATTAAAGAATTTGTAACGTCGAGTGGGAATATTGACTTATAAGAGACAACGCAGTGGGGGCGGGGAGGGGGGGGGGAGCTTCGTAATTTTGCTTGCGTTTTGCAGCAATTTTTCATACAGTATAAATTTTAACTCCGTGAAGCTACGATGCTGGGTTAATTGAAAACTCTAGTCAGCATTTTTCGATTTTGTATATGACACTTTAGTAATCAGTACATGAAAATAAAAAAAACTCAACAAACTGTCGGGGTATACGTTAGGCTTGTTTATGAAATAAATAAATAGTGCATGGAGACATGGCCAAAACTTTTTACATTGTGAAATAATTACATTATAATGAACGACTACTAATGTATCAATTAATGTACCCGAATGGATGTTTCAACCAAATGGAAATTTTTAGCAGAACAGCCCCTTATTTAGTTATTTAATATATGGCAAATGTCGAATGACACACAGTGTTGCAAGCAGACCTAATGTCTAAACCTCTCAGAACAGTTTAATGGGTATTGAGCACCACCACCACATTGAGTATTGAGGCCGGGCAGCAGCTATAACGATCAAATTTCGGTGCTAAGGACGGATATAGAAATTTTTTTTAGATATAGAAAAAAGTTTTGATGAAAACCTGAAATCTTTAGCAGCTTTTGTGAACCTAACTGATTTTTTAATGAAACCTCATTTTGAATGAAATGCGCCTAAAACTGAGATAGGCCGCTTTCCCTCAGAAACTGAATAACTGAATGCCAAATAGAAGTAGTGATACTGTTCCGAACCTATAGTACAAACCCTTAATACTTGAATATCACCCTGGGTCGTCGCCAGCACTCTCCTGAACATTGTCACGGCCAAACTAACGGCATCTTGCAAAAACTGACTGATATATCCTGGGAAAACCTCTGCTGGATGCCTATGTACAACCGGCCTGAAGCTCGTATATTTAATGGCAAAATACTGCACCTCGACTTGGATGAACATCGCCCGCACTACAGCCATAAATTTAAAGCTGAATCACACCATGCACTTGATGAACCACACCATGCGCCATTCCCACGCTCTGGTCCTGCTGGTCCTCAGTAACATTGCTTCACCCCACCTTCCTCGTCAACAACAACTCCATAAAGAAGGGGAAAAGACCCGTTAAAGATCTGATCTATTTATTAACGAGAATCTGACTACGTTCAGATCCGCCAGCCTGAAATTTCGTAACCCACCAGCACTTTTGATCTACAAATCATTCTTGGAATGGATCCTGAGTGGAGCCTAGTCCGAGAAATCCAATTTTTAAACGCCCTGCATGTTGGAAATGAACTCGAGCGCCTTCCCACCTCGGTTTGAGGAGCCCTGTCCTGTCTGGTGTACGTCCAACCGATTGAGAACTGGAATTGTTCAATGAAAACTGAAACGCGAATGCGGGTAAGCGAAGCAGATAGTTCAAAAATATCAAACTGGAGTGCCCTCTAACAAAATACGAGTGACGAGCGGAATACTTAAGAAAATGTAAAATTAAATTGTAAGTTTTGTATGTCATACGATAAATAAAATAATCCATTAAAGAATCGAATAAGTTGTGCAATAAACAGGTCCAAGTCGGTCCTTTTCACTGACGATGGATCGAGGTCCTTTTACTTTTTTAAATATTTTACTTTTCCTTTAAAAAAATAAAATAACAAGTGGTCTGATACTCAACGTCACAAAATGATGTGATATTCGTCTATAAATAACAGTTTACCGTAACTTTGTCATGTCATATTACCACTCTGTCACATTTCTTGTGACGAAATTGTATCGTGGCGAAGATGTTAAATATCAGTATCTAAGTTTCCTATCCATTTACTTATATATTAATCATATTAGATAATTTATTTATTTAAACTAAATATATAGTAATATTTTTTTATGTCACCATAGAAAATCTTCATTGTAACTGATGAAAACTATGTTTAATAACAATCTGAACGTTAAAATTAAAGAAAAATACAATTTAAATTTAAACAATTTTAAATATCACAGGCGAAAATCAAAAATTCGCCAACATTTTTTCGCGCAAGTTTATCCTTCCATATTAATGTCCGGAAACACTTAATAATTATTCACTGGAGAGATTTGTCGGAGAAGCAAATTAATATCTTGTAGCTAGTTTTCGAAAACAGTTTTTACTACTGCACTACTGTTTTGTATAGCAAACAGTTTTTACTACTGAACTACTGTGTAAAACTGTGAAAGTGATTTACTGTTTTCGCAAAACAATACTTTTCGCGCACTTGAAGTCTAATATTAAAAAATGTCAAATTTGTTTACAGGGAAAGACATCAGTCGGTAGTAATATAAAAGATATTCTTCGAATATTGGAAAATTCTCTTATGATTAAATTTATCGATACTATATTGTCATCGCAGCAGTTATATAGATTACCTTTTGTAATCTTCTAAAGGCAAAGCTGTATCACTGTTTTTAGATATTTTTGAAATATCTTTACGGAAAAATGTTAAAAAACCATCCTTACAAAATGCAAAACACCATTGGGCAAAACTTCATATCTGGTAAATACGTATCTTAAAATTATTATCAATTAGGTATAATGGTTGAAATTGATAAGAATAAAATATTTTAGTGTAGGAAATTATTTCGTTGTGACGTTCACAAAAGCGATTTTTAATCCCAATAATACTCCCCGGATTGTTATTGTCCACTATATATTTTGAATTTAACGTAGCAATCAATAGTTGAAAGAAACCGAAGATGAATTTGTCAAAATGTCCATCGTTACATGATGCGTTTAAGGCCTAGACATAAATTGCGCCAAAGTCGGATGTTTATGTTACGGGTAATTTTAGGAACGTGGATAAACCTAGGTTTATCTAGCCTTGACTTAAAGGTTTAACAGGATCACTGAGTCAATTTCGAAATATGATAAAATAAATAGTAGTAATTTGGACGTTATTCGTATAAACTGAGATTTACTCACCGCTGTGTTCCGAATATTAGGTGGCTTATTATCGTAAAATCCGTTCAGAATTTCATTTTTAGTTCGATTTTCCAAATTTAGTCTTGTTTTTTTTCTATTTAAATTTTTAACAAATTTCACACAATGAGGCATTATTTATGATTCAATAATTTTTTTTATTATCCTTTTTTATAATAATTTTTTTATTAATTTCTAAAAATCTGCTCCACAATTTTCTGGCTCTTTTTTCCGTAAATTGTTGTCTTTCTTATCTAATTTTTTTTGTTTCAGATCTACAGTCTAAGTCTTCATTGTTTATGTGACAACCTGCTTCATTATTGAATTTTACTTGTGGTTTAGGTCTAAATTTATTAACAAGCTCATCAAGTTCTTCTTTATTTACAATGTTGGCAAAGACTTCTTGTGAGAAGAAAGAAGAGGATTAATTGGCTTTATCATTATGCCTGAACACACTTTTTATTTCATAGCAGAATGCTTTATTTTTCCATCCATCATTTCACCATGTTGACAGTTTTCGTAATGCTGGGTGCATTTTGTGAGGACATTTTGCACATCTTGATTTACTCTTTCTACGCTTCACTGGAATTGGTCGTGGCGTGGTTTTCCACGAACTATAAACATTAGTCCCAAGTTTTCTTAGGGTCGGTCATGGCGAGGTTTTTCATGGACCTGGCTTTTCCACATTAAACATAACTCTTCTATCACGTGATTTTCAAATTTATGTTTATAGTTTGGATGAACAATTGAAGGTGCACCAAATATAAAAACATGCCGATCAGCTTATGCTGTCCGTAATCTATGCTCATTTAGATATTATGGCATGTAGTTGTACAAACGTTTGATCCATAAATGATCTTGATATACCATTATGAAATTGTAGCCACTATCCAGGTTAAACTGCATATTTATTTAGCCCACTTCACAGCAACTGTTCAATTTTGGGGATTATAATGTTTTGACTATGGTTCCGTTTTTCGGAGATTTTAATATATTTTTGACATGGTTGTAAATAAAGTTATATAACTTCTAGTGTTTCATCTTTGACCCAATAGCCAATGAATTTCGTTCAGAATTGAAAAACCTGTTTGTTATAATATTTAATTGAATCAATTCGTGTAATCGTTTTCTCAATTCTAATCGCAGAACATAAATTATATCGTTTCAAACATTTGAAAATCGTTTAAAAACTTTTTGTTTAGTTTCCCTGGCCAGTTTAACTGATTTAATTATTTACCGATGCTATTAATTTTTACAGCAGATCAATTTACCGATAAGCAGATAGTAATTCTTGCATTTTATGTCAAAGAATTCTTGATATTTCGATGTAATTGCCCTGGAAAAATTATATGTAGCTCTACTTCGCCTTCATTTTAATAATTGACGCTTCATTACAATCAATACCTGTTTAAGAATAACGTAACACATATTTATTACCCAACCAGCATTAAATCAAACTTAGGTTTATACGGGCAAAAAGTTGATCCGGATAAACATAACTTTAGCCCAGCGATCTTGGACTAATGTTATGTTTATCCGGATCAACTTTGGTTTACTTACATTCCCAATATTACCCGTAACATATACATTAAGCAGTCCCTCCATCATTAAGCACATACTGTTTAATTTAGTCGTAGCGCTTTAAATTAACGAACGGTTGGACAGTAATTAGGTTTCCTGATATGTGATAAGATAAATTGCTAGTTTGGAGTTGCTCAATTGTGTTTCTTAATTTTTAACATTTTTAATAAAGCTATTATAATGGTGGTACCATTATATCTTATAAAATCTGCATGATGGATCACGATTTGTAATATGCTTGCTATACCCCGAATCGATACGAAATTTGTCTATTACATAACCGTGCTCTTATTAGCAGCATTGCCTCAAATAGTCAAATGATTGTTATAATTGATATTACAGGTAATAGTTATTATCTGCGAATTTGTCTGTGTAAAAAAGACTTATGAGCAAATTTGTTATTCCATAGGTTGTATTTTGAAATTATTAGAAACCTCATAGTTTAAAATAAAATCAAAATAATTTTATGACGGTGAAAGATATTACATGGTAAGAAAGCCAAAACATTTACGCGGTGAAAAATAATATTCATATTTGCAAATAGTTAAATGTAAGTTCTATGAACTTATAAATGTTTATAATCGTATATGTGCCTATAGTTCGTTCAATTTCAAGAGAGTATTTTTATAAACAATCGAATTTGATATTTAATATATGGTTGGCATAAATATATATATATATATATATATATATATATATATATATATATTCGATCAGCTGACGACAATTTATAAAATTCATTGTATTATACCCAGAGTATTATAAAACTATATATATATATATAACCAAATTATATATATATTCAGGAGATCAATTATATTTTTTTGTTTACTGTATGCCCACGTACGGCAACTTACGTATCTATACCATATATATATACAACGGTTGCTTGCCACGCTTATCAACGTAATGGTATATCTATATGGTTATCAAATATATATATATATATATATATATATATATATATATATATATATGTATATATATATATATATGGTTATCAATAATTATAAACCGCGAATCTCACTGACATGTCATTTTCGAATATTGCCCTCTAAATTCTTGGCGTTTCATAAAATTATTTTGTATTATATTAACTTTATTATATTATTACGTGTTTTATTATGTTAAATTCGTTGTGTTAAATGTATAATATTTTTAAGTATCAGTGTAATTAAAATGGCCAATGTTGTTTTAACGACAGTACCTATACAGCTGTCTGAGAATACATATCACTTTAAAATACTAAGATTACCGTAATATCACTGTAAAATAATCACAATCAAAATGATCTTGGCACAAATTAAATTACATATGGCGAAAGAAAACACTACTTTTAAATTAAACGATGTCAAAAGATTTCTACTTGGAGCAATGTCATTTGATAAGGCTCGCGGCATGACTTAACAAACACTGTTAATGTTGATATACGTTGTAATAGATATATTTATGATGACTATGTTTTGCGAATATGTTCTGAAATAAATATGACATGTTCTGTAATATTATTTCTCAGTGATATCGGCAAAAGGCCGGTCTCGTCGGCATTAGCATTAGGCACAACCATCTTTGGATATCGGTGTGAAGCCCAAATTCATTGTGGTGTAATTGTATATGTATGCAGTGTATTTTTTCTGCGAAATATTATTGTATTTCTCAAAAATTAAGTATTGTGATTACTTTGAAATAATTTTCTACTTAATATTTAATTTAATCGAATTTTTGGTTTTATTTTATTATATGTTTTTTATGTAACAGTAATACTTATAAATGGTTCGCAACATTTTATTTTATTTATTTGAATTTCTCTTATGTATAAATTATAATCTATTTAATATAAATTACCTATGTAAACAGTGAAAATACACACACGAAATCTATTTTTTAAACACACATACTAAATAAATCCACATTAAATTACTAACGTGAATGTAACAAAAAGGTTTACAATGCCTGAACTTTCAAATCACATTAGTTATAAACATTCTCTTTTCAAATTGAATGGAGTATAAGTGCGTAACTCTCGTAGTGCTAGATCAACTCGTATTTAACAAGTTTTATTTCATATTTTATACATCAATTTATTTCTTTCCATATCGGGATTGGGGCGTGGGGGTATGGGCAGTCGTCTTTAATATGATCAAATAACGGCCATCTTGACTAAAGATTAAACATTTAGAGTAATCTCAATTAAAACCTTTTGAGTATAACAGGTAGAAATAGCAGCTAGCGTTTTAGTGGAAGACCACACGGGGCAAAATATTGCTATTATACTACTGTTATTATAAATGCGGTAGTACCATTGTCTGTTTGTCGATTTGTTACGTTTTTACGGCTAATCTACCAAACTCATTTGATTTTTTGTCAGAAAGATAACTTGATACACGCAGAAGAAAACTGTAAATGTCACATCATCAAAAATTTCATACGGTGAATAGTCAAGATGGCTCTTATTTGCTCTCACTCGAGACGACCGATCAGCACGATGAAACAAAGAGCAAATTGTGTCAGTTGTATATTTCGTATCCGGATATATCATACTAATCTCCGACACCCGCAGGTCTGACAGGTTCATCGAAAAAAGTACATAAAAATTAAAAATAGGAAATTAAATATTCATTTTGGCAATATTGAACGAACTTCAATGTCGGCTAAGAGATCAATTTTAATTAATTTAGGCCATGTCTAGAGATGTAAAAAAAGTGATCGATATTGATTATTTTTTGTAACACTTTCTAAAAACTTTTCCTATCCAAATTTGTTGTTATATTAAAAATATAATATATTAAGTGTGGTTACACTTGGGAATCGTAAATCTAAAACTTGATTTGAAAAAAAACAAAGAACAACCCGAAATCCGCGTGCATGGAGTATTGGAGCTGAAAAAACTTAAACAAAAGGATGAATTTCAAGAAAATATGAGACTGAATTATCTGGAAATTTAAGTTTACTTAGCTGGTGTAACATGTGAAATAAACGTGCAAGTTTTTTTAGTACCTATTTACAGGGCAAATGTACCATTTTAGAAAAAAAATTGTAGAAAGCGATTTATACAACGGCTAAGAAATTACAATAATTTGCCAGTATTTGTCTCCTGCTTTCGAGGCATTTAATTAAAAACTTTTTTCGATTCATTTAATAAAAGGAAGTATTCTAGTCATTTGACAAAGTTCAAAAGGAGAGTTCAATAAAAGTCAATCTTATTATTGAATATAAAATTCCTTTAAAAAAGACCAGGAGAAAAATGAAATGGCGTAATCGTGGGAAAAGGTTAACTAAATTACATCACCATTTAATTGTGAATTTGTATCTACTTTCTATCAGTTATTGTAAAAAGGAGAAGGTTTTATAGTTTGTCTCATGTTGAAAAGTTACTACAGCTTTTGTAGTCATATAAGTTTAGTGCTCCTCTTAATTGCTAGTGGATCACAATTAATTAAATTACCATTGCCTATTTTTCCTCATGGTCGACACGGAAAAGGGATGGTAAATTCTTGACTTTTGCGCAGGTGCACGAATTTCAGGATGTAAATACCATCCTTTAATGTCTTGGAGAATAGTAATTTAATTAGGTAAATTGTACCGGCGCGATGATAACAATATTTTTCAAGAACAGTTAATTACAAACGTTATCGTGATCCAAGTTTCATTCTTTGACTACGATAACGTCGATGTTTCTAATAGGTAAGTTATTAGTAATAAGGAGTTTAAACCTGACATTAATTTCTCTCGCTTTGGTACTTAGCCTATTATATAGTACCTTACGTATATAAGTACTGTCAAAACATTCAATGTTTTTAGAAATTATTAAATCCGTTAAATTTTCCTTTGGATAGTAGGAACACGACATATATAAGTAGGGTCACGATATAGGCGTGCGGACGCTTGGTCGGAGGCAACGATTGATTTTAGTTTATAACACATTTCTGTTAAAATGTGGACATCGTTTTTATGGTTCCGTATTTCAGAAGGAAAAACGGAACCCTTATAAGATTATTTATATGCATGTCTGTCTGCTACAATTAATTGTCTCGGAAATCCTATGACGCAGAAACTTTAAATTTAATATAACATATTAACCCGTACATTCTGTAGTAGTTATTACTTTAAAATATTCATACGATAATGTTACAGGAGGCGAATTAAGTTCGCAAAAAACATTTTTTTAGTATGTATCTTTTGGGAAGATTAGTTATAAGAAATTTAAAAATATTTTTTTTCAGAGTTAAAGAGGATATGCCTCAGATACAGGCTGGCTTATTTACAGTGATCCCATTTTTTTATGTAGAGAACACCGTACTATATCATTAGAAAAACATTAGTTTTACGAAAATCAATAGTTTAGGAGTTATGATTTTTTGGTTTCTACTTTTTGAAAAATCTTTATTCACATAAATCATTTTTGTTTGAAAACTATTTCACTAAATCACATGAAATTTGGTATGGAATTAGTAATTAGAAAAAGTATGCAATGAGCAGTTTTTGTGTTTATTATTAGCTTCTGTCATTGTTTGAAGCTTAATGTTGATTTTTTTTCTGTTTTCAAAAGCATTAAAGAAATGGTGCTGACGTATTAAAGACTGAGATAAACCTGCGATGCCAACAGAAAATTCGAAGAATGACTCGGCAAAATGTAAATATTTATGCCATATGTAAGGACGTTCACAAATTGTTAATTGTGTATTGAAGAGATAAAACTTGTCAATAGATAAGATAATAGTTTTTCGACCATATTAAAACAAAATTTTAAATGTGGTCTGTTAGGACTGGACGTGGTCGGTAATCGCCCAAGAGCTGTGAAGTTATAAAAGCGAAATGGTATTCTACCTTAACAATTTTTGATATAAATATTTGTGATTTTGTATTCGAATTAGTTTTATTTTCGTGAATATTTATCCTTGGTATGAGATTAAATCTAATACTTAAGACAGACATTATCTATTTGTCGCTATCGACACTAAAGTGCGTGCATTCCATGGTTTTCTTTAGGTCGACGGACAAACAAGAGTTACAAATTACACCTAATCGTCGACTTAGCAATTTCATAAATATTTGTAACGTACTTCATAACATAAATTATTAGCAAACTAGTCCTGTTCGCGTATCTCTTGAAAACCTGTTTTCGAAATACGCTTTTATGCTTATTGCACTCTATAATTTTTTTTTGTCACTAAACACAAAATATTAAATAGGAATACAAATTGATAAACATCAAATATAAAGCATAAACAAATTAAATAAATAAAAACATTGCGTATAAAACGTCCTAAATGTGACGTTTGTTCAATGAGTCGTAATTAATTTTGTTAAATACTTTGTTTGTTATGTATATTTTTAAGTTAGGTAATAAAACAAGTTTTTCGCTCAAATATATCACGAATTTTTCATCTATCTAAAAAAGTTATCAAACTTTAGTCGACCACGAACCCAATGATATTTTGAGTTATAGCATAAACCATCCAAATACCCGCCGTCTTTATTCTAAATTCGCGAACCAGTCTAGATGGGTCGTCCAACATAATAATAGCAAGTTAAGCGAATTAATCGCGCGAACAATATTGTGTCGATTGCATATTATGTGTAGGATCAATATTTCATTCTCGCGCATAACAGTCCGGTATAATAACGAACCTAATCCCAACATTGACGGCTTATCAATAAAGTTTTTATATATTTTTAGTAAAAACGGGGCAGGGTAAAAGTCTCTTTTCACTTACAGAGAGTTACAACCTATAAGTATACATTCCTCATTCGCAGGTTATATCCAAATATGTATGACGATATGTGAAATGACAATCAAGAAGTAGGGGAAACCCACGTCAGACGGGTTGGTGGGCAAGGCAGGGCACTAGGTCGTTCGCGTGATTTGAATGAAGTAATCACGTTTGCCTTAGCGTCTCGTGACTCACCGCTATGACGGCTTCCTTTACGAAAAAACCGACACAATCGCTCGTCAATTGTTTGTTTTTCAGCTGGTATGTGTTAAAATATCTTATAATAACATCTGGGAGGACAATATTATTAGAATTTGCGAGATTCTTTTAATATTTAGATAAGTTTTATCAATAGTAGATTGCAGTAACATATATTATTTTGTTTTTTAATAAAATATTTGTCGTAAATATTATATTTATTTTTAAATTACAAAAGTAATTAACGGGCGAGATAGAGATGTGGGTAAAATTACCATTATTATTTTTGCTCAAAATAGGATGTTGTCAAAATTACGATGACGGTGATAGTGTCACAATTAAAAAATGGAATTTTGGTAGGTTTTTTTTAATATTCACTTTCATTATTAACATGGCTTTGAGAAGAAATATCTGAAGTTGAATTTTTCAGACGTCCACAATTTATTTGTTAACGATAAAAATTGTTCTAATGGTGCATTTGTTCCAGGTAGGCAGCAAATTAACTCAATTAAAATGCTAAAGCGTGCATGATTCGGATTGTTAGAGTGAAAATGTTTAAATACTTCCACCCAACGATTTTCGGTTGAAACACTTAGATTATTCCAATCTGCCATTTTTGAGATTAATGTAGTTAGAAATTAGTGAAAATTCGTCTTTCAAAATCAATGTATCCTTTTTTAATAAAAACATTTAATAACTTTTGAACTTCTTCCCACGAAAGTACTTTTTCAAATTTCCCCAAGAAAATGACTTCAACTCTTAAATAAACTTAGTCCATTGACCCAAATATTGACAACTTGTCTTGTAAAATTCTGTAGCTGTAGTTTTTACAAGTTGTTCGTGAATGTCGAGGCGATCTTTCAAACTTTTTAATAAACTACGAACTGTATATGGTAAGTACTGAGTAGCCTGTTTTTGAGCCAAATTCTCTTATAGTTGGTTACTTTCATTTGCAGTTTCATTTACCGAAATATTCTGTCCTTCAATTTTAGACATATCTTGATGGAAGCTCGCTGACTGAGTATGTATAAAATAAAACGACAGTTCTGAGCTGGAATATTAAAAAAAAATTAATGTAATACGACATTTTTCGACGCTCAAGAAATATTTATTCTAATGACTGGTACATTTTCAAAATTCTTTCAATGACAGGCATAAGTGCAAGCCACCGGATCTTGTTACAGGCCAGCATTTGTCGATACTCTGTATCAGTTTTGCTGCAAAATGATTTTAGTTCTTCAAAACGAATGTACATATAAAAAAATGAATAAATCTTTAAAATTATACTTTCAAAGTTTACAGGAAGACTATCCAACTGATTTTATTGCATTGTGAATTACATGAGCTCCACATCCGATATCTATTAACGGTTTTTTGAGAGATGATTTCAATTTTGCGTACACATTATAGCACATTATTTTTTATCAACACTTGGGCTAAACAATTAACAATGATATTTGTACTTCCACTAGGTTGATTTTGGAGATATAAAATGTTTACTTGTATCTATTAATATGGTATAAAATAGCGCACTTCTTGTTGCCAAGGCTTGAAGGATCGGTTAACATTGTAATATAATGAAATTTACCATGATCGGATTTTAATTTTTCAATCGCTGGACGAGCTAAAACACAATAGTTTCAGTTTTCGTGGGTGCGCATCTAAATTTTTATTTGAAACACATAATATAACTGAATTAATTTTGACGCGCAATCATCGAAACGATCATGGAATTGAAGTTGGCGCATTAATTTTAGAAGAGCTTGATGCAACTACACGACCAGCATATTTATATTTATCTGGCTTTAAATGCTGTTCTATATCACTAGCACAGTCATGAGAAACTAGCACAGTGCTGCAAAATGGAATGGATTTTTGGAATTTTTTTTTCAATCTATAATTTTAATAATATTATTTTATACGATATAGTTATGATTATTAAATATAATAACGTCATTAGCGTGTGTTCCTTGCCTTAATTCCCTATAATACCTATGAAATTTCAGATTCAATTTCAGTAACAGTTGAAAAAAAAAATACAATTACAGCTTGTATTCGTATTTTTTTATACAACTCGTTGTCAGTTTTTATTTTTTCAAGATATTATTAAATCAAATAAATATTAATATAAATGAGACGTGACATTTATAGAAGTACGTATAAGATAATTGTTTTCAATTCAAATGGATTACATTTTATTTTTGGTAAGGTACAAAATTCGAAAACAATTTGAAGATTATCTGCTACAAAGCTTGTATTATTTTTTTTCCATGCCTTAACTTTTAAGTTATTTAAAAAATATGAAAGATATGAAAAATGAGCTTTAATTTGGCTAATTGCAATCCATATTTAAAAAGCAATAAGGCGTTTTTGGAACTTTAACTTTCTGAAATTCAGATCTTCCGTGTAAAAAATGTTTTTTACAAAACATTTTTTGACACTCATTATTTGAAAAATGCCGTTGACCATTATATTGGGAAATATAAAATATCAAATCATGAATGATCGAACTCTACTTGCTGCGACCTACAAGTGGCCATGTGTAAATATTGGCTGCCTCGATAACATTCCACTTTTTTCAAATGTTTGTCCTTGAGACTTATTTATTGTCAACACAAATGCCGGTATAATTAGAAATTGAGTTCTTTGAAAGTTAAATAGTGAAATAATACCGGAATATGTTAAATTTAAAGGTAGAATTAAGATTGTTTTATGGCGTGCGATTCCAGTTAAAACTTCGCAATCAATAACGATACTATGAATACACTTGTTGCGAATCCTTGTTCCATTGGCTAATGCTTCCTTTACATTTAAGTTTCTGATTAGTAAAACGATGCAATTAACTTTTAATACTGACTTATGTGGTGGTAAACCACTAATAATCATAAAATCCAAAAAACTCTCACTGCATAGTTATTGATTTCATTGTCATCATCACAATTTATTTTATCATAGCTATAAATTTTTTTCTGTTCACCTGGTATTTGATTAAGTATATCAGTATTAATAAAAGTACAATCGTCATTTTAGATGTTAAATAATGCCTTCATCATATCATCTGAGAGTATGTTTTCGGATATTTCTATACACTTCATTAATAATATTTTTTATCTCCTACTAATTGAAATATGGGGCCTTCATAATTATCATTTTTTTCAAGAAATTAACAAATTCTATTTCACTTGGTAAGGCTCTTATGTTTTGAAAAAACGTAACTTTACGAAAATAATCAAATTTATGTTAACTCATGACACAATTTTCAATTAAAATTGCACGTAATAAATAAATAAATAAAAATCATCGCACAGAAATATCGTTTTTTCTTCCAAACGGTTTATCCATGATTTTAAACACTTGCAGAGGGCACATACAATTTATGGATGTAGACAATTTAAACACATTGTGTAAAGTTCTACCTCCAAGTAACAGAGTTGAAGCTATGACACCGATTGCTATTGCAATGCAACGAAGATCAAGCGAATTTAATTTGTTTGATCGCTGTTTGTTAGTTGTTAATATTTTTCCACAAGCAGCATGAGCAGTTAAACTATAAAAAATAGGTCCAGTATCATGTTGCAAAACTTCAGGAATCTTGATTTCATCAATTTGATTACGCTGTTCAATATTTACAGTTTCATAATGCTCCCAAAACAGAAACTTTTGTTCTATTGGATCAATAGTATTTGCATCGTTTTTCTATGTGAATACGTTGGAACTGGTAAAATAATTTCTTGATATGACAAATTATAAACATTCAAAAGATCTTCAATATCTTATAAATGTATTAAAGGATACTTCTTCTTTGCAACCTCTCAAAAAATATTCACTAAGATATACTTTAAATTCTTGATGTACTTTTAATTCGTTATGGAATAAAGCCAACGAATTGGCTGGCACATTTCATGCCCAAATGTAAACAAATAAATTTCGCATTCGTTTTGGTGAATATAATTATTTTGTTTCATTTAAACATTTGCGTCATTCATTGCCATTTGAAGCTATGCCACGAGCATGGCACGCTTCAACAGAAGAAGTGTGTTTACTTCCATCGTATGTTCTAACATTCTCAAGTGGTTTGGACTACAGACATGTAATAAAAGTAATCGTAAATGTAAAAGTTCGATGTCTTTTGGTGATACCACATACATGCGTGCAATAATTTTATCCCCTCCACCCCTTCTCTTATTCCATTTATTTCGGAAATCTTCCCAGACAAAATCCAAAGAAATATTAATATATTTATATTCATGCGCTGATGAACCTGATTGATTCAAATAAAAAAAATTGTTTGTTCTCGCCCTTGTCAAAAGTAAACGTTCTGTCTACGCGGTAAATGACAAGACTAACGATGTACTTGAAAATGCATTGGTGATTCATAGATGCGCCGTACAGCTTCGTTGATACGACGTAAAGGTCATTTAACAAATTTTTAACTTCGTCAGTTTGTATTTCTTGACCTGGTTCACTTCTCTCGGGACCTAATTCAATAGATGCACTATCATAGCAGGCCAACTTATATTGCAAGTCATTATAATAAACAAAGAAGGCTTTCCGAAATGTTGTACAATGAACATCACTCAATAATTCAGATATATATTTCCTGAAGATCCGTTGAATGAAGATAGTAAAATTCAATTCTAAATAATATGTTAAGTTGTTGAAAACTTCAGACCTAAAACCGTTTGATTTTGTCGAATGAAATGTAAACTTGTGCTTGTCCCACATACATATC
Source organism: Druceiella hillmani (assembly GCA_039881145.1). Taxonomy (NCBI): domain Eukaryota; kingdom Metazoa; phylum Arthropoda; class Insecta; order Lepidoptera; family Hepialidae; genus Druceiella; species Druceiella hillmani. The sequence continues at coordinate 16,103,436 of JAYKKI010000047.1, read as the reverse complement.
AACTGTCCACTGCAGAAATAATTTGTGTGTATGTTGCGACATGCCAAAATCTTCTCTAATTGCAAGTCGATAGGCTGCATACTGAAGCATGGTTAATTTATTTCTGGGCGCTCTTGAATTAGATATAGTTGGTACATTATGAAAAATATTGATATGCCAGCCACTATAAACATTCGGAAAAGTAATGGATACTCTAAAGGGTTCAATGATGAATCAAAAAGAGATATTTTTAATGGTGCCATTAAGTTTTGAAAACGAAACTATATTTCGTTTAAAAAGTGACTCATCATCAGCTGTACTAAATATTACTACTACATCAGTTTGAACTGCATTGTAAAATCATTGGACCTGATCTGTGATAGAAATTTTAGCTTCTGATCTAACCAGAGCAAATAATGAATTTTATTTACGAATGTTTTCAAAATAATTTTTTGACTTTCTTTTTATTGAAGGTTCCATTGAAGTGAGTCCATCATACGATGATTTAAAATATTCACTTTAACTCAAGGTCGATAATATTGCTTTATCCATGTGACAACATGGATAAAGCGAATGCAGTCGTTTCAGCTAGTGACTTCAGATTCAAAAGGTTTTGCATTGCAAAACATGCACTGTATATCCATTAATCCACAATCAAAAGTTTACAATTTCTTGGAACGATTACCGTTTTATATTACACTAATTGTAGTCACTATTTAAATTTGCATTTGGTCTGATTGACTAAATTCAAATTTAAATAGTGTAATGTATTTATAACACATATTATACATAATATATATATATATATATATATATATATATATATATATATATATATATATATATAAATTTTAGCTTTCTTCACTCCTCCATATAAATTTTAACTATGCTAAATCTCACACTCTTCCGTGCGCACAATACGCTTAAAAAAGGTACAAAGTTTTCTCTTCGACTATTAATATATGAATTATTTTACTAGTCTAGAAACTGTTTTTTGAAATTAATTGAAAACAGGATAATTCCACATCCCCAAGCTTTTCTTGGGCACACCTGGACGAAGAGTACCGAAAAAAGGGACAGTTCCATTCAAAACCGGACGTATGATCATATTACGGAGAGGGGGGAGGGGGTCCCCATTTTGCCCAACTTAATGCTTTTAACTATTTATATCATTGTTTTTTAAGGTGGTGTATAATTATGAAAGAATCTCGGATATAGGAAAATGGTACGAAGATTCAATAAAAAGGATGAACCCTAAATTGACGCGTAAACTGATTCCGCTCGGATTACTGCCGAGCGTTTTCAGAATGATGCAAGCAATTTGTTTTCTTGAGTGGAGCGTCAGTAGATCGACTGACACTATCACTATTGGATGGTCATCGCACACATACTCAGAACAGAAACCTAATCGATGAAGCAAATGGAGTGATAATTATCAAAATTGTAATTTTATATTTCTCACCGCATATTACCCATTGTCTTAACCATGAATACCACATAACCGAAACGAGTATTCTAAACGCAGTCTTACAAGTATCAAAAATGTGATGGTAAAATGAGTGTCGGTTATCCAAAATTAACTTTTTATTTCACTCCACTGTCTCAACATGAGTTTGATTTTAAGAACCTAATACGATTAAACTAAATGTAAACAAATTGTTTGATTTACTTACAATTCTAGAGCAATAAACATAGCAGAATCACTAGTAAATGTTATGATTTTTTTACACAAATGTATCATTTATCTTCAAATCGGTTAAGACATATTCAAATGTTATATTTAGGGTGATATTTTGATTATAACAAGGTCTTTTTCGTTGCGAAAGGGGGAATGTGGGAGCAGCTTAAATTTAAAATTGAGTTTACGGTGTCTACCACCACCCCATCTTGAAAATAGGGATACAAATGTGTTTTATCGTCATAACTGTAAACCTTATAAAAAATTGTGAAAATGTTTTTTCTAAGGAATCGAATTCTCTATATTAGAAATGTTTTGTCGTAACTTGAATAATAAACAAATTATAGATCTAAGATTATTGATTAAAGATTTTCTTTTAGGTGCTATAATTTTTAATTTTTTAAATCAATTAAACAAAAACAAAAAATTCATGAATAATTTGCGTTCTTATTTTTAAATTTTCCTCCTTCATTAACATAAGTGTTCCGCAGCACGGTGAGAGTAACAAAGTGAGCAATCATGTGCGAACACACATACCAATAAATATATATCGTTTTATTTCGACAATTTATTGCAGTTTATATAAATTTTCACATTATTTTATAGTTTTATATTATTATCTGATAACTCATTTCTACATCAGCAATGACATGGAACTTGGATGACTTTTTTGAAATGGAACTTTATGAAAAATGAAATTAATTTTTTCTTTAAGTTTTATAAAAATAATTTGTGATGGAACTGTACTTTTGAATACTATCTCATGCCGACCTGGACCAAAAACACGCAACAAATTGGTAGAGAACAAAAGACTATCTGTTTTTTGAAACAATTATTATTATTGGTTTGTAGAAAGGGAGCTACCTTTTTAACGTTTTCAGTTATTTCATCGTTAGTTATATTTCAAGATGGCGACCAAATATGGTGGCCGGCGATGTCAATCAATTTTAAACTTACAGCGCACCCCAGGCAACGAAAAAATCTATCCAAAGTGCTATCCTACCCTAGCCCTATCCAAAATGTAGCTGTAGCCTAATATAGCTGGCATTAAAACTCCGACCCAAATTGTTACTGTCGCCTTAATATTATCTTAGTATTATCCTTAGTATTATCTTCAAAAGCTGATTATCGCCAAATGTTATATACAAAGATATGTATATTAGTTACGATAACTAATATTAGGAATGTCTTATGATAAATTAGAATGTAATTATATAATAGTCAAGTATACATAATTATATTTTGTATATGTTGTAATAAAAACAATAAAATTACAAAGTCTTATTATATTACAGATATCACTCCATATTTTCTTTTAAGGCTGAATAGCTATAACTCTTTTGATGCAGTACCTGTCTAAGTTAACATCATTATGTGGTTACAAATCGTATATAAATTTAATGAACACAGAAGTAGCCATGAAGATGGTGGTGAAGTAGCCAGCTGCCCAAGCCAAACCACGAGCCGGTTGCGGTATCGGACAAACGGCGTATACCAAAGTATGTAGTACCCGCCCTGCTGTGAATAGCCTGATTAAGTTGGTCGCTAGGAATACTGGCGGATCTGTCAATATATACATGGAGGCTATCACAAGGAAGATGGGAATATTTTCTAAGTCATTGCGATGCGCCCTGAAATATAGAAAATGTTGTTTTATGAAATATTGAAAACGAAAATTACATAATTTACTAATTGGATGATCTCTAGAAAACAAATGTTTAAAAGGACAAGGAATGTTGTCTAAAGAAAATTTGAAATTATCTAATCAATTCTAGTCAACACTAGTTTATATTCAATCAGTAAGACTGTGTATCTAATTTCGCTATCCTGAACTGCCGACTCTAGAAAATAATATTATTCAGATAAATATGAATTAATCCTACGATAAAATTTTGTCTCTGTATTGTAAATCCTATCCATGTTCTAAAACCGCTATTAACAAAGTCAATTAAGCTTTTATATATGTATAACAGATTTAATAAATGAGTGCGAAACTTATACAACACGAACGAGGTAATTAAGTTATAAGTTTTTCGTTTAAAATACAGTATTTTTCTTTTCTTATCCCATTTACATGAATAAAGAGGTTACTATAATCAAACAATTACTTATGCGGTGGTTAAAGCACGTTTAGCGACAAGAAATACAGAAATTATATTTTATAAAACTATTTTTAAATTGTTTCAACATGATGGAGGTCTCCAAATTATTATATACCTACAATAAGCAGTAATTAAAACTTCATTTTCCAATTACTGTATCTGTACTTTGTAATGACATTATACTAATAAAGATCCAACTAGTGGTTTATGGACACTAAGTTTATATTATGTTATGTAGGTACATTATTAATTTATATTATAGATGTAGGTGTTTTAAACATAGGTGTGGATGGGATAGCATTGTTGTACCTTAGGTGTACATTGAAAAAATCGAATTAGTGTATTTCCATAAAAGTTGACGGATATCATCCTAATCCATAAATAAACAACAGAAGTCCGTTTAATTTTCGTACAACAGATCATAAGTAGGTATACAACTCTCTGGTACTGCGCGATTTTGATAAGAAAAACTAGTATTACTATATCAGATGGCAAGAGTTCTAGATATTTGGAAATAAATAAACATAACATTTATCAATATTATTTGAACGTACTTAAAAAAATCAAAAGTTCCCAGACCTTTGCTGACGGAAGTCATATAATTAAAACATTTTTACATAACGTATTTTTATATATTTTATTTAAAATAAGACTGTGACAAAGTGACAATAGACAACTACCACTACGGTTCGTTACTAAATGACAGCTAAGTAAAGCCAAGCCCTGGAATATGTCTTCGTAAAATTATTTACAATATGTCTTTTGAGAACTTCCATTGCTTTATGATATGTCTATAGAGTACACATATAATGTCATTAAATGGAACATAGAGATGGAAAAAACTTTTCGATACCCGCTATAACAAATAACATCATTAAACAATAACATAAAACATACTTGTTAAAATATAACATGCTATTTTATGATAAAGTATTAACTTTTGTTCAATACCTTTTTGAACGATATGTTCCTTAAATAACATTGGTCTTGCTTCTGTATATGAAATATTAAAGAATTGTATTACAATCTCTGTCTATATAAAAGACATACATTTGTCCATGTATTTTCGATATCATGTTGATAATTTTTGTAAGCGGGTTTTAATCTATATTTGATTATATATGTTTAAAAGGAAGTCGGATAAAGGCGAACACAGAGGTTAAATTTATGAAGTGTAAAACTGTTGACTTGTAAGAGCGTGGTAAATTACAAATTGTACAAGTAACGTTTTATCATTTGCCCCTTCAACATCAAATTAGTTGTAATCACATTTTCCGTTTTTTTATCCCACGATTTACATTACACATCATAGTTTTTCTTTGTATTAACAAAGAAAAATAAGTGTATATTTACAAAATTACACATAAATTTTGCGAATAAGTCATCATTAAACAATTACCTAACTTGGGACAAATTATAACATTTAAAAAGAAATTACAAGAGTGCTTGCGTCAATATTTTTAACACAAGGGAACAATAAGCTTTACAGATTGCAGTTATGTTATTGAACAGCAGAGCGCTGAACGACACACAGGCAGAATTCGGATAAGATTCTGACTGGTATAACATAACAGATATGAATCACATTATAGGTATGGATTTTTTTCACTAAGCATTAATTATCATTCGGTAAATATGAAAAGAAGGGCAACACGAAAAGACCGTGCTATCTCGCTCTTTATTTACTCAGCGAGCGAGTGTTGGTCATTGTCGGACGGGTACGAGTCACAAATTTAGTACGAGTGATGCTTAACAATATAGCAATATAATTATATTTTAATATTAGCCGGCCGTAACGTTTTTTAATAATATAATATCTGTAAATCGTAATAATTTAATATATTCCTTTCAGTCGATATTATGTTATCCATACTTGATAAATTATAATTCGGTCATCCTATTTTGGAGACCTTTAAGGCGGCACGTAAATGTCTGGCCACGTAATCTACAAGAAATGATATTTATTACGTCAAACGTGACGGGTAGGTTTATCATTTAAAGTTCTTTTTTATATACAAATATGAAGTCGTCGCCGTGGTGTGTTGGATTGTTCACAAGGCATATGGCCTCTGACGGTGCGCCACACCGCGGGGATCCAGGTTCCGATTGAGATTGCCCTCGTAGCAATCAGCTCGCCATATAAATCAACTGCATACATTAAAGTACATAAATAAATAAAAATACGATAGCAGTGACACAATTAGAGGAAATTATTTTGAACTTAACATCGTTAACCCATATTATCGAATTTTAGACGTCGAGTGCATTAACATCGATGATTTTATACAATAAAGAAAAAAATAATAAAGTCAAAACCAAGCGTCACCCAGCTACGAATAAAAAAGAAAGCATGATGAAAGTAATGTACTTCTACTTCGGCATTTTGAAAGGCGTTAAGAATATTTTACGTGATATTATAACAACTTAAATATTCATATTCCCAACTGATTTAATTCTTTCTTTAAAATAAAGCTGTAAATTAATATTACCAAAGCTCAATATCCTACTAATAAGTATCATTCGAATTTCCATATATGCCACATGTTAAAACATTATTCGAAGTCGATGTTTAACATGGATAAGATGTTTAAACATGAATGTTTAGTGACTCAATATTGATGTCACGTGAATATTAATCATCGTTAAGTAAAATACAGTCTGGTGTACTTAGTAGCAGGTGTATCATGGGTTTATTGCCGGAAGTAATAATTTTTATTAAAACATGGGTATTTTGCTTGTAAAAAACAACACTAAAATGAAATAAAAACCGGCCAAGTGCGAGTTGGACTCGCGCGGGAAGGGTTTCGTAGTACCAAATAATATTAAACTTATTTCATTTGCAATAAGGTATATTTTGACTTTTATAGGTATAGTTTACAAATAGAGCAGTTGGGAAATGACGTTTTTCGAAGTACGTATCTTATCAAACTTTAGAGCACATATCTTAGAAATACATATAAGTATATATCTAAACAAAGTTATTGATGCAGTCTGTACAAGATAATATCCCATACTTCAAACGAAAATATTCCATATCTCAAAAGCTACACAGCATAACTTATTCCAACCAATTTTCGTTGAAATTTTATTTCAAGTTCTACTACCTTAATTTTTTTCAGAATTTTACACTCGTTACTTGAAAAGTTAGAGGGGATGGGGTGGTAGCATATAATTTTTAAAACATATCTAACGCCTATGTGCCAACCCTAATATATATTTTTTCATAATTTCAAAATTTAATCTATATAGCGCCAATAGTCTCCGAAATTGTACAATGATAAAATAGCTGGGACATAAGGATAACGCTAAAATCCAAAAATTTGTCCATTAATTGCATAGACTTCGTACGGACAGGCCCATAGTAACCGAAAAATATCGCTTTAAAACTAAATGACAAAATTATATAGCACGTTTCGTTTCAAGTGAACTCTTGACTTTGTGAATACATCTATCCTGATAACATCAAAAAATGCCGAAAAAAGATTAATATATAATCTATAATAAAAATTTCGTAGCAAAAATAGATTTAAACAAGAGTTCGAGAATTAAAAGAAAAGTATGGAGTATCTTATCACGATTTTTAGCTAAATAATGGTTTTTAATAAATGCATATTTTTTGTCATTTATTGAAAAACAAATAGTTTTATTTATAATAATAGTTTTATATGAATTCTAACGTTGTGACTGTAAGGATGTGTTTTACAAATTATTTTTCTTTAAATATCCATTTTACTTTGCTTAGGTTTTTGAAAATCTACTGACGAGGAAGGTCCTGGAAAACCAGGAAACCTTAAAAGCAAAACGAATTAGAATTAGTGTTTGCCACTTCACCAACTTAAAAACTAATAAACCGATAACCTAAAATTTAACATTTAAATATAAAAATGTTCATAGATTTGAGTCGTTCGGTGATTGAATATAACCAATCCTTTTGACATACACTGTCCATTAAAGCACACATGCTTACAAACACGCCGTGCGCGTGTACACGCACACACCTCGAAATCACTGCTTTTTGTTAGACGACAGAAACGACAAACATTCCAAATAGGAGTAATTACCCTTCATAATATTAATTATTTAAAATTTATTCTGTCAAACATTTGATTAATTTCTAAAACAGTGGGGGGCAATTAGAAAGGCATTTTTCTAAGATAATAGAAAAACAGTTCTGAAGATAATTAAAACACGAAAGTATAAAGTACTGATGGTTTATCAACAAGATATAAATTGTGGTTTATATCAACGGAGGCAAGTAATAGATTGATCAACTGAGATACATCTTGTGGCGTTCATGATTAATGTTCGTTTAATATTTCGTTCGAAGAATTATCCCGTTTCATTTCAGCTTTTCTTCTGAACAAAATTAGGTCGGTAACGTTGGAATATAAAATGTCTATAATATGATTGTGTATATAAATTGAGTATCGCAAATTTACTTTAATTAGCGGTTTTAGCAGCCAACAATTTAATATTTTATTTTAACAATAATAATCGCTAATTGGTGTTTGTCTTTTTATTTCATCGAGTATTTCCGAAATGTGATTTGTAACTATGATAATTTATTATTATTTAAATTTTATATGATTTCTAATGAAATACAGAAACTTATGAGTATTTATTGGAGTAGTTATAATAAAATAATGAAAACGCTGAGCAAAATGTATCTAAACTGTAAGTATTATTTACTCAACTGTAGAAGTTGAGTCTCGTCGTGCTATATTCTTTATGTAATTGCTATGCGTATTTCAATACACCTATCTTTTTATGTAAAAATTTGATACTGTTATTCCAGTCACTGAAATGTGAATACGTTATTTGTTTTGTGAGCCTTTGAATAAATAAATGAATTTGTAAAATTATAGGTACCTAAGTACCCACGCTTTGTTCTACTGACCTTCGAACTCGTTCAACATCAACATCGTCGTATTTAATCTTCGATTTCGCAGATGTTGCGTCTTCCGGATTAGCAAATACCTAAAAACGTTTTTCAAATAAATTAATTTTCCTTACTAAATTCCTTATTATATACACACACATATCATTATGTATAAATATAACAATTCGATGGATGCCTGGTGATGGTCATAATAAATACACATTAATTTAACGAATGAATAATTATAATTTATAACTTACTCCTTTTTTATAGCGTTGTCGTCCGGTTAATACAGCCATTACCAACATTTTTAATACCAGAATCGATGAATAAACAATATATGTACGGAAAAGAGGATTTTCCAAAGAAAATGTCGGAAAAGCCATTTTGAATTATATTTTACTCTTGATTATATATTTGTTTTAACCTTGTATTCCGAAATAATCAAGTATTTCCGAAAAGTAATTCCGTAACGAGCAACGCCTATAAGCAGACGGCGGCAACTAAGTGGGAAATTGTGGAGTATCTAAACGTGTGTCGAAAACGTTTATACGAAAACAACGTTATTTATATCTATATCCATACCTTGAACATTCTCTTTTTTACTTATTTGATACCTTCCGGTTGATAACTAGTTTGAGTGACGTGTTGTTGAAACGTCATTGAAATGTTATGTCATATTTCTAGATGGCGCTTTTAAGTAATAATATTGTAAATTTACATTTTCATAAAACAAATTCATATTGTAACTATATAACTTGTATATAAATTGTAACTATAATTGATAGAAAAATCGTAATGCCACTTTATACCTAAAATTCTTGTTATTAAAATGACTTCTAAATAAAAGCATATTTATTGTAATGTTGTATTTAATCTGATTTTAATACAAAGATTAAAAGACAATATTTATTTCAAACTATATCATCCAATTTTAAAACGCGGCTATAAACAAAGGATTAGTAACAATTTGATAACATAGAACATAGAAAAATATTTACTTTTAGTCTTATAACCAAAGAAAATACAATAGTCTGATAACTGATGTAAAAATAGGCATTATTATTTCATGTATAAATTAAATAAAGACAATAAAATAATGTATGTATGCTTGCTAAAAGGTTTATGCAGAACTGTAGAGGAAAGAAAAGATTTCATTGATATATAGATAATTTTGATATTGATATAATAGAAAAAAAAAATTCTCCCACTTATGCTGTATTCTTTGATGGAACAGAATACTATACATGTGTAATGCATTAAAAAAGGTTCTTCTGAAACAGAAAAATAAGAATTCGCATGATGAGAGTTTCATGCACGCATAGACTCATAGGTACCTATAATAAAAATCATATACTAAATAAATATATTACCTAGCATATCTTTTATAGGTGTAAAAATATTCCTTACTTCTCAGACATTTTAAAAGCCAGAATCACCATTGTTGATGTCCCACATGACAAATAATTTTCTGGGCTTTTACTACTGCAAAATATGTTGCTTAAAGAGCGTCCATTACTATGCCCATAACTTTCTACATCAAATTGTTTCTGAACAAAGGGTTGTGACAGATGGACATATAAGTGCGTGAATGATGTTTGATTTCTATGGTTTTCTCCTGAAGTATGGAACTATTAAATTCTGTAGAAAATGTTGATAGCATTTAATTATATTTCATCTTTTCCTTCATAATGTAAGTATTAACAAAAGAAAATCAAAGGGTATTCCATAAAATAAGTGTCACAAATTAAATTAGAACTTTATTTTTGTTTATTTATAACCTATTCTTTCATTTAGGTAGTCAAAGCTGGAATGCAATTTTGCTTTTCCCTCTACATCATGAGTATTATTCTATATTTCAATCACTTTTCATATAAAAGATAGTATTTCGATTATGCAGTTTGAACAAAAAGTTCACATATTCCTTTAATACTATTTTCAGATTCTACTCTTGAAAATGTGTTACTGAATACATTTTGTACAAAATCTAACAATGTCTCTAAATTTTCAACATAAGTCAGTTATTCTAATTAGCCATCAATGTTTCCAGTAAATATTGATGAGAATATAAAAAGTCTCTGGCACATATTCTTGGTGACATCAAATCAGTCAATAAATTTCCCCACATTGTTTTGTTGCTAATCTAATTGACAGGTTGCGTTCGACTTACCCAACATCTCCCACAGAACTCGAACCCTGTTTCCTTATATAATATAAATTTTTTTTGTATGAAGTACCCCTAATCTAATCATCATTTGCAACCATACCAGAACATGTAACAAATGTAAATTACATCTTAGCATATCTTAGATTTAAAAATACTTTCTTTAATAAAATGCAGGCGAATGTCTGTGTTTTGTTTATGGTTTATGACAGTTCATAAATGCTAGTTTAGTAGCGCAGTCGTAAAGCTTCTTGGGTTGTAGATGCCATGGCCATATATTCTCCGCCTCTGCTATAGAAAGGGAATTAAATCCTTGAAAGAGAAAAATGTACTTGTGGATGACTTCCTATCTTCTAGATTACCAGCCTAGTCTGTGTTATTATCCGGTTATGTCATATGAATTTACTCTTATAAAGCATAGCGTAAGATCCTTAGTCGCTTATGGGTATCGTAAAACTACTTTCACTCCCAGTTAGTGTTATTTTCTTGAAATATTGTATACAGTATTGCAGCAAAAATAATATCAACTCTAATTATTTGTGTCAGTACCAACAGATGTCCTATCCCTTCCCTGTGCTTGAGATACCACATTTTGTATCTTACTGTTTTTATCATCAGAATTTTTAACAAATTATTAATGTATATATAATACATTATATTATTTGTTTTGGTCCAACATGATTTCACCTCTCTCTCGGTTTCTAAAAATATTTACACCAATACACTGTTTTACATCACCCAGAACTTTCAAAGGGAATTTTTCCTTAAGTTTGATTTTAATTTTCATTTTTGTGTTTGGTTATTTGTGAAAATTAACTGGCTTGAAATAAAAATTATATCCATTTCATTGATCAAGTAATATGTGCAGGGATCTATCTTTGATCTTTTGTATCCTGTTTTCAACAAGGACTTGTTAAGTTTGAGATTCAGTTGCTGGCTAGCCTGCTTTAGTTTATATATGTAGCTTATATATTATTTATCAAACATATCTGGTCATTTTCTGTAACTTGTGACATGTAAATTCCTGTATCTATGTCACCCTGAAGAAAAACACTTATAGCATCCATTTGATCTATTTCTAGGTGATATTTAACAGTTAGAGCAATGACATAACAAACTGAAGTGTATCTTGCTACTGGGGCATATACTTTATTATAGTCATGCCTTTTCTGTGAGCATGTCCCTTTAATACCAATCTGGCTTTAAAACTAACTATTTCATTATTTTCACTAGTTTTGGTTTGGAATACCAATTTACATGATAAACTGGTAACTATCAGATTGCCTGGTGGCTAAGTGACAGCTTACTAAGTTTTATTTTGAATAAAGAATTTAATTCTTTCAACTCACAAGGCCTTTATGCGAAAATATGTGTATTGAATGTTTCCTGCAATAAATTTTTTATGTTACATGTTGCAACGTCTTGTTGAAATCAATATTAATGTAATTTAATTGGGGAATGAAAAAGTCAGTAATAATGGATCTAAGGCTCTCTCGATTGACTGTAATACTCGCCGGTATCATCTTTAAAGAAATATAGGTCAATGATTCCACCAATCCATAAAGCACACCAAACAGTTACTTTTTCTGGATATAACGGCATCTCAATAATGGCACATGGATTTTTTTCACTCCAAATCTGCCAATTTTGTTTATTGACGTAGCCATTCAACCAAAAAGAAGTCTCGTCGCTAAATTATTGCTCGAAAAAGTAGTTAAAATTAGACTGCCAGATTACACTTCATTCGAGCCAGTTGCTGCATCCCAATGCCTGAAATTGTATTTAAACACAAATAGCATATAACTTTTCAATAAAGCCAATACTGTGGCCATCATCATGATTTTTTATGTTTTTTTTCATTTGAAATTGTATACTTCTGAAAAAACACTTTCTTGCGTCATGACCTCTGAGCCAAATATTTTCATATGGGACAAATTAGTCTTCTTACCTGAACGCATTTCTAAGGGTGTTTTACCTTCAATGCTTTTTGTAGGTGATCTATTGATAACACAGGCTGCTATTGCGATAACTTCTGCCCTTTAGACAAATGAACATCAAATAATAAACACATTGCTTATTTCACAAGTGATCTGTTCATGCGCACCGTAAGGTCACTGTTGCTGTGAGTATGGAGTGCATTTTTGATTCCATTTCATGTCTACTTCTTTTCCATGGTCTGATTGAATGGCTTTAGTTTTTAAGTATAAGCTGTTTACAAGCGTTGCATACATTTTTCCTTCTTTGTTATAATTATCATATTGGCTATCAGCAAACATAGATCTTTTTTCCACCTGAAGATGTTGTAATACAAAGAAACCTATGCTGTGGTAAAGAACTTAAAGAAAGTAGAAATAATACTACATCACGTAGTTTCATTTAATTGTGAATCTATCAAAATATTTATCAAAGTTGGCTTGGACACTTAATTACATTTCATAGGGGTGTGTTTGGAAAGTAATTTTCAATGTGTAACCCGCAGCCACAGACAATCTGTGAATTTACTATTGAAATCATTTGAATTTTGCAAATTATTTATGATGCAATCCATCGCAAATCTTCAACTAGTTGGGACATAACCTGCTTGTATAAACATGATCACATTTTCTCAAGCCAAAGATGTAATAGATTTCGTTCTACAATTCTTAAAAACATTCCAGTTTGCCTGTTTAAAAATTCATCACTGAGATTAGGACCAAACCTCTACATAATCAATTAGAGGTAATGGGAGTATTAAGGTTAGTTTTATTTCTATTGGAAGGAAATTTTATAGATACTTCAGAATGTGTATTCTTCTAAAAACAAAAACATTAATATTGTTGGTTTTAAGTAAGCAGTAGACTCAGATCTTTAATAGATTGTGACATACATAGAATTGTTGTGCCATTTAGCTCTAGTTGTAGTAAATTATTGTGAGTTAGATCGAGTTTTGAAAGAAGTAGCTTGTTTAGATTAACTAATATTTCATGATGTCACTAATAGTTCATGAAATTGCTTGGTTGATTACTCCAACCTTTGCTGTTTTCATAAAATATCTTGAAAATATAACTTAATCAAAAACCAGTAAAAAATTCTATAAATTTATTTTAAAGAGTTATAATGCTTCTGAATTTATTGGTAGAGTTAGAGTGGGTGTATATTTCTGTCTCATTCTCTCTCGTAGAATGCAATGAGCATTATTAAGTATGATGTTAGAATTCAATATTTTCATCCATAGATAAATATTGTGCTTAAGCCTATATAACTTCAGTTTTCAAATTGCGTTTGCCCAAAGCGTTGAACATGTGCAAGACTATAAGAACAAATGGTTTTAAAACCAATAACGAATAAGACAGAAATACAGTAACAATGATGAATAAGACAGAAGACACAAAGCAATTTGAATGAATATCACTATAAACTACTGATCTGCCATCCTACTATCAAGCAATTTCATAATTCTATTGCAGTCAACGGAGTGCAAAAAACATCCGGACTGGGTGCAACACGCCATACTGCATTGAGCAATATGACGGGTGATTGTTGTAGGATATTCGTGTGCTCTAGAGAGACAAGTGAAATGAACTATGGCATAATCCTCTCATGTAGCAGTCATGAGCATAAAGAGTTACAAGTGGAGTTGAAGAGAACTACATTTGATCATACCCATTCTAAAATCTGAGATGAATAAAGATAATATCCATAAATTAAAAAAATTTTTATTAAAAATTATTATTCATGAAATATTATATTATATATAATTATATTTATTTTTATGGAGATTCTTAACACTATCGTTAATAAATATTGAGAAAAGGAAAGGAGAATTCCTCTTTCAGGTATTCTAGCCTGAGACTAGTAAACTTGGAATGAGTACTTAAAGATTTAACAGATGCTTGTGCTCATGGAGAACATGAGTTAAACCACTTTAGAAATATTTGATTTTATTAAAATACCTTGAATAAGCTGGAAGAATGTCAAAGTCAATTGGGGGTGTCTTCAAGTCAAAATATATTTTATTCTGATTCCTGAAGAAAGATGTAAGGGTTGTCTGGCTAATATTTAAAATAGTAGATTTAAAATGTTCTGTAAAAGTGTTTTTTTTCACAATGGCGAAAGTATGTCATAAAATACTCTAGTTAAATGCCCCCAAGTTTCAATCTATAGAGTAAAATCATTAGTTACCAAATTTACCAGTCTGCATATGTATTTTGTATATAAATACACACAGACATAAATATAGCCACAGACACACACATGCGCAAACGCGTGCACCCGCACGCACACACATACACACATATATATATATATGCACATACATATTTTATATATTATAATGGTCATATATTTACTTTCATAAACACTTTCTTCTATATTGAAAGTGACTGTAAATGCCAAAAGAAAATTTATTATGACCTTAAAAATAGTTTTATTTACTCGTGTATTATAATAAGATGCTGTAATCATTATTAAAATTTCTTAAATATTTCAGTAACCTTGTAGCACACTATTAAGCTAAATCGTGATATTTAGTTTAAATTAGATGTATACATTACTAAAATTACTTTTTTCATAATTGAACATGCCTTATGTTGTATAATGAATATTATGTTTCATCTTTAAAGTTTAAATAAAGTGTAAGCAAAAGCTAAAGGTTCAACTTTTAATGTAATAAAATGAGAAACTGAAAACAATGTATTTCCTTTTTATTTATGAATCTACATTTTTTCATTCTATCCTCATTTAAATTGCTGTAATGTAGCTAACAGCAATAGCAATACTCATATAAATGGTTATGAAAAATCCAATTGCCCACAGTACAGCCCTGGTAGGTTGCGGTATGACGACCAAGGCGTAAACAAAAGTATGAAGCAAACGAGCAGCTGTGAACACACGAATGAGGTTTGTGGCAAGCCAAGGTGTTGGTTCTGTCAGTACATATAGGGCCGCAACTAGGAAAAATACTGGAATGTTCTCCAGATCATTCATATGTGCCCTAAAAAGAGTAAATTTTATTGTTGGATACATATTGCTTGATTTATAGTTAAAATTTAAAACCCATGTTATATGATCACAAGTTTTGAGTCTTAAGTTTTTCAATATAATTGTTTCTTTTTAATTTTGAAGTAAATTATTTTTAGCATAAACATCAAAAAAAGCCCTTTACAATTCTTTTAAAATTGGTTATGTACTTGCATGTCTTGCTTTCTATTTGCCTGTCAGTTTATGTAAATATGATTTATTTTATAACCATCATGCAAATTATGGTTAAATATGTAGTTTTTATTGATTTGGGTGTTAGGAAATGAGTTATTTTCAGATGTTTTGTGAGTTATGAGACTGAAGAGATTGTGGGCTGATTTGTCTTGGAAAGACTGAGGTATTATATCATTAGTGCCTTTATTATATTCTAGATGACTCACGTGTGTTTATGGATGATGTGTTGTAAACACATGATGTGTTGTAAGCACACACACGCACACATATATATAACATATCCTAGAAGAAATTCTCAGGAAATAGAAAAGGAAAGTAACCACACCGACTCATGTACAGATATCGTAGGAACAACTTTTTTAAACATTTAATAATCCAGCTGTACTTGACTTTGTGGCGGCTCGAAACGATGCAGCGAGATTTTAACCAGCTTTGGACTAATGAAGTCTATATCTATAGAACGAAGTGTGTATCATATATAATGAAGTGTATATGTATAGCGAATTGAAAATCCTTTGAATCACATAACACAAATTCAAGTTTTCGAAATAATTTTTCGCTATGTTCGTTATATCCACGAAATGTCAATCGCAAATGAAATCTGACTCCCAAATCAAAGTAATTTACTATTGAACATTTATTTACTTTAAGGCGTAAGTCACTTGCTGTGCTGAACTCAATGATTGCGCTGAAGTCACGTTGCAGTTATTTGCCATTAACTGCTTACTTATCATCTGTAAAAAGCTTTATACCATCTGCGAATAACAAACAACAAGGAGTTTTCATTGTGCAACCAATATCATTTACCAATAAAAATTATAATTTTCTTTGTCATAATTTCCATTATCGTCATCACTGTTATTAAAATTTCTTCAATAAGTGATTGAGTTGTTTTTTTTTATATCAAAGCAGTTCAATTTTATTAAGTCCAACCACATCCATTACAATTAATTTTATACAAACTTCATTCATGGCATATTGTTATATAATATTACAAAAATGGTGTTTACATGAATGTATTTTGTAGTGGATTATTTTAAACACACATTTAAAAGTACCTAGTCACCCATAAGTCACAGGTGAATGCTTCTAATACTTTCGTTTTCCTTTCATATAGAAGGCACTAGGAAGAATAAGTATTTGGAGTTGTATTTGTTTGTATAACAAGTTAAATGGTTTGACTTTACCTTTGTTATATAAACTGGCAGTATATTCACTGGTAGTAAACATGTGAAAAGCAGGCAAATATTGGTTAAAATCTGTTTCAAATTAGTGATAATTTAGCAACATTAATATAATGATGATGGCCAGAGAGAGGAGCTTAACATTCAAATTTCCATATCTAAAAATTTTAAAATAGAATACATTCTTTTTGTTATTATTATTGTGTGGTATAAGTAAGACACTTTTCTTCAAGAGTTATAAACATTACTTAGTGCTTATAAATAGTTCTCAGATTTCTCTTTCGATTTCTTTGTTTCTAAGCTGTTTATAAAATTGTTCGGTATTATTTGAGTTCTTCCTTTTATTGTGTATTACATATTGATTTCTTATCTATGATATAGAAAAATACCTGTCAAATGTTAAATATACTTGTTAGTTAAATTTAATTATTAATATTCCATATTAATTTTAATTCGTAGGACACAGCTTAATTAGCTTTGGCTAGCAAACCTAAATAAGTTGCTTTCCTTTTTTATATTTTTTAATATTGTTACTTATATATTTTTTTGTTTTTATTACAATTTTTTGGGCTTTTCTTGATAACTGATGGTGGCTAACATTTTAACTTTTTAACATCTTCTAGCCTTTTCGAACCACTTGATTCTATTATTTCATATTAATCAATTTCTAGTTTTTTTCCTCACCTAAATTTTTAGCATTAGCCAAAAACATGCTGTTGTGTAACTCCTCTACCATTGTGACTTGGTCTAAAATAAATGTAATGTCTTGCACTATTCAGTACGTCAAAAGGATTCAGACTTCTTTTAATGTCTTGCACTATTCAGTATGTCAAAAGGATTCACTTCTTTTAATTTCTTGCCCTATAACTACCATAAAGACCGTAAATTTTAGTAACTCGTATTTTATAATTTTTCAGTTAAGTAATGATGCTATAATGTAAATTTCCATAAATAACGCATAGCAATATATTCATAACACAAGAATTAAAATATAGCAAGTAGTTATTCAATTTCTCATTATGTAAGATTTAATTTTTTTCTTTTTCACAGAAGAAATGAGCCATACTATATAAAACCCAGTATTTTATTAAGACGTTGCATTTCTAACATTAAAATATTCTTCTTTTAACATTATGAGTATGAATTAAAAATTTTATTTATTATATTATATTTGTAATACACTAATGAATAATATCTCTGCAGATATTATTTAAATTGGAATTTACGTTACCACATTTTAATTAGTGTTTTGATGCAATTCTACAAAATTTTCTTATATATGAAATGAATTTGCTACAAGTTAGTTAATTTTTATTGTTTGTTAGTTTTTCAGGCAAATTTCATTTTAAAACAATTGAAATATCCAATTTCTTTTTTTAAGTCTTATGTCACATGACAACAGGTGAAGTTGTGATATATAATGTCACATGACAACAGGTAAAGGTCGGTAAGGAAAATAGAGTATATCTGAAGAATATGATGGAAGCGATGGTAAAAAGAGAAAAATATTGTCTACATTTTAACATATTTTGAACAAAAATGTTCCCAAACTTGAAATGGGATCTGTTTGGAGAGGAATCAGTTTTCTTAGAAAAAAACATTATGGATGACACATAAACATTTAATTATGAAATGGATATTGAGTCTGATAATGAATTGAAAGAAATATGGAATGTTATAATAAAACATTGTGTAGTCAATTAAATCATGAATATAGTGGTCATTTTTAAAAAATGACAATGTTTTTTAGATTAATTGTAGAATAATCGATTGAACCAAAAATAATTATAATTAAGCTCTTAGATATCTATATACCGTTTCTATGAATGTGCCATTCTACTTAATGATCTACTTATTTGAAGTATAATTTAAAGTTTTGCATTGTGCTTAAAGAGCTGAAACTGTAAAAGGTTAGGAAAATAAATGTTTGATTTCAGTAAAGAGAACAGATTAACAAAATGTACTAACTATTAAGATGATTTTAAGTCTATCAAATGTATATTTTGATTACGTGATCACCTATTTTTCTTTTGACAATGACCGAAAGCAACTCTCTTTACTTTGCTCCCATCCATGTCTTTACACTGGAGTTGATTGTAAGTCTACACTATCAGTTTCCGCACAATTTATATAAATATTATTTTTAGTCACTAACATTAATACTACCACATAACCGTTACATTCTTAAATGTAAGTCATTACCTCATTCTAGCGCTGTGCATAAAAAGATGTAGAAATTTCCAACAATGTGGAATGAAAGTGTCAAAAGTTAAGAAGAAAGCTATTGGAATGAGCGCCTATTTAAAGTTTGATAGGTCGTACATAAAATTTTTAAAGGCAGGTATCATCGCTATGTGATATGTGAGGTGAATAAATAAATAGTTTGACATATAATATTCTGTTTAAATATAGTACATATATCCTTCATATCCAAGTTGAATGTAATTAGGATGTTGGGTGTCTTTTTGATTTGGTCAAGTGAAGTCATACAAACTCGCTAATGCATGCATAGAGTACTGGAATATAAACAGGTTTCTGAACTACCTTCGCACTCTGTTGATACCCTCGTCATTGTAAGCCACCTTGGAGTTGGATCGGAGTACAGTATCTTCAGGGCTTATAAATATCTGGAAACGAGAAAAATTCATTTTTATACATGAATTTTCTTTTTATGATTTTTAATTTATTTAATTGGATTATTAACGATTCATGGACGAATATTAACTATTTAACCTTTCAGAATATGTGATATGGATTATGAGAGATAAAGTAAGTTTTTTATTGCATAGGCCATACGAGAAGACTGATTACCTCAGAGGTTACTCATCGAGACTACTTCTATAGATTCCGATTTACATAATTAATTGTATTATGAAGTTATTTAAAGTATGCTTTCACTAATGACAAAGATTTTCCCTTGCTTTCTAATTTTGCGCAATAGTACTTGTAATTGTTTACAGTTTTTCACAATACATAACAACTTTTAGTATACAGTGCTTTGGTTCATTTGATATGATTGTTCTTAAAGTAAAAAGTACATAGTTACTGATATAATTATAATAATAAATGGTAATAAGTACATAGTACACAGTTCCTAAATATGTTTGCATATTGACGATATGAAATTAATAAAATAGAAGTTATTTAATATGTGAATGAATTAATAATCATAGTTGTTTTATTTCCTTGATAGATTATTTCTATAACCTAAGCTCATGAAATATTTTAATTTTACTGTATTTTTAAATAGGCAGAAAATAGTTAAAAATTATATTAATGAAGCGGGGAATATATACGCAGTTCAGTTGATTCAGATGCTGTAAATACACTTACTCGTGTACTCGTCAATAAACACAATATACTTTGCACATTCAATGTTATGTAGATGTGGTTTCAGATACCAATAACCTGCAAAATTCACAAACAGAAAACCTACTTATAGTACTAATCATGCTGAAACATTTGCTATTATCACACTAAAAACATCAGGAACGCCGCTAAACCGAAACAATAAGCATAAATGATGATGCAGGAATAAAATGTTTAAAAACGGAAATAAAAAGTACTGCACTTATATAAAATATTCATGACAAAATTTAAAAAAATACAGTCCTCTCTCCGACGAAATTAAAGATAAATTACATCCAAACTCATTTAATATTACTTATACCTATTATGTACACTCCCATCTCCGAAATAGTTTCAAAAACCCTCCACAATGTTGTAAAACAAATACAGTTTGATAAATCAATATAGGTATTCACAGTTCCAAAAATCAAGAGTACCCTACCTGTTAAATACATGTTCCATTATATTTTTGTAATTCCTCATTTGAACATATGCAATAGTAATTAAGACATAGCAATCGACGTCTTCGATTCTATATAATATTTATCGGCATGTTTAGAACATAGAATAATAGAAATGAATTATTTGGCATGCTTTCGTGTATGCGCTTGTATTGAGTAATTGCCGGAATACATTAATGCGTCGTATATGAGTTCAAAAGGTTTACGACTCTTCTTCAGAGAGGAGAGGACCAGCAATCTTCAAATCTTTCTGGTAAAGCATATTTTACATCGACACTTCGTAGATAATAAGACGGAAAGAATTGAGCCATGTACGGTAACAGAGTATATAATATATAATTTTGGAATACCAAAGAAAGTTTAAGTGTAACGTAAATTTGTTCAAGCATCTTATTTCCAGAATTGAAGAGGTTCACCTCGTCAATTTAATGAAGCGATCAATGTTACATTTCAAAATATTGCAACGACACGATGAAATGATTTTATGGCTAATATCTTAATTTTCTAATTACATAGATATAAAAAGAAACATGACATGTTTGATATTAAGTAATGACACAAATGTTTCCCAATCAAATACTTTGAGGAGACTTTGTAATGACCTTAGAAACCAGTTCTTGACAGAGATCGCTGCAAAATGCTTACATAATTTCGACCACTCAATTGGTCGAATTGGCGTTGCTTTTGTAACTTTGATTGAACACAAGTATATACGCGTATTTTTATTTTGTTAGAGGCTAAATCGTTAGGACTCTAATTACTATTTAGTAAACAATCATGCTATACAAAAAATTAATAAAACTAATTTATTTACCCCCTTGTAAAGACGGTGACAGGCGGTGAGAGGTGACATCAGAAGCATTTTCAGCGCAAGAACTGAGCAGTAGAATATATAGGTTTGTACGATGGGCGTTTCGAGAGAAATTGTCGCTTGTGACGGCATATTTGTTTACAAATAAAGATACCGTTAATTCGAATAGCGTGATACGCGACGCACGCAACTTACGCTCAGCGGTCACCGAGTGAATGGAGAATTGCGAACTGTTTACCTCGCCGACTATTCACGTGTCGTCATTCCTACACAATCATGCAATAGTGTTGAATTATAAAGAAGTGCAATTAGTTAAACTAATTAGTGTAGTTCGTTAATATAAGAAAACTAGGGAATGGTTGTAATTCTTACGTTATGATGTTTCTGTATATAGCTTCTTTTTATTTTCATGTTATTTTTGATCAGATTTTTATTAAATTACA
Source organism: Druceiella hillmani (assembly GCA_039881145.1). Taxonomy (NCBI): domain Eukaryota; kingdom Metazoa; phylum Arthropoda; class Insecta; order Lepidoptera; family Hepialidae; genus Druceiella; species Druceiella hillmani. The sequence continues at coordinate 16,081,194 of JAYKKI010000047.1, read as the reverse complement.
TACCAATGCTCATTTTTAAATATCCAGAAAAAAAGTATAGTAGGTAGATACAATGGCACTACACTAGATAGATATATTCTAAATTAAGATGGCTTAATTATCTCAACTTCATTCTGTGCCAATCAGTTTTATTTTATTCCCTGTATCGGAATGTTGCGTACTTAAGGTTGTCAGCGTTGGTAAGACAATTATGCAAGAACATATATATACTTAATGATGAAAAGGTTAAGATTTAAAAAAAAAATAAAATTTGTCTTAAAGAAATTGTAATGTTATAATACTTCCCGCCTACATATAAAATATGTTATCTACGGTATGTTTTCCTTAATTATTTTGTCGTGTTCTCTTATTTTACATTATTTTAGTTTCAGATATTTCTTTATTACTTTAGTGCAAAATTGGTAATGTGCGAGATATATAGGCATTATACAATTCCAATCTTCAATTACGTAATGGTTTCCTGTTTTATTTACCTTCACGGAAAAATTCCCTTTTTTATTATATTAATTGCTCTTCCCTGCTTTGAAAATATTTGATACAATCAACTTAAATTGGTTTTAGAGAACAATAAGAAATTGTCGAGTTGTTTGCAAATATTTCAAACTAGCTGTGCCTACGACTTCTTTCGCGTGAAATGGGGAATATGTTATTAAAAATTTTTCTCATATGTTGTTCTTGGGTATAAACTATCACCATCACAAATTTCTTCAAAATCCATCCAGTAGATTTTCCGTGATTGATGTACAAAGTAATAGAGAAGCAGACAGCAATTCTAAAAAAGTTTTTCTGGCTTCTATTATGATTCCATACGCTAAATCAATCACTCTTTAAAATATTTTATAAACTATCTAAAGGGTGACCAGATAGCAATGATAGTTTTTCCAATTGTTATGTTTCAGCAGCTGCGAAAGTTACCAATGACATCCAATTGTCGAAATATTCAGGTTAGTAAAGAAACTATTTCATCATGCATCTTTTCGCTCTTGCTGTACGTGTGGATATTATTAAAAATATTATCGAAGTTCCGGCTCAGTTGCAAATAAGCAACGTGAATTTCGTCGTGAGGTCGGTTGTCAACATGGCTTCAGTGCGCAGGAAATTCGTCGCACCGTGGAAAAGTTTTATCGTGAGTATAATCTTTTGGACCTTAGACCACCAACCAGATAGAGATTGGTGCGAAGTGACGAAAGCATAGCTGCCGTAGTGGCTAGTATCCAGGAAGACCCAGAAATGCCGATTCGGCGCCGATCAGTTGAATTGGGCATCGCCAGAGAGTCAACTCGTCTTATTTTGCGGTTCCATGTGGGCCTATATCCGTACAAGATTGTGCTGACATAGATAATGCTGTGAGTTTGTTAATTGGGAGCTGGAAATGTTGGTCGGAGATCCGGATTTTGACCAAAAAAATCATCGTATCGGACGAGGCCCATTTTTGGCTCAGAGGTTATATTAACGCGCAAAATTACCGTTATTAGAGCAAATACAGTCCACAAAGATTGACTGGTGCAATTTATGGAACGGTGACATCATCGGACTTTATTTCTTTCGAAATAAGTAAGGAGACGTAGTTACCATCAATGGTCCTCGGTATAGAGCGATGTTAACCGACTTTCTGTAGCCAGAGCTCAATGCCATCGATATGTCCGAGTTGTGATTCCATGAAGATGGCGCTACATGTTATATAACTGGCACAACGCTCGAAGTTGTAGTTGTCGTCACAAGAATGTGGCAGTGTAATCTACAAGCGTGTGTAAATATAATAATGATATTATTATAATCATTACTTCTCTTACAAAACCATAAAATATTGTTTACAATTTATTTCCTATTCAAAACGCATATTGAATCGTTATTTTGTATTTGGTTATAGTTACAGTCGGCATTATGCCTAATGTATTGATAAAAGTTTTCCATTTGCAAGTTAGTACACGGTGCTTTGGTTGACTCGATACGATTACCCTTACACCCATATTCAGCACACACGGCCAAGACTGTCAGTCAGACATACTGACAGTTAAAAACGTATTTCTGTTCTTTATTAACTGTTAATCGAGTCGGAATTATAGTCTGCTATAACGACCGTGCTCTATTGCACGGTCCTATTAATAAAGTGTCCAGACAAAATAAAAGTTTAACTGTCAGTAAATACGACTGAGAATCATGACAGTGTGTGGTGCATATAAGAATTGAAGCCAGATGACGATAGATAATGCTGTGAGTTTGCTAATTGGGAGCTGGAAATGTTGGCCGGAGATTCGGATTTTGACCAAAAAATCATCGTCTCGGACGAGGCCCATTTTTGGCTCAGCGGTTATGTTAACGAGCAAAATTACCGTTATTGGAGTAAATACAATTCTCTCGACAATTGGATGTCATTGGTAACTTTCACAGCTGCTGAAACATAACAATTGGAAAAACTACCATTGCTATCTGGTCACCCATTTGTAAAAGTAACAAGTTCATTAAATACATTTGTGTAATGAAGATATCCAATTAACATAATATGTGAACGAAAAAGTTCAATACTTAACAAATAGTTATAATTATATTTGATTACTTAGATAGATTATTTCTTGATCAAAACTCTTTAAATATTTAAATTTTAAAATATTTAAAAACATTCGCTTTGGTTAGAAAATGGTTTATAATTGTAATAATTAAGCGGTAAATACATACGTAGTTCCTATTATCATATGTTTCTTTGGTGTCTTTATCTGGTTTGATATAGATTTAGATTCTATATCTATAATTATAAAACATTGACTGGGCAGACGGAGTTTTAGATATCATAAAACTGCAACATTCACCAACAAAAAAGCTACGCACGTACATATTTCATAAATAAATCTGGTCACAGCTCGAGACCAATCCGAAATATTTATAATTACCACACTGTAAACAAAAAGCACTTATTTATCTACTTACAGACTTTATTGCACGGACAATCTTACAGCCGAAAAGAATCAGTTCAGTTCCGCTAGACATGCGCCCGGGAATCGATTCAGTATGTGAATCCACAGCACCACAGGTGCGGCACGCCATCAAAGGCCCTAATTCAATAAATAACAGCGATGATGCCAAATACAGAAAGAACATATTGAACAAGAAGTATCTACTAACTTGTTAATAACAGGTAACACTTTGGGAGAAATGGAAGTATTCATAATTGCATCCAAAACCAAATAACACAAACAAGAAGTTGTAACAGATATATACATTATAAAAGATAGTAGTACACAATACGACTGATGCATATTATTTATTCAAGCGGTTGAAACAATAGAAGATATTTTATTAGACTATGCAGTATTAGCCTGTAAACAAAAAGAATATACTCGTAGACATGATAATATAGCAAAAAAATGTAAAATAATCAACACATACGGGCACTACGTACAGTACTAAAATATACCCAGAAAGGTTTTAGAAAATAAGGAAGGTAACCTGGAAGTAGTGAAGCGCGACATTCTTTAGACCGTAACTTATTTACAACGGGATCTCACAGGTGTAGTTCGCAAAACATTTTCAATCGTTTTTTTTGACGTTTTTGTACTATGACGCCTAGGTTGTGCATATTTGATACTGGCGAATTCGCTCCGACCCTGTGAGCGCACGCATCGGCAGTGCCACTTGCATGCGTCAGCTTTAGCTGAAATGAACTTGTAGTCGAAATGAGCTTCCAGCGTATAGTCTAGAGTTTTAAATATTTAATTCATGTTAGTAAATTGGGAACCATCCATGTTAGTAAATTAGGAACTCTTTTATTTTTCTTAATGAGAAAAACCGTCATTACTAATAATGTGTACTTCAAAGTGTGCGATGATTGCGGACGATTTAAACTTATTCCTTATAAAAATCATGATAAGGATTAAAAATATTCAATATAAAGCAATAGAGAGACTTCAATTTCATCAAGAAATGGAGTCTGGGCAATAAGCTTCGTAATATCCAAAAAGTGCCAAATGAAGACATATTCTCGTACTATACATGTAGCGTGTCTGAATCACGTTGGAAAATACATCAGTAGATTCTTGCTTAGCGATAGTAAAATTATCGACAGGACCTCGATGTAGTTAGAAAACATTTTCGTTCATTTCACGGCCACATAACTGATGCTTGTAACTTTAACAAAAGATACTAGGAATAGTTATGGGACACATTCGGTAATTTTAAAATTCCAAATGCATCGTTAACGGCGCCATTAAAGATATTTCATCGGAATAATTGAGAAACAAACTCAAGCATCTCTTATCTCCTTTGACGTCTGGTGTAGACTCTCAAGTCACTGTCTCTACTATTCAAATGTATTATACGATGAATCGGTGGGTAACACATAAAGTGAGCCAATAACCAGTGGTATGGTTAGGGTATTGAAAATAGATAAGCCCAAATACCGTCGTGGTCAATTAATTTAAGATAGATGTACATCTGCCCAAAACTTATTGTTCAATTCCCTGTATAACATAGAAACAAATCACTCGGACAGATGGTTACTACATTTTCTGTCTGGTCATCTAATTAGGGACATCAACATTTTATTTATTTATTTATGTACTTTTATGTATTTAATGGATACACATGGCGGATTTAATGTTACGAGAGCAATCTCTTACAGCCAACCAGAACACCAGCTCAGCTCCGCTCGACGAGCCACCGGGAATCGAACACGGCTCCCCGCGGTGCGCCTTGTGATCAACCTAACACACCACGATAACGAAAATTTTACTTCTAATTTACAAAATTTTGAAAAGTAAATATTACTTCTTCTCATATCAATTATTTTGGCACCATCCTTGAACACCAAATTAAAGGCACACATTTTAAATGTAAACGAGTCGAAATAAGAGTGGTGATAAAATAACGTGAAAAGTGATAATTAATTTTCAGCAACATGGATGGCGATATCAAAAAATAGCAGATAATCCAAATTGTCCCGAAAATAAGTAATATTGCAAATCACTTAATACAACGGAAAGTATTTCCAGAAAAGAAAGATCCAGATTTCCAGAGAAGAAGAAAAAACCTTAAGAAAATTATAGGACGGTTACAATTTCCCAGAGAGACCCTTTCAAAGGTTTTATGTTGATTAAGGGGAAAGTATTTGGGCCAGAACTCAACTTCTAAATTGAGCTTAGTAATTTCATCAGATGGGGGATAGTTATTTCTATACTTTGCTTAACTATGGTTGCTTACAGAAATTAAATTTAAATGTTTTTTACTTCATGTATTTTAATGGAGTTAGCTAAATTATTTAAATCTAAGTAACCGAGCGTATTCCAGATGATTTGTTTCGTTTGAGAACTAAATATGTAATTCCAGCAAAACACTTTATTTAAATGTGAAGATCCGACTGACCAATGAACTTTGTATACCGCGCGATGAAAATATATTCTACCTGACTTAGAATTTGTGCTATTGTTACATCGGCAATAGGTCTAAACGAAAATATAACACTTTTTCTGGCTCAAGGTTAATGTATTTATCTTATTTTTATTAATTAATTGATCTACACATTTTGATTCCTCGAAATCATTTTAACAGTCCAAACAATAGACAACTTTAGTTTTATCTTTGCTGAAAGCCCGGGATCAAGTTTCGATTCAATGATTATTAGGACTATTACGTTTCTATAGTCGAAGCTGTCACCTATACGTACCCTCATACATCAAAATCTATATATTTACCATATTAAAACTTTCAACCTGAATATTATAGAGATACTTGTAATTGATTTTAAGCCTGATTTAAAAGTCATATGCATGTTGAGACAATAAATATACTCTATATTACGTCAAATTGAAAATATTCAAAATCTTACCGAGTATTACATTTTTACATTTCCAAGTATTATAGTTATTTTTTATCTATCAAGTCGTATTCGTTACATCAAGTCCCATTAATTACAATAAAGTTATTAATTTCACATGATTATATATCTGATTTATTTATATTTCGATCCTTAAAATAAAATAGATTCATTTCAACGCCAAAGAGTTGCTCACAAATTTGAAATATCATACTGTCCTCGGATGTATTATTTAACTGAGATAACCCAGATAATAAAATCATATTTTGTAGGTAACACTATGGGAACAATTTATCAATTAAATCTATACATATATTTATTATAATTATAATTTGTCACCACTAGAACTAGCTAAGAAATAAAAAACTTGCACCTTGAATCAATAAACTTTGGCTAACTACTACTGTTGAACATTTTTTTTGTATTCTGGACTTTACTTTCTCTTTTATTGCTTTCTCTCATATTCGAGAGCTATAATTTGTTACCTATGTTTTAATAATTCTAATTACAATACTTTGCGTCAACTTTCGTATTGTAAATTAAAATATAGATTTTATAAATCGATGATATAAATTGCTCCAGTGACGACAGTCATATAAACGGTGATAAAAAAGCCAATTCCTCACAGGTTGGCTCTACTGGGCTGTGGCACAACAATAATAGCGTAGATAAACGATTGTAGCAAGCGTACGGCTGTGAATATGCGGATGAGGTTCGTCGCGAGCCACATCAGCGGTCCCGGCAGCACATACAGACCCGCCACTGAGAAGAAAGCCAGAATATTCTCAAAGTCATTTAAGTGAGCCCTATTAATAAATGAGGATTAAATTAGATGGTGATATATAAATTTTGTCAGAGCTGTATATATAAACACACGAAAAAGAATATATGTATACACACACGCACACACGCACGCACGCACCGAATGCAATTAATGAAAACAGTCCATTTTTATCGTTAACTCGACATCAATTAGTAATATAAGCAAGAACAAGGAAAAACGTTGTGATGTTATCTTGTAAATTATTCAAAGGCTGTGCGTTAATATTAATTATTATGATATGGAGAACATATGATGAATGAATAAATATGTATATATGCATACACACACACACACGCACGCACGCAAGCACGCACGCACGCACGCCTTCCAAAAAAAAATTAAATAAAAGCATGAGGAAATGATATTAATGTAATAAAATGAAATAAATATTATTTTCTAAGAGTTAAAACTTTTGGCTTGTAAATTAGACTTTCTTAATTTGTTTTTTTATTGTATTGTTTTCAAATTACTCGTTTCAACAAAAGAAAAGGGCTGTCTTCAACTGTTATTGCCTTTATTTGACAAAAGTTATATATAACAAAAGAAAATTAGTATCGAGTGTGGCTTCATTTTGTCGAAATGATTGCTGCAATTCTTTGTGTCCTAGATGGAGTTTTTACGTAACGTAATAACTGTTTTTAGCTCTCTGATATTCCGTGAGATTGGATATACAACTCAATAGAATTGAAGTCAAGACTTCGTGCTAGCCAATCTAAATGGCAAATCGCAACTTCAGTCAAGTAAGCGTTTACTTTATCCACTCGATGTGCCCGAGCGTTATGATCCGCGAAGACAGCAGCAGCTTCTTTAATGGCTAGTGCTGGTTATATATGAGGAATTAGAATTTCACTTATGTACAGTTGTGCATTCAGAGAATCATTTTCAACAAAAACTAACTCCGTACAATCTTCAGAAGTTACGCCTGCCCAAAACATAACACAACTTCCGCCGTAAGGCATAATCTCTTCGAAATACACAGGTTTGCTTAAACTTTCCAGGTCTTCTGAACACTTTACGACTTCGTTCATCACCAAATAAAGAGATTCTGGCTTTATCAGAAAATAAAACCCTATTACGCTTCACATCGATCCGTGTCGCAGAATTGTGGGCAAATCTCGACTTGTCAATACGGTGCCCACGGAGTAATTTATAACCTATAACCGGTCTTCGGCTGTGAATATTAACTTGAAGTCTCCAGATAGTCTATAAGCTAACATTTACATCTCTTATTTCTTCGAGATTGTTGTCGATGTTTGTGTGGGTAGACTTCCGATTTCATAAAGCTTAGCTCACAATATATCGGTCGTCCTCGGGCTCTGTGCACTGTTTTCTTCCCGGCTTTCTTTTGAATGAATCGTTCACTTGAAATATTTTTAGTCCTCTGAACAATAGAGTGACTTACACCAAACCGTTGCGAAACATAACATAACAATGCCTGTTTCAAGAAAAGTTACAATATTACCAGCGATAATTGTTATGCCTACCAAAGTACGTTATAAAAATTGTCACGAAAAACAAAGTAAAGTTAGGTTAATTAATTTGACAGCAATATAAGTAATTAAAATTACTTAAGGAGCGAATAGATGCAAGAAAAATACGGATAGTAGGCGTGGCTAAGCAATAGGGGGTCCACTACTGCGCGCGTGGCAGTTAGAGTACAGTCTGTTTCAAAAAGATATATAGGACTATAATTCCGCAATTATTGAGGTATGTCGAACGAAGTTTATCTAAGTACGTTTCGAAAAGAATTTTTCAAACAAAATTATCACCGTGTAAATAGTTTAAAGGCTATCGATGAGGTGGTACATGTATATTTAGAATACATTTATATACGTATATGAATAATTTTTTTTATTAATTTATAAACATGTATATAATAAAACGGAACTGATTGATGTTGTTAATAAAAATATTTATATCTATCTGTACGTATAAGACCATTGTAACGAAGTCGTGGGTGCATATTGAACATTTTTTTTGAATAAGGCACATTCGCCTAACTGGGCTCACTTTTTGCAAAATGTTTGTAGAATCAGGGAATTACATAATTAATGAAAAATACGATCAGTATGGAAGACATTGTATAGTTATGGTTTTAATGTTAGAAAAAATCACCACATTTTATTACGTTTTCATATTAAAAATTTCCTAATAAGGTCTATCGCACTAGAGTAGGAGTGGGGTTACTTTTTTTAATAATGTTATCATAAATGTGCGCGAAATTGAAACTGATTTAGACAATGGAAAATACGATTATTTAAGCGTGGGCCTTCTTAGGAGCCAGGCGTTGTTCGGTGAAAGAACCTTAGTTATTTCTTATAATGCTTGCAGTACACTCTAATAAAGACCTCACAATGAGTATCTTGTCGAAGTATTTGCGATGTGAAGAGCCACGAGTGGACTTCTGTACAGAGTCGACTTCTATCTCAACTGGTGTCATTCAGTTATCTTTCTCTCAATAGACGAGATTATATTGCTGTTATTTTTAAATAAACAATGCAACATCTCGCTACATATCGCAAACAAATCAATCTTTCTCTCAATAGACGAGATTATATTGCTGTTATTTTTAAGTAAACAATGCAACATCTCGCTACATATCGCAAACAAATTTTAATTTCAATCGAATATTTTAAAGTAAGTTTATAACATTTTCAAATTTAAAACGTTTTATCTTACCTGTCAGTACTCTTTAATACGCAGACAAATATTTCCTATTATTCGAATGCACTTAAAACATCTTTTTTTAAGATTTTCATAGTGAAAAAAGTTTTAGGTGCCCTTTTTTGCAAAGGAGTGTATTTGCATTGCGATATATCCAGTATATCGATATGCAAATACTAAATATCGAAAATAATTTATTTGTTTGTGCAATCTTTCTGGTAAGCATAACGAAAATTTTATATCAAGTTGAATACAAAAACGTAATATAGTTGTTTAAAAGAGCGTTGATCTATTCCGTTGCAAAATGACATAATGAAAAACATTTTTAATTTTGGGATTTAGGTTTCTGGGAATTAGTCCATTTGAGAAGAGCAAATTTTTAATGCGAAGAAGCTTATTATTAAATATTACTAAAATTTATTTGTCACATTTGAGGTTCTTTTTCCACCACAGAGTGATTAGAAATGAAAAATGCGCCGACTATAGTCGTATTTTGTGTGATGAAGTAAAACAAGAAATTTCGATTTTATATTGTTGTCTGGAATCCGTTTATGCTGGTCGATTAGACTGCTTAAACGAAAGAGAAAGTGTTGTCTAGTAAGAAATGGTGACAAAGAAGAGTAAGACATTAACATAAATTTCTATTTTAATCTCAAATGTAATGAAGGTTATGTCCTCTAGAACCAAAATCAAAGAAATGAGTATCTGCTTATATTGTATATGCTTGCTCACACCTATCTCGAGACGTCAAAGTTAGTACATATTGTTGAAATTAATACGCATTTTATAATTGTCCAGTATGCGGTGTTGTTCAGACTATGCAAAAAAGTCGCTCTATGTATTTTATGTTGGCTGTTTGTGATGCTACGTCATCTCTGTCAATATTATAATACAGTGAGTGGTATAATGCCATGGAAATTGTTATAGTATATACATAGTGTGTATATATATATATATATATATATATATATTTTTATATATATATATATATATATATATATACGTTACAATTAATTGTTTCACATTGTTTCTATCTATTAAATTTTTTCTAAAATTAATTTATATAACCCTCCAATTTTCAGGTTGTGACAATATAAAGTTGTAATATTTTTATATTCTACGAAAAAATAAGTGTTATTAATATAAATGTCTGCTAGACTTTCTACATCTAGCCCAACGGATGATTTACAGGCGACGAAAAACATAATCAAATTTCAACAATGAAGGAAGCATTTAAAAATTTGAAGGCAATTCAGGTGAGTATTAATATAACAGCTAATCATTTAAAGAATTGTAAAGACATGTACCTTTGATACATGTTTTTATAGTATGTATTCACTTATTTATTAATTTCAGATGGCGAAGTGAAACATGTGAAAGTAACCGACAACATTTTCTGATTGTCACGTGTTGACAATCGGCCGTTCAATATTGTGGAATTAAAAAGTTTCCAGTCTCTTTTCGAAGATGTAATAAGTTTATGAATTATCCCAGCAGGAAGTGTAAAGCGTCCTGCCGATGAAAATACTATTTGAAACGACGATGACTAGTAAAAGTTTTCTGAGTATAACAGCTTATTTTGAGTGAGAACAATATCATATCGTTAACAATAGGCATCATAGAACTTACAGAAAGACATACAACAGATTTACATAAGCGAGCAACTTCTGGCCGGGCTTTTCTTGCTAAGTGGAATTTACGTATTTTCAAAAGTGTAGCTTATGTTAAAGATAACGGGACTAATGTAGTGAATGGCCAAAATAAGAGAAAGGAGAAAGGTTGGAAAAATATTTCTCACTTTGTAAATTATAATTACACTTCATAACAAGTAAGTCTTTCATATTACTAAATTATCATATTTAACCTTTGTGTTTAACTGAAAGAAATGTTAATATGATTTTACATATAACTTATATCTACGTGTATGTAATTTTAGATATAGATAGATTAAAGTTTGAGATAATGAAGTAAATAAATAATATGTAGGTCTTGTTCAATCATTGTACGCAATACGTTAGTCATTGTTAATTAAAAACAATTTTCTGATATTTGAATGGCTCTTGAGAATATTCTTATTTTCCACAGTCACTATTATATAGGGAAAAGGTGCTCAACTCCTATGCTCACAGCGCGGCCGGACGTATGCCACTAGTATACAGAGGGGGGAGGGTCAGTGTTGCGCGCATCGCTGCTGCTAGCTTAAAGCGCGTATTAAGAAAAAGGAAAATTGCTTTGGGTTCTATAACCACTTTAGGCACCTTTCCCCTAGATTTTTCCAATGTTCTCTAGTCGTTAAATTTTTTTTTACGTTTCTGTTTTTATTAGGATTTTATCTCTTCTTCGTCCTACTCGCAAATTGTATAATTCATATTACCCAAACAAATTTAACGTTTCCTTAAGAACCGATAATAATATTTTTTAAATAAGTTATTATAAATAAGCTATTAGTTTAATCAAAACTAGAGGATTCAATCATTTATTGAAATAAAAATATTTATATTTTTCGAAATCCGTAAAAAATGCGAAATCTGTAGGTTAATCTTTGTCAGATATTATTTTATAGACGTCCCATTTGCCATGTATTGTGAGAGTCTTGAATTTCCTTTTGTAAGTTCCACACTCTCTTAAACGCATTACCGCAGCTTAACTGTACTAGTGTTGATAGACGCTGCGTGATACCGAGTTCTAAGTATATAGGTGGTACGTATAGAGATGTTTGTACGAAATTCTGTCCATGACACTCCCAGCATTTTCCTCCAGCACCACGTCATCAGGGAACCTATTTTTCGCTTTTCCAACTCTCGCGATGTCCACGTCTAGAATGTGTATAAAAATATAGGAAAACTAGTGTTCTTACGAATCTGGTCTTAGTGGCTTTAATTAAGTTTCGATTCCTTCATAATTTCTTCAACTTATCCAAAGCAGTTCTGGCTATCGTTATTCGCTTCGTTACTTCATCTACGCAGCCCCCTTATTTGAGATTAAAGCACGAACCTATATATAGGACTGAACCAACATCGCAGTTTGCAATCCGTGTCGCCTCTGGCAAGTCATCTTGGTCATCATCTTGGTCTTGCTCCGGTTAATCTTCAATCCAAACATGTGGCTTACGCGTTCCATTTTAAGAATAATTCCTCCATCTGACGAGCATGTGACGCAAACATATTGGAGTCATCAGTGTAATGCAGGTTTGCGATTTTGTAGCCTCCAACCATGACACCATCATTCCAGTCTTCCAAAGTGATTCGCATCACAAGCTCGGTGTAGGTGTTGAATAGTAGAGGCGATGTTATACACACTTGGCGGACCCCTACTTTGGGATGGAAGTTATCGGAAAGGAAGTTGTCTGTCCACACTTAAGCTGTGCCTTCTTCGTAGAATTTCCTAAGTAGGCGTACGAGATGGTTTGGTGTGCCCATTTCCAGTAGTGTTTTATTGTTGTAAGGTCTATATTTCACAAGAATTTCTAGACTATGTGTCAAAGTAAATCGAAGTTTCGCACAGCAATTTTTAGAGGCAATTGAAACGATAAGATAAAACGTGAATCCTATGTGTATACTACAGGATGTAATATTATTACGCCTCTTGTTTTTAATTCTATTTTATTTCACTCAAACCTTTATTTTTGCCAAGTTTATTCTAGACTCTGGAAATATGTAGTATGATAATTTTAATATAGAAAAATATATTAAACCGTCATATATATTTTCAGCAGATCATTTTTTATTGGTTGCATATATCTATTTCAAGAAAATTGGCATTTTGCAACTTATTCCATGCCAAAATTGCTAAAAATGGGTAAGTTTAGAAGATTATATCCAAACGATTATAATTTAATTTGGAATGCAAAAACAATAAAATGCTCATTTTCTCTTCTTTAATTTGATCAGAAAATAATTTAGAATGACGTAATTTAGTAAATAGTATATTTAGTAAATAAAAGTATAAGTTCTATCTTCCATACAAGTTATACGTTACAACACACCGGTCATTATTTATGTGCCGAGATGCACTCGAGATTGGTTGTGCCTACCTGCCGCTCTAAAGAAAAGTATTTGCGATATCTTGTTATGCTGTTGACGTAATATACTCCGATTGTTCATTCTTAGCCATGATAGGTAATTTTATCTGATCAAAGTATTTTGTTTCATGGTGTCTATTACTTTAAGATTTATAATTGTTGAATGATGATTATGTTATGAACTATGCTTATGTTATGTTATGAACTATATATATACAATTTCAAGAATTGTCTTCAAATTATCCATACCATATCCATATTTTTCCTACAATGTAAATACCATCAAGAAAATCCGCCAGTTGAGTTGTTTTATGAATTCTTGACATACTAACGAACACATAAAAGTGTTTCTCTTATATATTCAATTTTTTCCATTTTGAAAAATTAATATGTTGAAATATCTATTCGCATAAATAAACTTGAATACAAATTATACATTAGGTAATAAGAATATAAATGATTTACAGATTGATAAACAACTTTTTAAATCTACTCAGTAGACCTTTTTAAATGCTGTTACGGTAAATAAATTAAAACAACTACTATGTTGTAATTAACTAAACAATGACTCTACAGAAGGCAAATATTCGTCCTATGGAGATTGAGACAATAAATGTTAAATATAAAGCGACAAGTCACTTGTTGAATTTGTCGATATTACGATTGACCTTGAGCATGCTGAAGTCGAATTCGTTCATTGTCCTATGTACAGTAATAGTTGCTTTTTCGTAAAGTATTGTGCCCAATAGTTTTAAATTTAAGGGTAGTTCGGAGGAGTTAGTAAATGTAAAACAGACTAATAACACTACTTTACAAATTTCAACTTATTTTATATACCCCGAAAGAAATGTATGTAAATATGTTAAACTACCATCCTTAAACCTAAAACTATCAGCAAAAATTATCTATCACGTCACAATTTCTTTCTACAAAAATTTATTTTTTTCAAGTGCCCTACAATGTTGACGTCAGTTTAATGTTCATTAATTCGCTTCAAACGGCAACTATTTTGTTTTAAATTAAATAAAAATGTCGAGTAGACCGTGTAGACACAGTTCTGATCGTTTTTGCTACGTTTGTGGACAGTTAATATTTTCAAAAAAGCGAAGACGCATTGTAGATGCATTAAAAAGTGCATATCTTCATTATTTTGGATTTTCTATTGCAAACCAAGATAAAAAGTGGGTGCCGCATGTGTTTTGCGAAAGCTGTAGAATCGTTTTACTCCAGTGGTCATCAGGAGAAAACGTACATCTTCCATTTGGTTCACCAATGCTATGGAGAGAACCCAGTAACCATGAAAATGACTGTTACTTTTGTGTTACGAAGACGGCGGGATATAATACAAAAAATAAACAGAATATTATGTATGCCGAAGTTGCGTCTGTTACTAAGCCTATTTTACATTCGAAGGATCTGCCATATCCAGTTTGTCCCGGTAGTTCGAGTTCAAATTTACAAGCGGAAGACGACTAAAGTGATGTTGAAGTCAAATCGATTTCTAGTGATTCTGTCGAGTTGTCTGTTCAAGAAAACTCTCCACATCTAATTAATAAAACCGAATTAAATGATGTTATAAGAGATTTAAAATTGTCAAGATCTAAAGCAGAACTTCTTGGTTCTCGCTTGCAACAATGGAATTTATTAAAGTTAAACACAAAAGTTACGTTATACAGAAACAGAAGCAAAGTTTACGCAGAATTTTTCAAAAGAGAAGGTGACTATTGTTATTGCACTGATATCTCGGGACTTTTTAAAGTAATAAACCAAAAGTATGACAAAACAGAGTGGCGCTTTTTCGTCGATTCTTCAAAATATAGTCTAAAAGCGGTATTATTACACAACGGAAATAAGAAACTGGCTATACCAATTGGCCATGCAGTGAATTGTAAAGAGTCCTATGAAACGATGTGCATTTTATTAAATTTAATAAAGTATAAAGAACACCAATGGAAAGTGTGCGGCGATCTCAAAGTCATCGGTTTATTATTGGGATTGCAAGGTGGCTACACAAAATACTGTTGTTTCCTTTGTTTGTGGGACAGTAGAGCAAGACAACACCATTATGTAAGAAACGAATGGCCTATTCGAAACGAGTATATTCCAGGCAAAATTAACGTCAAACACGAGTCGTTAGTAGATCCAAAAGATATTACCCTACCCCCTTTACACATCAAATTGGGACTTATGAAAAACTTTGTCAAGGCGCTTGACAAAGACAGTGAGGTTTTCCGATATTTACAAACAATCTTTCCAAGCATAACTGAAGCAAAACTGAAAGAGGGAATATTTGTTGGCCCACAGATACGTAAAGTTATGAAAGATCCTGAGTTTGAAAACCTTTTATCTATTAATGAAAAAGTAGGTTGGAAATCATTTAAGACAGTCGCGGAGGATTTTTTAGGAAATAAAAAAAAGTGAACATTATGGACAAATTGTTGCTGATTTATTGAACAATTTTCAACAGATGGGTGTCAACATGTCCTTGAAGATTCATTTTCTCCACTCGCGTCTAAGTTTTTTCCAGAAAACTTAGGAAGCATGAGTTACGAACAAGGGGAACGTTTTCACCAAGACTTAAAGATTTTCGAAGAACGACCTCAGGGATTTTGGGATGAAAACATGTTAGGGCATTACTGTTGGTCCATTATAAGAGAAACCGTTGCGAGTAAATATAAAAAAAGGCAAAAGTCAGCCATTTTTAATTTTAATTTTGTACTAGTATGCATATTTTTTCAATTTTCAAGTAAATCAATATTTCGAAAACCAGATGTAACAGATTATTTTTATTATTTTTCCTGAATAAATCTTACTTAAATACACAATAAATTAACACATTTGGCTGGGGTATAAAAACCGTGTAAAGTAGTGTACTTAGTAAAATTCTTACACATTTTGTGTAAATGAAATAAAAGAGTTAAAGAGAAACAAAAAAGAAGTGTTTGACTAATATTTACGATATTAGTTAAGCAATATTGTTTCAAACAAATATTTTTTTGGTTAAATTAATAAGCGGAGGAGAAATTTCCTTCTCTAATAGTAAGACAATTTTAACAAATCATACGGGAATATAGATACGATGTTCAATCGTTGGAAATCAATTCGTTAACGTTACCACATGTCGCAGTCGTGCAATAGAAAATACTTCCACTTCTTCCCCAAAATATAATGTTATTTTACTTCGGTATGAGAGCTGTCTTACTAAATAATTTTACCTAGAATTTCTGAAAATTTTTAATTTTTCTAAATAACAAATACTATGTTGCCATATGATAGAATTCTCTGCGGATATTGTTCTCATAATATCCACTCCATAAAGCCTTAGTGTTAAGTAGGTGTTTAATGTTGAGTAAATGTTTGTTGTGTTTTATTATAAGAGGTCAAAACCAACAGAGCCAGGAAATTTGGTGTATAAGAGAAAGTCATAGAAATGTTTCGGAAATTGATGGAAACTGATTCGATACCGATTTGCATAGGAAATATCCAAGAAATAATTTACTAGAGAAATAACAGAGAAATACTAATAATACTAGAGAAATAACAAAAATAAACGATGTGAAATGTATAAATGAAGTCGTTTCATATCTTACTCACAGCCCTACTCTGCGAGTTCGGTTTGGGTGAAATGTTTGAGTGAAGGTATAATGTTCAAAACCGTTTTGGTCTCAATGAAACTGATTATTGAAAAGAAGTGTAATTTTATTTTTATTAACTAATTCATTGATTGACTAATTGAAAAAAATGTGTTCACTGCCGAATTTCAATATATATTTTGATTTTCCACAAAAATGACGATTCGATTGTTGCACAGTAAAAGACAACTACAAAAATTGCTGTTATAGGTTTCATGTATGCAAATGAATAAAAAACTATGAATATCCTGATATCTGTTCTATCAATATGCGAAGAAACCTCTTTCCTTCGTAGTTAACCGTAAACGACAATGCATATATCTCTATGACTAAAACCAATAAGTTGTTTTATTTTTTAACATTGACCTGGAGTGACAAGAATGCATTTCTATTAGTCGCAAATCACAAAGCAACTGGCAATCGACTCTATATAAACTTAAAATTAAAAGTGTGTTAATGTAGTATCGTGTAATATACGGTTGATATTAATTCTTATTGTTTATTGGGCTAAAGCAGTATTTTTTGTTCGTCATATAAGTACACGGAAAACAATTGTATAGTTTATATGTATAAAGTAAAATTTATTTCTATCTCCTCTATATATTCTTACGCGTGAAAACAAAAACCGATCTTTGCTTATTTTCACGAAAACTGACGCGTGAAAACAAACAACGATCTTTGCTTATTTTTACTAAACTCAACGTAAACGTTTACAAGATTTAAAGGCTAATATTAAAGAAGAATACTGTGACACTGATGAACCAATTCTTCTTGTCGAGTTGTGGCTTACAAATCTTTGAAAAACCAATGAATGCGTCCCGTTGGCACATAAAAAAATGTATCTAGTATGAAGATTATCTAGTACGAAAAGGTGGTGGGATTTCTGATGAATGTTGGATTTTAGCGCAGCCAATTTCTCGTTTATTTACCATTTTCGCCTACTTGTTTGGGCATTTTCATGCGGCGGCTACAAATTTTTCGCGATAATAGCAAATTGTGTTCGTGGCCTCGACGATTATCGGTAGCGGTAGTGGTATTTAGATGAGTAATGAAGTTACAGTGAAGACTGTAGTTGTATTGTGGTCTTAATTTGAGTTCTGCGACCTCGCGTGAGAGTTTCTTTATGCGGTTTAGCAGGAAACCATTGTATACAGCGGTTGATGTGGAAGTTCCAGAGACTACATGTTATGTTGTTTCTTCTAGTGCCATATTAGATCGTTAAGCATGGATTTGGTGTTTTAATATCGGTATTTTATTCTTGCTGTCTGCTGGCTCACCGAGCTAGAATTCATTTTCAAAATGTTATTCACCACATTGAGGAAGTTGGTACAGTAAAATTCGAATTCGATGTGTAGAATATAAATGAACTTTATTTGCAAAAATGCTTCTATTTATATAAATTATGCTTAGAATAAAATGGGATAAAACACAAAAAGGGCGATAAAAACTAATAAAATATTAGTGTATGACGCAGTTAAATATTAGTGTATGACGCAGTAAAATATTAGTGTATGACGCAGTTAAATATTAATGTATGACGCAGTAAAATATTAGTGTATGATCGCGAGTATCTAAAATACCCATGTCGAATGTGCCCACTTCTGAACTAATATTCATATACAAATAATATTTATTGTTATTTTGAGGGAGGAAAATATATGAAGTATTTGGAAAGGAATTGAATACATTTTGTCTACTTAATCTAAATATAATAAATGACAGTGTTTATAAAATAGCTACAATCATTTTATTAAATTATTAAAAATGAAACTGGGCAAATAAAAGAAGTTTGTAAAAGATTACATTTATTCCAACTCTCCTGGGTCAACTTTTTTTATATACATATTACGCAGAACACTGTAGCTACATTATATACACATAACACTGTAGCCATATGTTAAACATAAAGGATTTGAATGGAATTGATACGATCTAAAGATTTTGATGATCTATATATGTATCTATGTATAGACCTTTAATTGTCTGTGTATATATGTATCTATGTATAGACGTTTAATTGTAGCCCAAAAACTGCTGAACTGTTTTTGCAAATAAGTTATCAATATGTTTGTATTTGATGTAAGAGTGTCATAATATAATGATGTGATATAATGAGTGTCATATGCTTTGGAAACAAAATCACATTTTGGCAGACTTGCAATAGAAAAACATAATTGAAAAAAATTCGCGCATCTTTTCAAAGACAATGTTATTTGACAGGCCTTTAAAAATAATTACGAGGTTTCTTCAACCATTTTTTCATAAGCATGAAAAATATCCAAGTTTGGCACAAATAATACAAATACAAAGTTCTGCATGCACCCTGTTTCGAACTACGAGTATGTGTATAAAAATAACGTACCAGAAGGGGTAAAATAAAAACGAGCTTCATTTTTATTTCACCCCTTTTGGTAGCTCTAAAAAAATCTGAAACCCGACTACGTCGAAGAAACTGAACAGTAAACAAATAAGTTAGGTAATCATAATTTCAATGAAAGATAATCGTTACTGAATTGTGAAGCCGTACGTGGCGTCCAGTTTTGACAACAAATTCAATTCAATTTTTCTGTTTGTAATACCTTTTCTGAAATCAAATAACATTTGGCATACAAAATTTATTTTTGACATTAACGGCACAAACTAAATATTAACGGGTTGTTATTCAAAATCACAAGTTTTGTCAGCAGCAGAGTTTTTTATTGGTTTGGGTGCTAATTTCCTATATTGTCCATCGTCGACCAGTCTGGCTATTGATTTTATTCTTTTAAGGTTGGAATACTTACAGTGACTTTTTTGATGCAAACATGTCTTGATCGTTGAAGCCATAATCAGCTATTATATTGTTCTTCTTGGGCATTTATTCTGAAGACCACTTGAAGACCTTATGTTAAGTCAGTGGATACCATATCTTAAGTCAGTGGAATATTAAAGCACTGGGAACTGGATCAACTTCAATTTTGACGTAGACCGATTTTTGCAGGAATTTCCTACTGTCTGTTGAACAACTGGATTTTTAGACGCTGCGTAGTTATTTAAGCGTAATCTAATATTTTCCTATCTATGAAAAGCCATAAAACCAACATTTCCCACATCTGAAATAAAAAATTCACCCATGACGTAAATACACTTATATCAAAATGAGCGAATTAACTTTAAGTCATTTACTTCTCAATTTCATCAAAGTTAGGGGGAATTTATCTTCAACGCTGACATTTAATATTTTACTCCTTCGATATTTTATCGAATGTTCTTGTGGTTGGTGAAATATGAACGTAAACGTCTGAAATGATTCAAAACCAGTATAAAATTAAGATTTATACATGTCCGTGAAGATTTATACATGTTTCAGTACATGTCCGTGACTTCGTGTTCGACGTAGCTGGCGCTTTTCTGCCCGCATGGCGGATTTCTGACGCCGCTAGAAGTGTCCAATTGTCCTGCCAGATAAGCAAGGATGACCAGTCGTCATCGTAACATAACGCTTCTATCAGGTCGAAAAGATGTCTGTAACGAGCCAGTTCCGACCGATCAATAGTCTGGCTCGTCAGTTGCATACGTTGAAATGTTTGACCACCGAAATCACACTCACTATTGTTTGCTTCACTTATTTTTAACTTCACGATCTAACTATCATTGGAAGTAGCGCTGTTAACTCCCTGCACACACAAAGTACAGCTTGGTCCACTAGCCCCGATATTGTGTGGTCGAGCAGGGCGTACGTCGAAACACTTCCGCTGGGCTCGGTTTGTATCATCGGCGTGATCTTCAGGTACGCATTCTCTTACATTGCGGTCCATATATTTGTGATGACGGCCTCTTGGGCCGCCACGGACGTCGGCCCAACCGAATATGCTTCTTCAGGCGATCTCGGTGTGTCTATGTGAAGTAGGTGGTGGTGAGGGCGGCGACATCCATGTGTACCGCACCGCGAAGCGTTGTATCTCACATAGCGAAGCCGGCTTTCCAGGCATTTAAAACACCACCATCCGGACTTGGCCCAGTTCCATCACTCGTCTACGGCTTTCTGTAGAAAATTGTCGCTTCGCGTAATTCTGTGGTAGCCACTATACACTGGGCAACCCGGAGGAGTTTCTTTCGATGCAGGCGTAGCGGTATGAATGGCATGTTGCTGGACTCGTTCAGACCCAGTGTTGTGAAGTAGTTGGCTGGAGGTGACTTGTACTGCGGGCACGATCTGCATATCGCGAGGTGCAAATGTGATCACTATTTCGGTTTCTACTAGCCTTAGGGCTCTGATGTCGAGAACCAGGGGTGCTTCGGCCTTGTTCTCGTGGCTATATCCATACTCGGCGCACATCCACGCCAGATGTAGTATTAGTTTCTTCTTAAGCACGTTCTTGAGGGCTGGACATGACAAATATGCTTCATTCTTCAGCGCAATTATAATCGAGACGCAATTGGCGACTCTAAACGTAAACACAATTAGGCCCAACGCGTTATTCATCAAGCGTGGCTGGGTGATAATTGCCTTGATCTCCGCGCACACTATGTCTTCCGGCTGTACGAAGTGGCTTTTCATGGTCCTCATGATCGGTGCCGGATCAAGTGAGCTGATAAAAAATCCGGAAACGGTTTTTTTGCTGGCCCTTTTAGAAATGTTCATAGGCGGGCAATATTCTCGCGGGTCGTAAATTCGCGGAGTTCCGTTGTTTCTTCGTATGCAGCTTTGAACGGGATCCAGTCGCGCAGATCGCCGCTGAATATTAGCAAATCTTACGAGCCTGCTAGCCGTTTTGAAGTTCCTGCTGAAGTTCCTGCTAGTTCCTGTAGCTTGCCTCCGACGATTGTAACTACCTCGTTCCTGAAGACTACAGTTTCTTGTTGTGGCTTCTTTTCTTGCTGTTCCGTTGACATGCACCGGGTACGGGCTCCTTTTATTTCCTCTATCCCGACGATGTGACTTATGATTCCCTTCTCTCTCCACCCTAGTTTCTATTGTCGCGCCCTCTCTTTAACCAAGTTCCTAGATAGATTTATACGTCATCTTTATTTTATAAGGTACATTAAATAATTATAAAACAAAGATACAAACAAAAATATAAAACAAAGATAATTACAATATAAATATTATTAATAAATATAAATCAGTTTTGCGAACCTCGGTCGGTTTCGAGGTGACACGCCATCACAGTCATGTCGTGTTGCCAACACTGCCACTAATTTGAAGTACGAGTCGGCAGGAATTCAAAATTCTCAACCTCATGCAAAATTAAAGAAAATTTTAATTACTTTTCAGTTCTAACTCTTGGTTGGTCGGAAATTACGTCGGAAAACAGTATTAAGACCATCCAAAAGTCTGTCTGTCATTAGTATATATTGTTTATATTTTTATTACGAGTTGTCAATCTTTTTATTCCCTTCACTTGTTACCAAAATATAACTAAGTTTAATTCATCCATTTCGTAAAATATAATAAGTAGTTTGACAAGACTCGTGGTCGGCGATCTGCGAAATTAATTTCTCTTATTCCACTGAACTTTTTGGGAAGTTTATTTTCAATTCTACAATACATTGGATTGAAACTGAGGTAAATTTGAATTACGGTATTTATTACATTTACAATTACTACTGACATTGTGATTCAAAAGGTATTACAAAAAAAACACAAATATACTCGTAAGGCATAGCATTTAGTTATACGTTGGATTAATAGAGTGTATGTAATTAAATTTCTCATGTACTCTAAATTTTGCAAATTCGTACTCTGTTTTAAGATAAGCGGAACTACTTTTATATTTGAGTAGCTAAAATTTCTTTTTTTCTGTATGATACACTTCATTACAAATTTTTGGTTCAAAAAGAATGAAAAAAATAGAATTCGAACTCAACATCTACATGTGATACATGAAGAATTAGTATTATTGAGTGTAAAGTTAATATCTACACCTGATAATAATCTATATTTTATATTCAAATTAAATCAGAGTTTGCTCAGACCTAAGTACCTCCATTTCTCATTTTTCTGTTAGATGAAATGTATTGTCGCATATTTCATTTCTTTACATTATTCTTTGTTTGTGGGCATTCATAATTTGTTATATTTTCGGTAAATAAATAGTTATATTTTATGCAAATAAATAAACAGTCAATTTATTGATCTAGGTTAATGATTCCAAATCTTTTCGTCATTAATTATATCACGGCAGAGTAATGCAACTTATATACTTATGTTGCTTTTGTGTTTAAATACTATACGCGATTAGTAATTATTCACAAAATTTTAAGAGAGAAAACATCTATCGAATATACTTGCATGCATATATTGAAACACGTAAATGTGTCGGCGTACACGCTGAATTCAACGCCCTGTTATCCACTGTCCTTCATACAATGTTCGAAACATATATACATTGAGTTTATCAGTGGGTACGCTCAAAACCACTCCTCCACCGCTGCGTTCTTCCACATTTGCTGATTTAGAGGTAAAAGTACTACTTATTTACTTTCAACAAATAGCCTTCGGCACATTCCTTACATAGGTGAACTGACCGTAAAAGCCATGGTTTACCCTGACAAGGGATGACACGAATGTCCCGAACGATAATTATTGTTTTATATGCATTTTGATAACAAAGTTCAATAACTTAAGCTCTTGACAGGTTGTTATACCTATGTTGTTATACCATTTTCTCAATTTTTTCAATAGACTATATGACAAATAGAAGACAATGCCAGAAATGTCTGCTGATGACTAGAATAATAATGATAGGATGCTAGCCACTATTAC